>JAVJGI010000065.1:2422744-2463888 GCA_035590275.1 Ibycter americanus | reverse complement strand
GCGCCTGTGCCGCCCCCGGGCGCGGCGCTGGCCAGGGCTCGGCGCACGATGCGGGCGGGTCCCCGGGCGCCCCGGGGCCCGGGCTGCTCTGAGAAAATAACGCCCGGCCGCCGCCCGGCCGCTTCGGGAGCAAAAGCAACTCGCGCGTAAAGCCGTACGTCCAGTCCCTCGACAAGTTCAGAAAGTTGCCAAGGGGATGCTTTACCCCCCTTGTTTTGTCCAGGAATGCCACATAGCATATTTTTAAAAGTTACAAGCATTAAAAGCCACGAGGAGCGTGAAAAGTGTATTTCAGAGTGCGGTGCTGGCGGCAGCGCGGGCGCTGGTCCGGCCCGTTAGGCGCTGGCAGCCGCCACGCAGAGCAGAGGTTATTCACATGGCTGTTCGAGAAACTCCATTCATATGTCCCACTACCTGGATTTGAATAGAAACCAGACAGCAATTCTTTCGTCCCAGCCACTATTCGCCCTGCTGGACAATAGAGATTTGTTAGCACACAGGCACAAGCCCTGGGACACAAAGCTGGAGGCAGCAGAGATAGGGGCTTCAGTGCACAGGAAATTACAGCTTTTGATGCACTGTTGGCAGGTCTGTCGGTTCAGAAAAGCAACATGACTGTGCCATGTTTAAGAGCGCCTTACTGCCATTTTTAACCACCTAGAATGTCATAAAAGCTTTATTGTCACAGTACATAAAATCATGAAGTCCATATGGTTACTTTTCAGCTGCGGTCGCTGCCCTGTGTCTGGAAGGCAGAAGCATGATCTGGCTGGAGATTTTAATTGGGGGGGGGGGGGGGGGCCAATAAATTAAAACAATTTTAGGCCCCAAAAACCTCAAACCATTTCTAAAAAACCCCCCCCCCCCCCCACAAGAAATTAAAAGAATTTGAGGCCAGAAAAACCTCAAAGCATTTCTAAAAAGCGGAGATTCATTACTGAGGCAGCTGATGTCTAGCCTGAGATGTGGTGGTGTTCTAATGGACTTCATTTTAATGGTGGCTGTAAGGGGACGAGGCTGGACAGCTGATTTCATCCTAAAAGGGTCAGTAAATTCACTCTGTGCATCTCCTGTATCAGTTGTGTAGGAGGACATTATCCAGTTGTGTCAACTTGGCAAATACCATAATAAATAAGAAAAACAAAACCAAAACGTCCAGTGTCTGGTACCTCCCATTTCCCCTACTTTCTCCCCCCTCCCCCCCCAGTCTAGAGTTAAAATGAGAACTCCTCAGAGACGGGGCTTTAATCCGCTGATTGGAGCCAATGAGCAGAAATTATCAAGATTAGAAAACCAACCAGTGGGTTTTATGAGATGAAAAGCCTGCCCCTCACTGTGCGCGGTGCCTCAGCTGAGGGGTGGGAGTCGGTTCAGTCTTCACCCGAATAGCAGGAAGCTTTAGGCAGTTCCTCCTCTTTTTCCATATTTTTCCATAAATCTTACCTACCCTACCACCTTAGCACCAGACAGAATACCCTGTCCAACTTGATATTAAGACTCTTAAAATATGCACAGGCGTATGGTGTTAGAGAGCAGCCAGGAGCGTCCCTACACACGAGTATCGCCACAGGAGCAGCAGAAATGACTTGGCTCTCTTCTTCACCCAGGAAAAACAATGAAATTGAGAGTTGTAATATCGTGCAGTTGTGAAATGTAGGGCTTTATTATGAACTGCAGAGATAGAAAGTATCATAAACCATAGGAAACAAAGGTTGGGCTGTTTGCTGCTCTTCAGCATGTTTTATCAATGCAGCCCTTGTGACCTCAGAAAAAGGGGAAGAATTTTGAAAGATGGACCTGTTTTCCTTACTTAAGGCATCTGGGAGATACCCGGGAAGACTCATGCTGATGCTCTGCACCAGCCTATTAGGGAGCCGATGGACTTTCTTCCATTGCTCCTTTGAGCAACATGGCGGGGGGGGGGGGGCGGGGGGGAGACTGGGTGAGTCAACCACCCCCATTTTTGAAAAAAGCAAAATCCTCTCTAAGGTGCTACTTGTAAGATTAACAAAACGTCCCTCTGTGTGAGTGGGCCAGCTCATAATAATTTTCAGCTGCTATTCCAGAACATTAGAAATACAAATGTGAATGTAAATACTTTTCACGGGGTCAGTTTTGTCTGAATAATTATATAATTTCCTTGAATTCTCTTCCTGATGTAGCACAATGGCTTGGGTGTATTACTTCTCAGTAAAACTTAGGTGATAAGAATCAGGCTAGATTACAATCAAGCTATTTTCATTTTTTTTCTTGCTGGTTCTTACAAACCCAGAAGGACCTACCTAAAATAAGCCTTTGAACAAAAGCATTATGGATTATTTTTAATAAAGGTTAAGGATATTGATGGGTCTACCTGCAAAGCACTTTCAGATTGCAGACCGTATTATTCTTAAAATACAGCAACCTTTTCCATTACCTGTTAGACTGCTAATACTCGGTATTCGTCTGGAGGCTGATTTTAAAACCTACCCCTTGAAAGTGCTGCCTATAAAAAAAAAAACCAAACATATATGTGCTGGAAAGTTAAATTCTGCCCTTGCAATTGGGTCTTACAGTTTGAATACCTGTTAAGCATATCACTTTGAATGGAAACCAGACCATTAGAGGCTGGCAAAAAGAGCTTCTGCCTAATCAAAACAGCCATAAAAAGAATGTCTGGGCAAAACCCGCCCCCGTAAACATCTGCATACTCAGCTTGGACATGGGAATAATCCCATCATGCAGCGACAAAAAGGATGCTGATGGCTGTTGTCGTGTGGTCGGCTTTTTCAGGCTGCACGTAGAAATAACAGATAATTCAAAAAGTCAGTTTTCCCAACTCCAGTTATGGCTATTCCAGTAGAAAGTTTATAAAGACTCACAAAAATGAAGAAACCTATTAACCACTAACAGACTTGGAAGTCGCAGCTGATGCAAAAGACCAACGCGTATATAATCTGACTATTCGTTAATACATAGTATTGCATTACAGGGTTAGTTGCCAATAAAAATGCATCAGGTATGCTGAAACCTAGCGGTACGCTTGGCAATTTAACAAAAAATGTGGAATCCCAAGAATTTTACTTTATCTTAATAATAGCCAGCAGATGCTGTAATCATTTCAAAACCACAGTATTGATTGATATCACTCAAGAGTTTCCAACATTAAGAACTCAAGAGACAACAATTGGGTATTTTTATGTTAAGAGTAACATGAAAGCATGTTGGTTGGTTAGGGTTTTTTTTCTTTCATAAGAAGCAACATGGACATACAGACTGATGACATCATCTTTTTAAATAGACTTCAGTCATTCTTACTTTCACTGTACTGCCTGAAAATAGTTTGAACCGTCAGCAGCTGTCCTGAACCATAACACAAAGAAATGAACACAATCACTGCGAATGACCGTTGCATAAAACTGCAAATTTTGAGCGCCCTGAAGTGCTGTATCTCAATACCGAAACCCCTTCTGCATTAACAGTTAATTGTGCCACCTAAATACGCGTGCCTGCAAATGACTATTGCAGTAAGCTTGAGAACAGGAATTCTGCCTGCTCGGCAGCAGGTCGCTTTCAGTCTTCGCTGCCTTACAGTTGTACACGATTTGGTTTTGCAACACGACATTGCTGAGGCCTGCGGTTAAACCCGTGTTTCACACAAAAAAGCCAGACTGTCTGAGATGAGATGCCAAAATGCGATTAAGGGCAGGAGAAGGCTCGGGGCGGGCGTGCTGACGCGGAGGGGCACGGCGGGGCTGGGGGTGTGCAGATGCGGCTCCCCAGGGGACGCTGCCATCGGCTCCCAAGGGGCAGCCCCGCAGCACGACTCACGACTGCTTTTAACGCCCGACAGACGTGGTCCATGTTCCGATGGCGGCTCCCGTGCTAGGCGTGATGAGCCTCAGAAGTGACGCACTTGTTTCTTGCCAAATAGAGGCACATTGAAAGAGCTGGTGAGGTCCAGCAAGCTGTAGGTTATCAATCCAAAACATTCCTGTGGTACCTTTACCGATTCTTGGTTTGGTAACCTAAATCAGTTTATAGTGTTCTTGAAAAGTATCTTTGCCATATGAGCATTCAAGGCTGTACTGCTTAGCTTCTTTTGGGCTTACTGGCAGACCCTACCTTTACCTTAGCGCAAAAGTACACATCCATCTTTCCTCATGTGTAGAAGTCCATAGTGCCTTCTGTAAGTAATGCTACATCTCCAAGCTGATGTCATGAGCAAAAAGGATCAGCCTGGTCTATAAAAAGAGGTGGTCAGGGTTCCACCACACTTACTGTAATGTGCAGTCTCCCATATTTACTTACATCGAGAGCTGCACGCGCGCCAGCGCCCCGGAGCATCAGCAGTGCCATTTACATAATCACTGCGCCTGGAACCTGGGTACCGCTGGGTGCTGCGCGTCCAGCTGCACCTACCGCTCGGTGCTGTGCTTCCAGCTGCACCGACTCGTGCAAGGCGAGGAGCGAGCCCTCACCCAGCCTGAGCACGACACCTTCCCAAGATGGTCTGGGGGGGGTCTCGACAGGGCAGCATTACAAAACGCGGTTATACAAGGGACGCTGCTCTGGGACTGGATGGTACGAATGGCTGTTCGTATTCAGATTTAGTTCGTTAGGTGGAGTTTCAAATTCAGATTTTTAAGATAATCAACACATTTGTGGACAAGGCTCACAAGGCAAATACGCATTTGAGTTATAAAACAGAACGCATTCAAGTTCACCATATATTTTTTTCTGCTAAAGATTTAAATATCATGTGGCTTTAGCTTTCTTTCTGTTCACTGAATATCAAGGTCAATTAGGAATGATGTCTGGCTAGTACTCTCAGAGCAGATTAGACAGTTGCATCAAAAACTAGGACCATGTATAGGTCATCTGTTACTGTGACCTAGATTTCTGAGAATCTGTTCAATTTGTTTTATTGAAAATGTGGTACGCTCTCAGTTCTGTTTCTCGTAGCAAACCTCTCCATAACAGCAGAAAATAGCCTTATTAGATACTTACAGACATTGCTTACTACTTCTGCTAAGACACAAAGAAAATCAAATCCATGCAGCAGACCTGTGCCTGTCATCCATTTAATTTTAAAATAACTTAAGGTTCTGAAAGGCTTATGCCTTATAATCTAAAGCATTTGGTCCACATGCCAAATACTAAGCAATCTGAAATACATAATAGCTTAGCTTCAGCTTTGTTTGCCCTATTTAATTCATTTTTCCCCCCCTGCAGTAACCAGTGGATAGATGCAATGTTTCTGCAGTCTGCTTTGGAAATGAAGAACATACTGAAATATTTGAGTAAAGTGAGGCTATTCCGTTTGCATCATCTGTGTGAGCTTTGTGGTGCCCTCAAAGGATAGTTGGTTTGGACTGCTCAGCCTGAGAGCAGAACCAGACTTCCCTCCTAAACCCCTGATGTTTACTTATTGAGTATAAGGATTTTGCTATCTGAATTGTGACACTATTGCGGTATATCCACCTCTGCTTTCTGGATTGTCGTTCTGAAACCACATAAAAGCAGATTTCCATTTGGAACATTTTATGACAGATTTCCTCTCCTCTCACAGCTCTTAATTGTTCCGGTTAGAAAGCAATTACTGAAACATAGATCACACAAACACACCAGTTCGTTGGTGTAAGTGTTTGGGAAAGGGAAGGGGAGAAGGTGCATCTTAAAATACTAGAAAATATTTTCTAAGCACCAATGAGTTCAGTGTAAAAGGAAAACTACAAAAATAATGAAGTGATTGCAGAATCCGCAATTCAAAGAACAGCACGCCAACCAAATTTGAGAATTATCATTGTCATCATCAGTCTCTGTGGCTTATCGTGCTGTGGTACAAAACACGTCTAGAACAGTTGTGCTCTCATCACACCCCAGGAGAAAAGGTAGGTAATACAATCAAAGAGCAGTGAAAAGGGCAGGAGAAAAAATGCAGCGTGCCAATAGATTGAGATTCACAGATTAAAATCTCCATTACGTTACTCCCTCATAAATTGCACTTAGTAAATCTGTTCCAATTTTTTCAAAATTCTAAAGCCAGTTCTACAACTCATCTGAATTTTATACTACTTTCATATTCAAACTTTTATGTGCGTCTCACTGCACACTGGGACCAATTTACTTTATAGGCAAGATAAAAACCCAGCAATATTTGGGTGACGTTATCCAAAGATCATTCTTCTAAATGAACACAAGTACATTTTCTCCTTTTTGTTTCACATGATGGCTGCATTTACATAGGCTAAATGTATAATTCAGAAAAGAATGGCTGAGTCCTGCTCACCTGGGGGTCATATCCACATCCATCCAATATTTAAAAGCACACAAAAGCAAAGAAATTAAATATATAAGAGGGGGGGAAGGAAGTCTTTCTTCCAGCAGAATATTTGCCTGGTAACCAGATATGAGAAAGGCTGTCCCCCCCCGCGCCCCCATCATACTTAGTTGTTCTACCAGAGCCTTTGAAGATACTTCTATTTTAAATTTTAACACCTGAAGAACAGTTACAGAGGTGCTGCTGCTTGCTGGCTGAGCAGCATACATAAGCAGGGGAAAGAAAATTATCGCAGAAATACGGCTGAAGCACTCTGAAGTTGACGCTCCGTGTGCACGCTGTAGTTCAGGTCATTTGGAAACAAGGCTAAACGAATTTGGTGTGAAAACGGGAACAAACAGCAGTGAAGTACAGTGGAAGTTCGTCCACCGTGTGGACCAGAGCACGCGCAGCATGCCGGGGGCACGGTTTTGCCCGGCGGCGAGCGGCACGGGGCGGCGAGCGGCACCGGCTGCACTGGGAGCGGCGGCCCCAGGATGGGGAAGCCAGCATCCTGCGGCAGCTCGGCGAGATGGGGGCACTTGTTCTGTGCCCAGCGCTCGTGCAGCTCACGAGGAAGACATGCTTCTTGTTGAAAGAGTAATGCGTCTGCAGCTAAGCCAGATGCTGGCAAGCGATAAGAAATCTCACAGTGGCTGGGAGGAGGAGACTGGGGGGATGACAGGATGGATCTTCACCTGTCTTTTTCCTGGTCATTACAATGTCATCGTAATGTCATTTTCTCTGCTTCCGTTATTTACAGCTATTGGAAGTAAAAATCTTTATTGTAGTAGGCGTATAGTGAAATGGAGCCGTACAAGATGGCAGTGTAACATTGACCCGGGGGTGCCATGCTGCTGAGATGGAACCAGAGAGTGAGATTTTTAGAGGTGTTTCTTTTGAGAAGACCTCCAAGCCTTGAAGTCTATCACATGAGAATTGCCGGGTTACAAAGCCGAAAAACAGAAACTAATTTTCTTCAAAGGGACGGTTATCAATGAATCGGGAGGAGACATCATGATTATGAAAAGAAAATCCTTTATTTGATCCCTCTCCATCCATACTGCTTCCCAAGCAGAGAACATAAGCTTTATCCAGCTAGAATTGTGAAGATTCCAAACAGTGAGTCAAATGTAAAAAGTCCCAATTAGCGCATATATATATAAAAATATCATGTGTATTTTTGTATTGTTAGGTATGCTGCGTGTGTGGGCAGGGGCACACTGCAGCAGGTAAAATGGGGGTCCTGTCACACGCCTGGAGTGACAGGGAGCCACCTGTGAAATGTCCTGCTCGGGAGTGGACCTCCTCTTCTGTAGCAGACATCATGTTTTAGGGTAGTCTTTAAAGATCAAGCCAGCTAAACAAAACAAATACCTCAAATTTCTCTCCTGATTACTTTGCAAGATAATTTTCCCATGTTTGTGGTTGCATGCGCAGGTTCTGGCCATTTCTTCAGTACCTCAAATTGAAAAACTAAAATGATGCCTTGTGAAACACACAGCAGGGCAGGCAGACCACTGAGGATGCGCCCACGCAGTGCAGGCTTTGCGGCGTGCACTGGCTCATCAAAGTCAAAGGAGACCTTAATTCCAAAACAACAGGATTCTATTTAACAGTACTGTCTGCAGCTACATCATACATTTCAGAAAGAATAGCCAGGGAATCTCAGTTCAACTGTTGAGACTAGTATGAGAACAGAAGGCATTTTCTGCCCTCCCTACCCTGAAAAAAGACTGGCCAAGTCCAACTAGTTCCAATCTCGGAGCAAAAAGGCAATTCTCTGCAACAGAACAACTAATTTTTGCGAAGGCTGTCATACTGATGACTGTGCCAGCAATTTCTAAAATGCTAAAAGGCAGAAAACAGTCTCTGTAACAGAATCATCTGCAGTTAGGATCATTTCTCTCCTTCCCGAAACCAAGGCGCAGGAACTGTGCACTGAATTCACAGCTAATGGGAAATCTTTTTGATCTTCAGAGACACAGAGTTGCCAGCCAAGAGCAGCAGTCAGCAAGACAGTATCTTCTGAAGAAGTACCTACCCTAAACTCACCACCGTAATAAAGCATGCTAGGTCTAGAGCAGTGCAGTATTCCAGTGATGAAGAACTGCTAGCGTGTTTAATATACCGAAAGAGACAATGTTATAGAAATATCTACAGAAGCTGCTTACCCAGCATCAGATGTGTCAGGGCATAGTACAACTACAGAAATTCATCAGGAGGACACCCGAGATTCCTCTCTATTAACAGTGATGAATCCGATACAGACAGTAATCTTCATGGCAACAACTGTTATCTTAAAAGATGGGGGAGAAAGGTTCACAGGGAAGCTGTGCAAATTCATTAAAGGAGAAGTGCATTCACGGTTATGGAACGCACAGAAGCCTGTCTCCAGAAGTCTCTGTGTGCTGAAAAGTGTCTGGAAGACAGGAGATGATGAGTAGGAAATATGCAAGTTTCTCCTCCTTGTATCCTTTTCTAAACATCCATTAGCCGCTGCTTTGATTTTATTTTAATCTCAGAACTGCTTTATTGATTGCAGCCAACAGCTACAATTCAATAGTGGTCCCAAGCATCAAGGTAGTTTTTTTCCAACAAAGACAATTTCTGAAGTTACGTGAAATGAGATGAAGATACCCTATTATTAAGACATCCTGGGCTGAGGTCATTTTTGTTCCATATACGCTGCAGGTAGAAATAGCTCATAAATGCAGCTTGCTCCAAAAACCCTCCCTGCTGTGTCTACTCAGAAAAACATCCCTTTATGCCACCCTCGGGGTGCTGGAAAGCTGTTACGGTCCTGAAGAAGCTCCTTATCTTCCTCCCTGGTTTGTCTGGCTGAAACTGTACTTAGTCCTTCGGAAAATTCGGTGAAGAGGCAGGCAGGTCCTGCGACATTGTGCATCTGATCCCTTCATCTTACACAAAAACAACTTTGGAGACAGGATAGCGAGCTGGAGCCTAATCCAGTATGATCAGTCCTGTGTAAGTAGGTCAGCAAGGAAGCTTCTGACCATGGCAATGTCTTCCAGCCCCGGCCACCCTTCTTGCTACAAGGAAATTTGACAAATACTTCCTTTAGCGGGTAGCAGGAGATGGAGGGTTTGATTCGGAGAGCTTGTGTGTTTGTTCTAGAAAGGTGAAACAAGTTTCATTTAAAAAACTATTCAATGTTTCAGTGTCTTGGAAAGCGTTCAGTAAGGTACTTAAAAAAATAGAGGGCATCTGATTACTCAACCTGGGATGTCAGATTGCAAGAACATCCAGACTAGCTCATTCACAAATGCCTTATTTTAAAATATTACCATGTTTGGCAAAAAGAATCAGAACGAAAATAATTTTACTTTTCTGCTAAAATCATTTGCTGAGACTTAGTCCAGTATTTTCCAACAACAAGGAGCGAATAATGTAAAATAATTTGGTTTGTAGCAAAATTACCTCCCTGTAGTTCAAAAAAAGCTTTCCACTCTTTCATATGCTCTTGAAACAGAAGTTCACACATCAAGTTTCTGAAGAGCAAGTCAAACCATTTTTCCCTGATAACACCCATCTTCAAGGTTCTGCTCCCCCCGTCCAAAACCAGCCCCATTACCAAGCCCCAGGCAGGGCTGCTGTGCTCCAACTGGCTCATTTCTGCAGGGAGAGACACCAACAGGTGGGACAAAACTCCCTAACCTTCACTGGTTTACTTCAGATAACTTTATTTTTCTGGTGACAAGTCTTTCTCATGATTTAATTGCCCTCCACTCATCTGCAGAAACCTGTTCAGCTCGGTGATGTCCTTAGGGCAGCCTGGACCAGAACTGGACAAAGTATTTCAGCAGTTACAGGAGAACTAAATGCAGACGCGACGGCCTCTGTTCCTATTCAGTATTTCATTGTTTGCACAGTAGTGAAAGTCAGATTGTGCACACACATGCAGTTAATTATCTACCATAGCAAGTACCGCTTCGTACAGTGGAGCCCTTTATGTTCACACATGGTCTATATTCCTTGTTCCCAAACATGTAACTTTGCATCTGACTGTGCTGAAGCATTCATTTATACTTGATTTGTCTAGAGAGCCAGATGCACGTCACCTCTCTGTCTAAAACCCCCCAAACCTGCTAACAGCACCCAATACCGTGTTTCTCCCAGGCCAGTCACAGCAAGGTTTTAGGACATGGCAAACAGTCAACTAAGACTGCGCCAGCTTGATCCAGTTCCCACTCAGAACTGCATCGAGACCTCTACCTGTTTGTCATTTTATAAGCCTTTTAACATTTGCCACAACAAATTTGTATCATACCAGTTTAAGTTGTCATACAGTATTAAGTCAAACACCTTATAAAAGTCAAGGGTATGTTGCATCCAAGAGTAAGCTTGTCAACTCAAGATGAGATCCAAAAAACTCTGTAAGTCCTCCATAAATCGCTGGAAGCTGGTATTAACAGCATTTCTCTCAGGTCCCAGAAGAGATCTGCATTTATTTTCTTTAGGATCACCATCGCAGCGCTATATTCTATAATAGGGCAAATGGAACAGGCTGGTAACTTTGTCCTCTGATGTCAGGTAGTCCCAAGAATTGTCAACTAGTAGTCCAAGGAGCTTTTGAACAGTTTAAAAAAAAAAAAAAAGTGCACAATGCTAATTGCAGAAGACTGCTGAATCTGAAGTGTTTGGCCGTGGCATTGCTACTTAAACGCTCACCCAAATTTCAATGAAACACCAGCAGTAACTAAAAATACTGCCAGTGGTTACATCCTCTGGTCTCCCCATTGTCTCATCAAGGTGTATTTGCATGCTTACACTGCTGAGGTCATTTACATCTACAAAGAAAACACGTTTTTGTAGTACGATTAAAGCTTGTTATAGGACAAAGGAAGCATGCTTGCACATGGCATTTCCATGGATGCTTCAAGGCAGGCATGAAGATACCGGGTCCGCTGCCGAGCACGATCTTAGCCCTGATTTCCATACGCTGGGGTCGCACACCTCCCTGGGACGAGTCACAGCTATGGGACGGCGGGATGAAGGGAAAGTGTAGCTGTTTCACTACCAGATGCGTATGTTAAATTTATTTAGTGACACTTCAGGGTAGTGCTGTTAGGATTCCTGCCCTGCTACACATAAATGCCTTCTTGTGAGGAGCTCATAGAATGACTGAATTGGGGTGTAAGAATTGTTCAGGCACCATAAGTACACAAAGTACCAGAAACATCCACAAAATTAACTAAATCCTGTCCCCATACTTCAGACAATTAATAGGTTAACCTCTGTTTCAGCAGGGTTCGTATGCATATTTTGAGGAAACCGTTTTCTTCACACAGAAACCCGTTCTTTCCACTGTAAGCTGAAAGAAAACCCTACATGCCCTGAACCTATGGCATTTTCATTGCAAAGGTCTACTTCAGCAGCCTGCTACCTCCCCGATTCACATCATTACGCCGACGACCTCACAGGGATTCCAGTTTTTAAGGCGCTCCATGTACCGAGCTAACAGTCGGGCTTTTAGAGACCCGTGTCCCATGGCTGGCTGCTTCAGCATCTAGGGAGGGTGTCGGGTCCACTTAATGCTTTTTCCACGATGGAAAATAGTAATTAAGCAATAACAATGGAGGTGGCATCTGCCAACTATGGGCTGGTTTCAGTGCTTCCCAGGTGAAAGAAGCCCGAGAGGAAGGTATGTTGAAGATTCAGGGCAGATAACAGCTTTTGGGGTGTCAGACCAAACTAAGCAGGCCACAGACTAACCACCTCCGCAGTGTCTTATCAGTTCTGCCATGCTAATGCGAAAAAAATGAACAAACATTGTTCAGCAGGCTTGGGCAACAGTGGCTCAGCACGGGGTTCTCCATCCACCCCCTGCGTGCCCAGCTCTGAGCTGCCGCGGGTGCTTTGCTTTGAGCCTTCCGTTCGGCATAAAGACACTTCAGTAGGGAAGCAAAACAGGGAAGAAAATAGATGAAAAATGACATGACCTGTTTTGTGATAAAACACAGGCAATCATTTGAGCAACAGTAAGAAAAGAAAGCGCTTGGACTATGTGGCAGGGAAATCCTGTCTCCGTGCTGCTAGCCTCACTGCTGTGGTTTTCCGATGGCTCTTGCTCTAACAGGGTAATCCTCTCTTTAAATTTCCTTACACTATATAGATACATACATACGTATGTATGTATATACACACACACCCCCAAGAGAGAGAAAGGACTCAGAGAGTGAAAAGAGAACATGGATTTTGTACGCAGTCCTGGGGGTAAAACTCCCAACAGTAGAACGGCTGTAAAGATTTCATCTTTGCCTGCCCCGAGCCTTGCACATACTGCCCAGTTACAGTTTCCAGAGAATTATTTTATCGTTTCGGAATCTGTCCAAAAATCTAGCTGATGGAGAGCTTTGAACTTTGCAAGAGGGAAGGAACGTGCAGCCAGGATATAGAAATAACATGTACAGTTTGGTTTTAACATTCAGAAGAAATTCAAGCTCTCAAATCGTGCAATGAGAAGATGAAAGTTACCCAGTCGAAGGTCAGTGGAGGTACAAAAGGAGGAAGAAATAGTGAACTGAGGAAAAAGCCTCTCTCACAATGTAGTTTATATTTAAACACACTGTTTTGGTTTGTTAAAACCAAAATTTCATGCTTGACTTGAACTTAGTTTCCTTGATTTATGTTATACCTCCCACATGTAGTCACCCTTCATATTGGGACGCCCACGAGGCTTAACACTCCAGGCTGAGCACTGTTTGTTATTAATTCAAATTTTCTTTGTTCTTTCCACCAGCTTTACTCCCAAAAGATGGCAAGAAAAAGGTGAGACCAATTTTCAGAGAATTCTTTCAATTTTCAGTATCAGTTGATGTTTAATGATACCATTAAAATCGGTCCGTTTAAGTGCAGACTGCAAACTGTATTCAGGGAACAAGCTTCTCTCTCAAACAGCTTACTCAATATAGGAGATTGTTTCAAGTACTTTATTAGACAATACGCTTACTGTTAAGTTACGTGTATCAGCTCAGGACATTCTGACACACTTAACAGTCCCTACAACAAGAGAAAATACTCTGAATTCAAAGCTAAGTTCACAGAATTTAAGTGATAAATTATCCCCACTAACTCTATAGGCTCTACTTTACTCACAGCAAGGTTACTTCAGATACAGCAGCAGATTTCATTTTTAACAAACAAGCTGCAAATAATTCCTCTCTCTCAAACCATGCAAGCCAGGTGGAAAAAGTGAAGATAATTAGACAGATGCAATATAGAGATGTCAAGAGAATAAATCCCTTTTTCCACTTTTCAAGGAAAAGATGGTGCAATTCATTTATTCTAACCAGTATAAGGCAGACATTTACGTATTCAGTTTAAAACTTGCAGTTAAGCTGCTCCAGTAATGTTCTAGATCACATTAAAAATGATGTGAGGCTCCGAAGGACTTCTCCTGCTGTGGTTGGCTTTGGGCAGGATTTCCCACAGCCCTGAACACCCAGCTGCTCTATCTCCACTGCAGGGCGCGGGGACTCGGAACCCAAGCCCGATGCTGATCGCCCACGGAACAAGCTCACTGGGTGTTCAGCGATGCCCTTTGATGCTTTCAGCTGCCACAGGCAACTCCAGGAATTTTCACCTGCGAGTTCCTTGCAGCACTTGGGGCCACAGCATCTCAGGAGCTCAGAGTATCAGACAAGTAAGCGAGCAGAGGGAAGAAGCCATCAGGTGCAGCACATTTTGTGCTGCCTGCCTACCCACTGGGCAGGTTGGGAGCATCATCCCAGCTGCAGCCAATACAAAAAACATCCTGGGGTCAAGTTAATCCAGTTGGAAACAAGCAACTGAAGAAGCAGCGTGACCAGTCCCCATCCCACTCTCCAGCAGCTCTGCCCAGTAAGATGTTCTGCCATTGGAGGGTCACCTTAGTTCAACCAAGCAGTTGCTGAGAATCCGCATGCCTTAAAGCAATGGCACACATAAAGCCTTTAAAAATCCAAGGTCAAGGAGAGAGGGGGTAGGAGCTGTAGAAATACAAACAAACATTATGTACTCCACTAAGAAGTAGACCCCCACCTGCTCTCACTCGTGTAGGTTTACAGCTATGGGTGTCCCCCCTGCTTTTTTTTATTGATTTATTTATTTAAAGTGAACTTTATAAAGAAATCTGAAACATAAACATCCTTAGTGTAGCTTTTTAGAATATGCATATCCACAGGAGGAAAGGCTTTTTCACAACTGTCATTCAGATACATTCAAAGCTGTTTTAAACACTTAATGCAACTCAGCATTCAGAACTGTAGTGTTACACTTCTGCAATTCATTAGTCCTCATGGTTCCATTTTGTAATTAAAATACTTGCAGTTTAAGACTTTAAAATAAAGAATGTGCAGTCCTCAGCAGTGTTTCCACTGCTAGTCTATGGAAAACATATGCATGGAAAATATGTACAGTGCATGTATACAGCCATCTTTGGATAGCTTCAGTGAACATTCAACGCTGTCGGTGAGTTTGAGAACTAGAAAAAACCATCGACCGTTGACTGTACCTTGAGGTTTATCACAAACCCTCTGTTAAATGGAAAGCTTGAACCTTCATAGTTTTTAACATATGGTTGCCATTAACAGGTCATGATTTACAGATTATATTAAGAGCTACAGAGGTTGAGTTTTTCCAGTTCTTCTACTTTCTCCAAAAATGAGTTGGTGTATAAGAAATGTTTGTTTTCTCTTTTAAAAAAAAAAATCAAAACTTTATACTAGAGCAGAATTTCTGCAAAACAGAAGTATCTGAGTAATGGAAGGTTTTGTACGGGCAGCACAAAAGCAGTAACGTATCCACACCATATGGTACACTTGGAAACAAATCTGAGCATGGTATATGTTCAAAATAGCAGAATACAGGCCAGATCAGGAGGGAAACCTTGTTTCCATTTGGGCTGGCAACTTGAGCTTCGCTGGAAAAAGCTTTGGAATGTCAGTTCATTTGCTCACAGGAACCTGCGCTCGATTTCAGCAGCTGCTCACCGGGAATGCTGACCAAGGACCAGATCCCTCCCAGCAAGGTCCAGCTGCTCCTGCGACTCACGCTGTCGCTTTACAACTAGGCAAGAAAATGTCCTTCCTTGCAAAGGAACAGAAAGCCAAACGTGCAGGCAGCTCAGCAGTATCGACACGGTGCCCCTTCTGCCCCTGACCTGGGTGGTCAGATGTAGGACTGCACACCGCGGGCTGGAGCAGCACGTGCCTTCGCGAGGCTGCGGCAGTTGTTCTGCCCCACAGGCACTGCAGAACCCGTAGAGGAAGACAAGACTCAAAGCACATGCCAGGGAATGTTGTCTTGGGCTGCTCTAGAAGAAGAGATCTTGTATAATTTTACTTCTATGTGCGGTCACAGATGGGCAGTGCTTAATAACACAGATGCCCATCTCAGGACCAAGAGAAAGCACAGGCTCTGGAAAGTTAAGGCTGTTCTTGCAGGCACACTCTGCACCTTTATATGCTTGTATCCTGTAGCCTAGTGGCATTAAAGTATCAAACAGGCCTTTGTCAAAACACATGCCAGTAGAAGGTGGTTCAGCTGATAGTTACGTACACCATCAGAGCCCTCCTACCCTAAAGAAGGTCTGGAAATGAACCACGCAGAAGTTCACCATCTGAAACGGTTGCTCGAAGTGATAAAACACTTGTCAACAGCAGCGGATACCCCAGCAAACATGCCATGCTGGTGTTGCAGTGCTTTTGGCAGCCGAGAAGTAGACTCAGTGGCGATGTGATGAATGCTTTTAAGCAGGATGTCTCATACTGGTGTAGTGGGAATGCTTCTGGGGTGGGGCCCAGCCCTCACTGAGTTAGAGGACAACGTGCTGCTTGAGAATTTTTGGAAAATAATTTAAATGCAAGAATACAGAAGGTTCAGTGAATGCATCGTTTGGGGTACGCACAATCAAGAACCGCCTAAATTACAAACCAGATATTCCTGACTGCAAGAATCTGTAGTATAAGCAGAGTAACCAAGCAAAACAAATTTCCTTTAAAAAAAACCAAAAAGGCAATTCATACCATATTTTTAATGTAGCTCCTAAAAAAAAGAATGTTTTTCTGCTACTCTCCCTGTGAAAGTGTACTTTCTAGAAGTCACCAACATTTTAAGAAGCCCTGAAACAGCTGCATGTCCTGAGGTCAAGACTGCATACTGACCATTCCGTGGGACACACAGAACAGCGGAGTGGTCTGAAGGGACAGTGTTGCACATCTTCAACATCTAATGGCTGCAATCAACATTCATTGCTGTCGGTGGGTTTTCATTTCTATCAACTCACTGATCAATGAATGCAAACTGCGGACCAGCTAGCTAAGAGACCGTGCAGCCACACTGCTCAGGGCATCTTTCCAGCAAGAAAAGTGACAACCTTTTTGCTGGAGTGCTGTATTCAAGTTCTGCTGCTGGTAACTTTGTAAGGCAAGTCTATGGCTCTGCCATTGTATCGCCAAAGAAGTTTAGGTTCAGGACATGTCACCCCACTCTTCCATGAGCATGGGTGCTCTTTGCCACCTGACAGCCACTGCGAAGATTAACATCTTACAGAGCAGTAAATTATGGATAAAATAAGTATTCCCTGCAGAACAGCAGACATTCCAACAGAGCACAAACAGCGTTTTTTGAGGCGTACTAACTGCATGAAGTATTCCAGACACCTTATCTTGTGAGAACAAGGTCTTCTTCAATTTGATACTCGTAAGAGCTTCTGCAGCAGTGCAAGAGGGATCCTGCCCTCCAGCCCCCAGCCCCTCCCGCAGTGCTTTGGACCCTCACGAGTCCATGAAGTCTATTTGTCTGCTGAGGTGGTGGTGGTCTAAAAGATCACAATCCATCCTCAGCATAGACTGAGGTCCTCCTCCCTGATATTTATCAGCTTCAAAAGAAGGTGCTTCCATGTTGAGTACTTTATAAAGAATACAAAAAGCCTCCTGTTTAAACATGGAAACCCAATCAACAACTGTCAGGTGCATTTCTGTACAAGTCTGTACTGCTCACTGAAGCACATTAAAAATGGTATCTTGCACTAGGTATATTTTTGCTGCGAGGTCTTTTTTCTTTTTTAAAGAAAGTTTTATTTGAACAAAGTCAGTAACTTCAGTTTTTCTCATTTATACTACAAATCGGAACATTATGTGCAACTTCCACCACAGTTTTACAGCACAAATGAAGGTTTAACTTGAATTCTATTGTTGGAACATTGATATAATTTGGGCTGTAAAGCTGTGGTGTTGGCTCCTGGTGACTTTTTTGACACCTTTCCTCTTCCTAACTCTGAAAACCAGCCTCTAGCCACAGAGCAAAAGGGATCTGCAGACACAACACACCAGAACAGCTTCTCTACACCTACAAACCAAACGCCTGTCAGAGGTTAGACTCCCTAAGCATCTCCAGCCAGGTGGTCTCCATCCCAGGATTTTCAGCCTTCACCTTTAGAAGCTGGCAGTGAGCTGCTACTATGGCAACTCATCTTCCTGAAATTAGAGCCAAGACAGGCCCATCTGTATCAGAAAAATACCAGAAGAAATGTAAAGAGAGAATGTACTTCTGTACTGACAGATGCTTGTCAGGTTGTTAGCCCTAGCCACATTTCACCGTTCATGTTTTGGCCACCCACTAAATTCATTCTTTGTTTTACAGCATGTAAGCAATAGCAATAGAGCCACCTCCATGGACAGCATCATAATCCTTCACAGCACCCTCAGCATAACACAGCAAAGCCATCCCATTCTTACTAGCAAGAACCTTCCTGGCCTGGGAAGGGGTCACATTTCAGAGGACAATGGCTGAAAACAATAGCCTCTTTCTTCTGTCCCTCTCCCCCCAGATTCCCAGAGTCTGTTCTCAAGCCATTTTATTCCCATGATAGATCTTCCTGAAGGACTTCACACCACGCTGGACTCTGCAGTGTGATGTGGTCCTTGGTCCCTCCTCCGCTGTTGAGTCCTTCTCCCTAGAAACCCTCCCCTGCCCCTCTCTGCTTTCCTCCCTGCTGTGGGATTTCCCTGTGCTCTGCGCATCAGGCAGGTGTCAGCTGCTTCATCAGCTGAAGAGGAGCTGCAGGGCAGAGCAGAGCCAGGGTATTTAAGCAAAAGCAGCAGGGAGCTTCACAGCAGAGTCAACAAGCCCAGGGAAGCCCAAGTTAGTTCCAGCCAGCTACACACAGTGGAAGGCACTGAGCCCCTACTGCACTACTATTTCAAGTGCTGATTAAAAGGATTCAAGGGTTTTTTTTCCTAGGCACCTTAGAAGTTATTTGGATAACTTGCAGTGGTCTTATTTAGCCCAGGTTCAGTAAGAATGCTAAAAGCATGATGTAAGTCATGAACTGCATGGGCATTTTTGAAGGGGCAGAAGGGGGGCAGAACAGCTGATCAACTAACTCCTTTTAAATAAAAGTGGCACCTAACTATATAGTCCTTCGGTAAATCTCTACTTTCACTATCAGTAAAGTGTGTGCCTACAGCTTTACCTGGTTATAGGAAATTAAACTTCCTCCCAAGTGAGACAAGCTAGGGAACAACACAGCTGCTGGTCGGCAAGAGGTGACAGAGGACTGAAGTTGTGGGGCACCAGGCTGACAGGGATAAGGAAGGGAGAGGGCAAAGCAGAAAATGTCCAGTGATTTCAGATGATACTGCAGAGAGCATTCTTCATTGCTGCGGTGGGCAGGGCAGGCTTCCATTACAGTCGAAAAGATTCAAGCCAGAAAATTCAAGTCATTTGTGCAGGAGGAAGCCCGGTGGCAGTGCTGGAGCTAAGTGCCCTGGGCAGGCAGGGACCCCCTCGCTCTGTGGGTGTCCCAGGAGGGTCACACATTGGTCTGCATGACAGGCATAACCAATACTGCCTTGGGACAGAGAAGAACCACCTCCTGAGCTGTCCTCCAAACATTTTTTTTTTTTTTAATGATTCGCATGACATGCCCTGACCCTGGGCAGGGCGCTGCAGCAGGTGGACACCCCCCACACAGTAAAGGCAAGAGCCCCCTGTGATGCACCCCACCGGTTTCTGAGCACCCTGCTCAACGAGGAGGGACATGGCGTGACCAAACAGGGGAAGGGGATGGCATTTTGCTCACAGTCAATTCACCGTGCAACAAAGGGTCCAAGCACTTCTCTTATGCCTTGTTTCCTCCCCCAGTTGCTTATAAGATTCTTTTCAAGCAGCCTGTTCAGACACGCTGTGCCGATATCCCACAATAACTGTCTCCCAAGCTTGCTGCACAGTTCAAGTCAGAACAACTTACTAATGACTTAACTCCAATTAGGTGAATATTCAAAATAAATCGCTGTTTGCTTGTTCTGCTAAAAGACTTACATTTGTTCAATTTTACACAGGCACAGCTTCACTGAGTTCAACAGTTGCAAACAAAACAGACTGAACTCTTCGCAAAATGGGCTTTATAAAAAAAAAATCTCACCTCTCCCCAAGTCTGACAGTGAAGGACTCTGTTCAGTCACTCATAGCAAGCATTTCCACCAAAACCCTTGGTGAGCATGGCAGTTTGATAGTGAGAATTTACTACAGTAATAGAAAAGTGAACAGCCTGAAAGCATGCAAGCTGAATTGTTTAAACATTATGAAAACTAGACAAATGACTCATTTTTCAAAGGCAAAATGTCAAACTGCATCAAACTTCAAATTTTTCAGCATGTTTAGAAGACTCATTCAGAAGTGAGAGCACACAATTTGTATTTTTTCCAGTGGCATCTTACATGATGTACAAGAGCAGACATTTCGGCCAGCTGGTTTTCCCCACAGACCTGTATGAAAATAGAAAATACAAAATACAAAGGTCCTGGTAGAGGTGCTCGTCTTTACTGCAAGGAAATGTGAAAATAATTCACTGCAATTGTAAGACATTTCAGACAAACCGGAAGAACTGCAAAGGGCCACCGCCCGGCTCGCTCGCGCGCGACAAGCAAGAGGCTGAAGCAGACACTCCACTGATCTCAAATGCTCTGGATGCACAAATAAAGCTAAGAATTCAGTTTTCTACTCTGTTGTGAAAATCCTAAAGTTTTTTCCTTTAACCATGGTTGATAACAAGACAGCAGGGGAAAACACTTACTAGGGGAAGACAGGTTAGCAGACACATTCAGAATTTTTCAAAATCCATGCTTGGGAAGTTTTAGATGTCTCTGGCACCAGCTGTTGGCTGCCTACCAGAGATGGCCACGCCGCCAGACCGCCTGCCCGGACCGTGGCCAAACCGAACACTGCAGGGTGGTGCTGAGCACCGGCACATTCAGTGCTGCCATTACAGAAGTGGGACAGCTGGGGCTGGAGAGGTCTCGGAACTGCCCCAGGAGGAATTGCCAGGGCTCATCTATCAACACCCGGCGGCGGCGAAGCTCGCTGCAGCGCTTTAAGGACACTGCTGCCCAGCTGTCCGCCGGCACTCGGGCCAGCTGGTGGGACCCTGGCAGCCCACCAGCGTGCCCACACCACGCCTGCTGCAGCTCAGCCTGCCCACCGGCACTGAAGCATTGATCAAAAGACAGGAAGACATCAAAAGCACTCGAGGAGCTCAGTTTATTTAGTTTATCAAAAGTTTATATAAATATCTTCATAGGGAACAGAAGTTTGACAAGTATTTTTCAGTTGAGCAAAGGATAACAGACATGAAAGCTGTAGCTAGACAAATTCAAACGAGCAATAATATACAATTATTTAAGGGAAAAAAGAGAGGGTCATTCAGTTCACGTTAGACAGCCTTGCTTTTAGTATTTGGCCGATACATTCTGATGTGAGAATACTGTGGAAAATTTAGTTTTGTTTTAGTGCCTTTTAATGCATAAGGCCTGAATGCAGTAAATCTCAGCTATGTCAGGCTACAAAGGTTCCACAGAATATTAGCCAATATATCTTCATAAACTATAAATGTGTCTAAACGGCAACTTAAATTATTCTGCATATGCATGTGAAATTCTGTTTCCATATAAAAGTGATCAACTACATGAAAGTCTAGCTAGATGCCTACAAAAATGTGCTTTATTAATCAACAGGCAAACAACAGCACATGTATTTACAGCTCTGAGCCTACTATACATTGATTCTACATGACTGTTCGCATTATAAAGGAAGGAACCATATATTCCCATTGTAGAGGAACCACAGTTCTCCAAAGCTTCAAAGTTCTCCAATAAAAGTGCAAGTCCATCAGCACGATGACATATGTGGAAAGGACAGTGTCCTGACTCTGGAAGGCTTTTAGCAGTTCCAAACATTATTTATTAACTGACAGCTCATTTGAAAGTCTGCCACACTTGAAAAATGCAGAGTTTCCAAAAAAAAAAGGAGACATGAGAAGTTGCTTTAAATGAGAAATTTGTACAGGGCTCACCCCTCTATTACGAACACAATTATTTTGTATTTATGCCTGTAACATACCCCATCTGACAAGGACTTGTTGCCATCTAGTGGATTATAATCTGAAAATACATTTGCTCTCTCAACAGAGCAAATACCACTAGATGGAGTATTAAGAAAAAATTCTGAGTTCATACTATTTTAGGTGACCAGCAGCTCAGACTTTCAAAGTATCAGAAAGTTACATGCCCAGAATTACAGTGAAATTGAAGAGGATTTCACCAACTGCTGTCAGTTTCATGAAGAATTCCAGGCTACAGATTTCCAAGTACAATACTGAAACACTTAAGCCAGATACTTCAACATCAACATAATTTACTAGCACCTCAGGTGTCTATATCACTAACATACAGGCATCTACTTTACAGCTTTCACCAATATCTCTCCAGTGGCAACAGATCTTTCACAACCTACATTCTACTGGTATAAATAGTGATGTACAGACCCCTTCTAGGCTACTTCTGTAAGAAAGATCTGATCAGCTACCAGATATGGGAATGCCCACCTCCATGAGTAAGCATTAGCTCTAAAGCTTCCTGAAGTCTCTACTGTGAAGTATGAATTCATCTCTTTGGAGTACCTCAGAACGAGAAATTCCACCTCATCACATGTGGCAAGAAAAGGGGTACTTACTGCCCATGGAGTTCATAGGAAGGACAGGAGAGGAAGAACTCATCTGCTCCACATCTGTAGCTAGTGGGAAAGTGAAAATGAGAAAGTTGTGATGCGCATGTTACCAAGAAGTCTTTAATTTTGAAAACTTTCATTTACATCTAAATTGAATATGCGTATCTTTGATCACCTGAGGAAGCTGCTTTGAGAAGCAGTTAATTTTTAACAGTGTCATCCTTTCCTCTTTTAAGATATTTTTATCTCATACATGTTATCTGCAGATCTACTTTTCCAAGCAGTCATATTAGTAATCTGCAACTTGTGATGGTTTGAGAATATCTATTCAGAACAACTTCCAGCATAAAGAAATTCTGAATTATACCAGCTATAAACTGTATATGGTATCAGCTTGTAAGCAGAGCATTGCTGTGGGATGAAACGACATGATGATCTCCCATCCGTGTCCAGTGCACCTTCAAAAGATTCCCAACAGGAAGAGAGCCTTCCAAAGGCATGCAAAATGCTGGCATTTGATCTGGAGCAGTATCAGAAACAAGTGTCTTAAACACAAGACACTCCAAAAGCGTTGTTTTCTGAGAGCTGAAAGCAGAAACAGAACCACCTTCCTGCATTTTGCCAACAAAAAACCCCCAAGTCGGAGCATGATCTGAACCAGATGCCCTCTGTGTGTTGGGAAGGGTCCAACTTTCCAGGACGCAAACTAGGAAAGAACCATCTTGCAGTAACAGGGTCAGTTTTAACCAAAGATTAGGTAAAACAAAGATATATTCTCTGGGGTTTGATCTCCTTCTCAAAAACCCACACTCACTCTTAGCACATCACCACAAACACCCAAGTCAAACAGATCAGCCTCGATCTCCATCGTTTTGATGCTGGCAGATACCACATAATAATATATCATGTAACTCTCATTTAACTTTAAGATCCAGTAAATGCATACTACAAGTTTACATTCCTAACCACAGAACACAGTCCCAGAAGCATAACTTCTGCCCACAGCCAGGGTTTGCTGTCAGTCCAAATCCTGCGTTTCACATTCTTACAATTCCCAGTTCTTTGGCAGCAGGCAGCCCCTGAAGACCACTGTTTATACGGAAAAGTGCAAAGTTCTGCTCTAATTAGGCAAACCACAAACAAATCTAAACACTTTAGCAGACCATTTTTACAGAATGTGAAGAGCAGACATAGCATCACGCTTATGTTAATCCTTGTGCTGTGCTTCCCTGCCGCACCTAGCAGCGCTTTGCTGGGGAGCGCTCTCAGTGCTGCTGCACAAAGCTAGCAGCTTTAGTTTAACACTCTACATACCAATCACAGCCAAGAACAGCAACAAACGCAGTGGCAGATTTATTCGGAAATGCCCTGGGTTATTCCTGTCTTATTCTCCATTGTGTTATCAAGACATTTACTGCCTAGAATATCTACACATTAATTTCTGATCTCACTTGGCTCTTCCTTGCAGATCTTGCACTAGTGTTCTGAAAGCTGCATGTGACATGCTAGACAGCAGCATTTCTGACAGTCACACTCCGGAGTATGCTTAGAGAAAAAAAATAAATTGATTTTGCACCTTCCTATTTTCCATCTTCATACTACAGCCACCTTAATGTGGGAATTGTTAACGCCCTGAAAGAGCTAGCAGGTCATACACTATACCCATTTTTGTAAGTAAAAAAAAGATTCTTCATATGCAGTGTAGCAATTTCAGACACCTGGAAGGGGGTTTGTATTTTTTCTTATTTAAGGCTACGCACGCTTTCCACATATAGCCAAAATCACCCAAAAAGTCAGTGCAGCATTAAAGTTACTTTTATTCTTCCGAGAGTGATAAGATTTAGCCTGTGTGAATATCAGCATAGAGCACAACTCTGCTTTCAGAAAGGTTGAAGTAACAGATTAGCAGATGGTCATTTAAAGGTTACCTGCTGCTCTCTGGCAAAAGGAGGTCAGCTGCCCGCCAAGGCGGCCAGATGGCAAGGAGCAGGCGGCCAGCGGCCAGCAGCGGGCCCGACCACTTGAGAAGCCATTGTGTGAGTAACAGTCACTTAGGGCAGTAAGCTACACCTGCAAACATCTGGAAGAGTTTATCAAGTATCATTCAAAAAGCAACCAAATAACACATGTGCCTTCTGAAGAGAGATTTCCGAGTGGGAAGTGTTTATAGAGAGACAGTGTAAATTTTTTAAGTCCTGTAGTTTCAGATTGTTCACTATAATGCCATTTTTAAAGGCTGTAAACAACAGAAGTGTAGCAGTATTTCCTAGCTATACCTGGAAAAGATCATTTCAGTTCACACTTGAAATTATGTGTTTGAATTACTGTTTCTAATATGTTCACCAAGGCTACCACTGTGGTCACAGCTGTCCAGTTCACATTTGAAATTCGCAGAACTGCCCTGATGTCCTGCCAAGCGCTGCCCTGCCCCAAGCGCTGCCGTGAACGCGCCCAGCCTACAGTGCCAGACAAGTAGCCACACCTCAACATTTGTGTTCTGGTGCTGCTGGTGGATGGGTATTTATAACCTATTAATCTCAAAATCATACTTCAAAAAAAATTATTTTACAAAGTACATAAAAGTGCAAGTACTTATCCTACAACTTGCCTTGAGTAGATGGATTTTAAAGTTTCTCTCATCCATGTAAATTAATACCGAAAAAATTTCAAACCGCTCTTTATGAAACATGGCAATGCTGGTTTTGTTCTCTTATCCATAACCCCTCACCCTCCCCTCAAGCCCTTTTTATCTTCATGATTATATGCAACACATTAAACTCCTAAAAACAATTCAGCTAAGAGAAAGGAGATATGGATTAACAACCCACTAAGATTTTGGAAACTGGTTTGCTCTCAAAGATGAAAAGGACAAAAGTCTGCTCAGCTATGAAGAACAGCTGCTGCCAATACAACTATTTACCCTCTGACCTCTCCTCTGCCCAGTAAGTGAACAGTGCCAATTGTTTTCTTGTATTATATACTGTTTACAAGCCCTGAGTGGCATGAAAGGAATTAATAATTTAGCTCATGGAGCTGATGACCTTTATTGGGGTACCCCTCTTTGCTGAGCAGAAATCAGAGCAAAAAGCTGCCTTGAAGCCACAGGGTTTCTTTAAGAGTTTGTCACTTTACAGCCTAATTGGCCACCATAACATAAATCAATTATTTCTCCTGTTTTAAGCAACAATGCTACCTATTCTCAACCACTTGATTTCTGACTTCCCTTGTATCAAGCCAGGCCTTGTTCTTTGACTTTTACAGTTGTCTAGTAAACACGATGCACGGACAGCTTGGAGAACTTTGCAGGATTAGGAACATTTGGAACACTAGCAAAAAGAGGTTATGCTATTTTGAACTCCTCTTGACCTTTGACTGCCCTTGTCCCTGTTTATGCTAATTGAAGGGGTATATGGGCTACTCCTAGAAATGAACTTAGCCTGAACCTGTCACATAGCATTGGACTTTGAAGGTATTGGCACACAAGTGTTGGTACCCCCTCCCCAAAGGTTGTCGTCTTACATACAGGAAGAGTACAGCAGGTAAAACGTGGTACCCTGAATAAGCACAGGGATACCCAAGATCAGAACAAGCAGAACATGCTGAGTCAGCAAGCTGCATCACCTTCCACTGCTTCTGACCAGCTGCTAGCCTGCTGAAGATCAATCACACACATGGATCTGTTTGGTAAAAACACAGCAGTGCTTGTGGGGTTGCAAACAGAAGGACATTTGCATAGTAAAATCGCAGTAAATTGGATAACATTTTAGTAAAGGCTTTCTGAAAGATGCATGCTAAAAATAGGAATTCTGACCTTGAAAAGATGCAGATAATATAACATCGGATTATAGACTTCTCCCTCCAAAAGCTGAGACTGAGGCATCAGAATTTCCAGGTAGGAGATGGCAACAACAACCCTAAGACCTTTCAGTAGAATTATACTTTTATTATCTTTGAATAATCCAGGTTGGAAGGCACCTCTGGATGAACCTTGCACTGGAAGCAGACAGTCAGGTTGGATCAGCTTGGCCAGGGGTCTGTTCACTCAAGCTTTGAAACTCTCCAAGGATGGAGACTCCATGGCTGCTTTGGACATCTGTTCCAATGCTGCATCACTTCCACTAAGTTTTTATTCCCCTCCCAAAAATGTCCAGTAGGAATTTCTTTTGTTGCAACTCATGACCATTGTATTGGCCTTCTGCCGTGTACCTTTGAAGAGCCTGGCTCCATTTTTTTCTCCCTATAGACACTTTTAAAAAACTGGAAGAGTGCCTGTTAATTCCCCCCCTTAGCCTCCTCTTCTCCAAGCTGAACAAATGTAGTTCCCTCAGCCTGTCCACATTTGTCACGCCTTCCAGCCCCCAGCCACCTCAGCTCCTCTCCAGTGGGCTTACTTCAGTTCAACCCGTCTTCTGCTGGGAGGGTTAGAACCACACAGAGTACTCCAGATGTGACTCCGCCATGTCCCAGACCCCTTGGCTATCCACAAGCCAGCACACGATGAGCTGTCACCACCACAAGCACATCCTACTGACTCACAGTCACCAGGATCCCCGGGTGCGGTCCGGAGCAGCTCCCCAGCCTGCACTGTTGCACAGGGTTATTACCTTCCAGATGCGGGACTTGACATTTGTCTCTGTTTAACTCTGACATTTCAATCAACCCTTTCCTTCAGGTTATCGAGGTCCTTCTAAACAGCAGCTTTGCCCTCTGAAGTATCAATCTGGTGTCATCTGTAAGTCTGACAAGTGTACTCCATCCCATCATCCAGATGGTTGATGAAATTGCTAAGTAGTACCAGCCCCAATACTGACTCCCAAGGACAACCACAGAATAACCGGCCACCGGTCAGCATTTGAACTCTTGACTGCTACCCTTTGAACCAGACAGAGGTTAGCTTTTCACCTACATTCGCTCCACAGCCCAGTCTGGCTGCAAGGATGATAAGGCAGACTGTATCAAAAGCCTTGCTTAAGGTTAATGACAAAATTGCTCTCTCCTCATTCAGGGATCCAGTCTTTTCATTGTGGAAGGAATGAGACTGCTCAGGCATGATCTCCCCCTTGGTAAATCCATGGGGAGTGTTCCTAGTTGTCTTCCTGTCCCTCAAGTGCCTGGAAACATCTTTCAGAAGGATCTGCTCCATACTCTTCCCAGGGATAGAGACGAGGCTGACCAGCCTGCAGTTCCCCAGAACAGCTACTGCTCAGCAGAGCCGGGTTAAGGTGACTCATTATCCCTTATCAGCTAAATTTTACTATACAGAGACATTCCTCCCCTTTCCCCTACACTGGGTACAGCTTCTTGTGTCACCTCAACACTGAAAACACATGCTGCTTGGAAAAAGGAGTGGGAAGTAAGGTCATCTCATGATAAAGATTTTTAATTATTTTCATTAACATGGAAAACCACCACAGCTCCTGCTTACCAGCATAACCAAGAGTAAACATTCACAGCAGTTTAATGTTCCACATACTTTACAGAGCTATACCTGCATGGTATTCCTCAATAAACGCTGTACAGACGTTGTTATTTTAAATGCCTGTTTACATTCCAGTAAAATTCTGTCAGCATGGTATCTGATTTATTGATGCCATCAAAAGTCACAGGATTCCTGAAATGCCTCCTGAGACACAAAAAATCAAAGCAGAACAGAGATGCATGTTGCCACAGTATCAGCTTTACCACGTACGTTATGGGCTGGATTCCCAGAAGCCGCCTGCATTTTCCAAAAAGGAGTGCAGTGCCCTTCTTGAAAGCTGCCCACTGCGGCTTCAGCAGGAGATTTAGCAACTCTTCTTCTGCAAAATGGGGTGGTACAGATGGCCGTGCTCTCCGAGCCACCACTTACTAACAGCAAGGTTCACCAGGGCTGCTCTCTGCCAACTGCACCAGCCAACTCATCCCTCGAAAGGGAGGCATATGCATTTTGCATCTTATTTTAGGCTTTCAGACTAAAAATGGGAAAACGTGGTACACAGTCAAGAAGCAAAGCTTTTTAGAAAAATAATTACGATGATGAAGAAAGCCTCCAGACATGCCCCAAATGAAAAGTGACATTCAGTCACATAGCACAAGCCGTCAGAAGAGCTCCACAATGTGCACGGGGTATTCCTCCAAAGGGGACTGACACCACGATAATTGAGCCCAAAACCATGTCTTACTAAAACATCTAGTTTCTTTGCCTGTAAATGCAGACTTACATTCATCTTTCTCCACAGATCAACAGTAAAGTGTTTTACAATCGTTTTGTTGACAATTCCTTTCACTTTCAAAGCATTTTATTCAGAACCAAGATTGTATGTTCTAAAATACTAAGCAATCCCTGAAGCTGGGCTTTTAAGCACTGAGGCAGCTCATCAGTACCACAGTGTGTGTTCACATTCAATTATCAGACACAAACGAGGATTTCAGAATACAGCATTTCCCTTATTCACATGGCTCATCTGCTTTTAAAAGGTAATCTGGCCTGACTCGAGGACAAAAAAGCCTACAAAATGAAGTAACAACCAATAATAAAAAAATTATATTCAGTTGAAGTTGTATTTAATTTGAATTCATAGTTTCAGTTTGCAGTCTGATTATTTATGTTGGGTCTTCTCTTTAGGAACTTCTTCCTATCCAAGATATTCCCTCTGCAGCTGTAACTCAGCAGTGTAATTACTCTCAATCTTTTTGATAAGTGAATAAGCCAAGACTATTAGGCTGCATCAATCTTTTTGGGCCATTTCCAGTGTTTTTAGATATCAGCATCAGGGTTTTATGCAGCATTACAGCACCAGCATTCCAATGCAGCACTGGCAGTATCAGATAGGCAGCAAACATAAGAGACCTACTTGCAATTTCCAAAGGACCACGTTAGCGCTTTTTGCTACTTGCATTGCAACAACAGGTACGTAGTCATGAAAACCTCTATCTTTCACAGCCAACACTTGCGGCATGCAGTGCCCCATGCCACAAGCGTACTGTCTTTGTCCCTAGACATGAGATTTTGCATCTTTTATACCTGGAGTACCTTTTGTATCAATAGGATATTGCCTTCCAGGCAGCCCAGTCTATTCCAATATTGAAAGATCAATTGCACAGTTATTCTGTAAATCTGTGGAAATTATTTACTTTTTGATCATTGATAAAGTGTTAGACAACACAAGGCATACTGCTATAGCAAAAGCCATCTATTAAGTCCACTAGAATTACCTACATTAAAAACAGAATTAACCGGTATTATACAAGAGCTGAGAGATGCCACTGATAAATTTAGGAGTTAACATCAACCCAGATTAATACTCATCTACTGGTAAGTAATAACACATTATAACATACAGAATGTGCCAGAAACCATGTTGCAAATTGGCCAGTGTTCCCAGAGGTGTGTGGCTGTCAATGCCAACCGATGCGTCAGCCTAGCAGCACTATGGCAAATGGACCCTTTCGCCACAAGGCAGGTAACATGCCCTTTGAATTCAGCAGCTCGTGCTTGAACAGCACTGACAAACTGGGATCCTGGAGAAGCCCTGACACGCGCCAAGTCTGAGAACAGCTTTTTTCCCCTAATCTCAAGGTTAATTAATTTAACAGCATTTATCTTCACATTTTAATTATGGGAGATAATATTACAGCTTCTAACTAATAGACTTCAGCTGCACACTGCCAATGCCTACCAGGACTTGGCTCGCTGCACTAGCCTGGAGATGAGAAGACTAACTAGTACTTACTAGTGGATGAATCGTGCTCTGTGGGAGGATCTCGACAGAATCCTAGAATGTGAAAAATAGGTGTAAGCGCTACACATTGAAACAAGCCTCCTCATTGCTACCACATGTACACAGACACACCGAATCACCCCAATCAACCACCGAACGTATAATCAACATTAACACAGCATTAGAGGGGGAAAGCTTTACATCTCCTGGGTACAGCACATTCCCAAAAGGCTCAGTTAAGAAATGAGATGGTTGGGTTGCAGCAAATACAGAATAGTTTAGGCTGGAAAAGACCATTAACCTGCTCACTATCATGTAAGAGCTACTGTTGGCATTTGTGTTTAAACCTGCAAGTCTTACGCTTCAGTGCACAGAAGTGACATGTTTTAGGAACATGATATATTCTGTATTGTACAAATCAATCAGCAGAGCTGTAGCTCTCCCTGCTTATCACATGAGGACGAAATCAATGAATGAGCCTAACAGCTGATGTGTCAGCACAGGTATAGCTGTGCTTGTTGCTCTTCCATTTTTGTGAGGTCATTTCCTACAGGCCACCTGAAAGCATCTTGTGGCTCATGCTGACAACTGCAAGAAACAACCTGTCCTTCAGAGGCAGAGGGATCAACCCAGAGTGTCCTGCGCCAGTGGGATGCCCAGGGAGTGGGGCAGGCACTCTGCGGGTGGGGGATGCTGCAGGAGAACAGGTGCCCCACTCCGGGGCAGATGCCAGACAGCCCTGCACAGCACCCCGCATCCCAGCTCCCATCAGCCAGACCAGTGTGCACCCCAACCTTCCCCCCAGAAACAGATTAAAAACAGCTGGTACACTGCAACTTTACAGTTACCTGGGCCAGAGAGCACTCACAGCCTGCCATGACTACAATGCCTGCTACGGAATAGCAGTTTTATACCCTGTTGCAAGTGTTTTCCTGCCATTATTGATTCAAGCATCTCGCTCGTGAAATTCAGTGATCTACAGTCTTCCAGTCATTGAGCACTTCCCTTGCAGCCCTACCAATACCACCAGTATCTCGGGTTTTGTTGGCGTGAAAAGCTTACACTAGGCATTTGGCCTCCCAGGGATGGGGATTACATAGAGGCAAGAATAGAAGGAAATTTGATTCTTTCTCCCCACCTACCTCTATGCCTACTGCCTACCAGGTTTGCGAACCATATCAGCTCCTGCTGCTTGCAATTCCAGGAACTGCTTCCCTTCTCCTTGGGGCTCATTCCAGCCACATCAGTCTACTGCTATAATCTCATTTTGCAGGATGCCACATCTCTTACTAGCTTTTTTAATTGTGGTAACACACATCTAACCATCTGAAAAAGCACATCAGAAGCTTGTTTGACAGCTAGAAAATATTCTTAAGAATAGAAGCATCATTCCTAACATTTGGATATTGGTGGATATTTGTCTCCACTTGTACTAGGAAAAAATCACCTTAAATACAGGAAAAATACCTGCATTTTTAAAGAAGGAAGCTCTCATCCTTCTCAGTGGGAAAATCATTGGAGTGAATTTAGTATACACTGTTGCTCTGAAGAGCAATCTGAAATTTTAATTACAGTTTAACTTTATAAATATAATACAGGAGTTCACATTTTGCTAGTTTCCATGAAAAGGCAGCGCACAATTTTGCTTTTTTTAATCTCACGTTTTAAGAGATACAATTACAAGGTTTATAATGCTAAAATAATTGTTACATACATCACTATGGAAAATCTATTTATATTCCTCCTTTTGAAGCCAGGTAATCTACTAGGTGAGCAAAACAAGGATGTTTTAAGATCAGCATTTTATACATGTTTTTTCAAAACCAGGGTAACCATTCAGTAGCTGTGATTTACCATTCCATCTTTTTATGCAGCAGGAAAAATACAGCTTAAAGGAATTAGCTCTCCAGCAAATCATCTCCCACCGTACTGACAGCTGGAGATGGGAAGTGTGTCAGCATCTCCCTTTTGTATGTGTGTACATTCACCATCCCCTTTGGGAAAGGGAGGCTCCGCTCGCCAGCGGGCTGATGCCCCTCCCGGCCACGCTTTGCCAGCCCCCCCGGGCTACCCCAGCACCCAAAGCCCACCGGCCAGCGCACCCAGGGCACAGGAGCCCACGCTCACAGCAGGAGACCACAGCCAGGCCCAAGGCTGGAGTGTGCCCACTTCACCGGTGAGCCCCTTAAATCATCACCGAAGCCGAGGAGCTACTGCTCGCCATCAGGCGCTTGCGCTCTCTCCTGAAAGCCTCAGCGTGCGAGAGCACAAAGCAAGCACTACGGAAAGCCTGTGATTTCAGTGGGCTGCGAATCAAATTAAAAGAAGTCAGGCAACATTTCATTTGAGGGGCAATTCAGGCTGATGCTAGTCTTGCATGTGGGTGAGGAAAGATTCGGTACTTCATCTGCTGGGGATCCACGTGAGCCTTCCCGCCCCACGGCACGCTCACCTGCACAGCCTCAGCGCACTTTCAGCTGATGAAAGTCACAACAAATATTAACATGTTTTTAAAGTCACAGCTTAATTTTTAATCCCTGTGGTAAGAACCATCGAGGGCTTCTATTCCTGCTGCTCCGCAGGTGGATGCTGCAGCATCCACACAGCACGGCAGCCCTCGGGAAGGCATCAGTGCTACCAGGGCTGCTCCCTCTCTACAAGGCCACTCTTGGAGGCTTCAGACCAGCTGGCCAAGGCAGACAAGACACAGGCATGGCAATAAACCACTATACATACACCCTCAAGAATATATAGTCATACTTTTTTTTTTCTTGACAGCGTTCTCAGATTTAAGCAAGGAACAGAACAAGTTGCTGCAGACAACTAGCATTGTTTCAGTGCAGGTATCTCCATGGAATTAATAAAAGAGTAAAAACAAAATCCATGAAACAAAGCAGCAGGGAAGTGCCCAGCAGCTCTGCCAGCCTCCAGGAGTGATTTAGCCTCCCCTCGCCCCGCTTGCCAAGCTTGCCCCGGGAGGCAGGCAACTCCAGCGCTCCCTTTGCGAGGCTCCACAGGGCAGAAATCCACCACAGCACGCATTTGTCCCGACATTATTCGTCTGGCAACTGTCTCAACAACACTTGACATCTTCATTCTTACAAACCAGAGACTCTTGAGTTCTCGCCTCATATGTTAATTAGAAATTACTCACTAAAAATCAGAATAACACCACCCCCACCTGAGCACTGCCCGCTGTTCATCACTGCTGCATTTCACAGATGGCCATGTTCTGCTTGGCCAGCAGTCTGGGGTAAGACTTGTCATCTGAGCACAAGCCTACTGCCCCCCCACCCCAACCACAAACCCTGTCCAAGCTTGAAAACATCTTTACTAAAGAAAAAAAAAATTATCCACTGTGACCTGATCTTCAGTGGACTGACCAGGACACGAATGGCTCCAGCACTGCTCTGGCACTCTTGACTTAAGCCAGCTCCACTCCAGATTTCACTTAAGTTTAGTTCTTGGAAATGCTCCATTTTTAAGCTGCAGGTACTTAAGTTGACATAAATCTCCTAGATATAGGAGAAATCTAGGTATACACATTATGGCTTACCCCCAACAGTTTATCATTTTGAGCCACAGGGCGTTACCCTCCTTACTGACAAATAGAACAACTTTTCTAAGAAAAGGTTTCAAAATTCCTAATAGTCAAGGCTCTACCCAAAAAGCAATTGCTCAAAAAATGCCTAAGAAAGAGGTTTTCAACATCATTTTAGACCAGACTAGTGCTGGACTAAAAAAAACCCCAAAGATACCATCAGCTCCCCGAGAAAGCTGCAGAGCTGGAATAGCACCCTTCCAGAGCAACAGCCCGCAGCAGTGGTCCTCTCTTGACAGCAGACGTGAAGTTGTTTAAATTCATACACTAATGGAACAACAAATAACTCCGTACCTTCACTGACTATGGAAAAAGGGAGTTTGCTTTTTAAAAAAACCCAGATATTAATGAGAAATCCAGCTGGATATTTAAGTAGGGTAAACCATTACAGTAAGTCTCTAAAAGAAAATTAAATTTCCAAGGTGTGAGCATGCAGTTTACTCTCTGGTTACTTCTACACATAGGCCATTTTACTTTTTTTTTTTTAGATATGTACTTGCAACCATTCCACACAGCCATTTTGTGCCTCAACTGCATTCTGATTATTTCAGACCTCCAGTGTTCACCCAAGGCTGCCATGAAACATTTTACCAAACAGCACAGTACACTCTTGTACTTAACTCTTTTGCAACCCAGAAAAGTCATAAGTCTACTTCAAGACAGCTTTAGATTCAAGGTCATTTCAAAGCTTTTAATTACTAACCAGGATTTGGGGATTTTGTCCTCAGCATTTAAGAGCAGCTGGCAATCCTACTCATTATTAACTGCTACACACACATTGCAGACAAACCATTAATACTTCAGGCAACTGCAGCAGGGCTTGCTAGCTCACCCCCGGCACCTGCCAGCTACGCTCACACACTCTGAGCCTTGCTACGCCCAGTAAACCACCCCACCGTGTCATTTAAAATGTCTATTAAACACCAGGATTTGGCAAAGTTAAAAAAAGAAGTCAGGAGTATTTTCTGATGCAGTGTTTCTCAAGTTTTAAGTGTTAGAAACACTCCTTCTGGATAGATAGGGGATGCACTGGAACTGTTGTTCCAAAGGTGTTTTGCAGAAGGCTGCTACATGCCAGGAAAATGCACTGAATGTTTGACACCAGTCGCTGAAGTCCTGACACTCTCCTTTTCCACGAAGGCAGCACGGAGGCGGCTGCCCATCCCCCCACCCCGCCGGAGTGCCCGTTGGGGGAGGCTGCCCATGGCTCGAGCTGGGCTGGGGCTCCCACCCGGCCACCCCCAAGCCCTGGGGACCCCACGAAGCCTCTGCCCCGAGGAGCAGCCGCCAGCCCGGCGCTCCCAGCTGGCAGCGAAGCCCCATGTGGGAGCGGGTGCACAAAAGGTTCTTGCCACGGAGGCTTTTGGCCTCCCACCACCAGGGAAAAACTGGCACTTTCCCGGTATATTTGTCAAGGAGTCAAGTGCAAGACTTTTTTAAAGTCACAACATTTGTTTCAAGTTTCCGTAGCTATTGAAATAGAAAAGGAAAACAGACACAGCACTCAAACCACGCAGCCAGGTCTGCCTCAACACCCCCCCACTAAACACCCATTAAAGCAGAGCACAGCACCAGAACCAGCACCCAGAGACCCTCGGCCAGCCAGCAGCCGACCCAGGGTTAGCCCTGCCTCGCAATTAGCCACGGCTACCCCAGCCACGCTCAGATCAGGCATCAGCAGAGCAACACTAAGCCAGAGCTCATTAGGGCCATTAGCTCAATGCCTCTTATTTCCTACCAGGCATGCAAGAAATGCTTTCCTGGTAAAGGAATTCTAGCAATCTACTTGCCGGTTATTTTGCCATAAATATTATGGCATTTCTTATGTAACAGCTATTGCAGAGGCGTCCATAGAAAGAACAAAGTTAAACTCCCTTGTTCCAATTTATAGCATCTTACTCAAAAATAGGAATTCAAATAACCCCCATACACTTGCTACAATAAAATATCCTACAGATGTTGACAACTACTGTTTACTTATTATCAGGCAACCTATATACTTTTTTAAACAGAGTTAAAGATAGAAAAAGAGGACAGCATCCAGATGTGCATTTCTTCCGCAGTATCAGTTTGCAATAAAAGCTATTTCAAACTTAAGTTGTTTCATGAAGAAAGCGCAAGACTTTGAAATTCTGATCCTCTAGATAAAAGCATCACACTGCTGTACTCGCTGCTTACAGAACACAGAGGTTTGGGAACAGGAAACAAAACCATTACCTATCAGCTACAGAAAAGTAAAGAAAAAAATCTCAAAACAAAAACATAGCTCAACATCACTGGAAACAAAATCTTTAGTTCAAGCTTAAGTTGCCTACACAACATTAAACGCTTTTCTTCACCGATCGTCTCTCACAAAAGACGGAGTCCTTTATACCGAGGGCATAAGTTACTACTTGTGAATAAGTACAAACACAAGACTTTTTTCCTCTGTCAACATGAAGGAACATTTTTGGTAGGGCCAGCCATCCCCGTTTCCCACATTGTGTGATTGATTACGCTCTACCCCTTAGAAGAGTTGATTGGTTTCCTGGTGCCAGGAAAATGATTGATGAATATTTCAAGCCATGGGCCTCTCTTCCTGCTGGGTGTCCTTTTCACATGTCTCCAATGGGCCTGGGGATTTTTTTCAAGACTAGGAAGTGTCATTTTTATGGATATCATCCTGCGATAGCGACAGTTCACTGAGCAGAGGCCCTAAGTAAATCAAAGTGAAATACTAAAGGTCAGCTCAAGTGTTAAGGTGACAGACCCACCCAGCACGTCGCAGGTAAGCAGGAAAATAGAGGTGGGCAAGGAAAAGCTTCACAAAGCCGGCAAGCAAAGCAGGAGGCACGGAGCAACTACACTGTTAGCTTGCCACTGCAAACTGGTAGTAGCAAGCTATTACACAACACCGGCACTGAACACATTTCCTCAGTTTCCTTCCATTTGGTAAAACACTGCAACAGGCCCACCAGAGACCCATTCTGGTGGGAGCTTGGGTTTCTCCTCTTTTTAGACGCACACACACACTTTCAAGAAAGAACAAACTTTACAGCTCAGAAGAGCATTCTGGCTGGCAAGCACCAACTAAGAATTTCCAACAAGGCTGCAACAAAGAGGCTCAGCTGTGAATTCCCAGGGTCACCCACATAAACCCACCCCAGAGCTCTATGAATCTGCAAACCCATCTCCAAGCATTGCAGAGTTAGCACAGACTTGTCCTTTAAAATCAGACGATGTAACTAATAAAACAGCAGTTAGTTTTTACAGGTGCTCAACAAAATTGATTAACCTGACACCAAAAAGAAGTTACCCAACTGTTTCTGACCACAGGACCACAAGCTGCAGGAGAGGATCACAAAACCACAGAGCTCTATCACGACAACTAGAATTTCAACTAGTTCATACAATACTACCAGGAAAAGCTCTTCCTGCTGCCAGTTCTAGCTTTGCCGCTGGGTGGAAAAAGACTCAAGCCTTCACAACCATTCCACAGGTGCTTTAAGCTAATATGCCAGTGCGCTGACAAACTGGTACAGAACTGCAGTGGGAAGTACAGCTCTGCTGTACTGGTCTGGGAGAAGCACCCTGGCCAGCCCCTGCCGAAGAACACCGCCCTGACAGAGCCTGCTGGAAGAAGCTGGATGCTTCTGTCTGTGTTCAGTAATAATCTACCCCCTAAAAAATACCTTTGGTTTATATAAGCACATAGAAACTCTCTCAAATCTGGGATTTGAGTAAGGTACAGTCATACACAGAGATCAAAACCAAGTTCTTTTAGTGCCCAAACTGCTCCGTCCATGCGGGCTGAGCCCAGCAGCCCCAGCGCCTGCTGAACTGGCACCCAGACCTAACCCTGGAAAACTCCTGCCTTAATAATCAAGCCCTGAGCTCACACTCCACTGCAAAATAAGCCCTGATCTCGGCGGGACTCCTACCCACCTTGAACCAAAGCCCCAGTAACAGGCAGTGCTGTATTAAATCATTTGCAGGTAAGAATAATCACTGCCTGCACTCCACGGAAAGGGCATCTCTGTGCCCGTTCTATCAACAGCTGTAAAGGATATAGAGTCTCCCAGCGAAAGCATACGCAAGACATCTAAAGTAACAATATACTTAGGAATAATCCTTTGTAAGTATTGCCAAACAGCATAAAGTCAAGTCACAGCTGTGAGACTAAATGAAGAGATTTTTGGAAGACGACTTGGTGTTTGGCAGAACTTTCAGAGACCAGAAGTTCTTTTCAGATTTTTTTACTACAACCACAACAGCCATCATTTAATCACTTGGCCTCAGGATCTGAGAATTCCCATAGATAAACCCTGTGCTTCTCAGCAGTGCCAGAGTCAGCATCAAGGAAGCAGATGAAGCCCTAGCATTTATAGGCACGCCGTGCTGGTTTACAGTTTCAGAACGAGTACACCCGCTCACCGGCTATCGAACAGCACAGAGAACCCCCCACGCCGACCCGAGCACAACGTACACCTTCAGAAACACGTACCACCACTGCAATTCATATCTCCTGCTGTTTTATATGACAAGAGAATTCTGAGGTTTAGACCCAAGGGCCTCACAATTCCAGACTATATTCCCATGAAAAATATTTAAGGTTTCCATCAAGTTTCAGCTGAGAAAGACTTCCAGACAAGGACATCACACCAGTCTGTAGTCTGCCTGGCATTAGAACCTTGGCAAATTTTTATCTTTTTCTTTTTTCCTGATGCATCCACAAAGGGAAAAAGGGCTTAAAAATAAATCAATCTTTCACACTGACTAGACATTTCACCAAGTTTAAATTTCACCACCTATACAAGCCTGTAACTGGGATGATTAGGCAATGGAAGGCAGACGTGCACCTTATGCTCTCTGAAGGACGCGGTGTCCACCCTTTGTAAATGCAACCTTCTTATCAAAGAGCTGGAGTAGAATTCAGATACTCCAGACATATACTGCTTTCAAGATAAGTTATTGGTAATCATTTACCTATAACGAACTTCACTGAAGCTAACCTATTGGTGGTGCCTTTCCTCTTTTTAAGAAAGCCAGTACAGAACCATTTTTATCAACATAAAAAATCTGGAAGCCTTCTAATTAGGTAATTAGAACTGTAATTAAGACTAAAGCTAAACCTCGAAGGGTCCTCTTGTCCCCCAACTTCCCTTTCTCAATTAACTCTGCAAAGTGATAGCCACTCTGGCTTAAAGGCTAAAAAAAAAGGAAAGGATCAAAAGGCTAGTTTAATACAGCTGGAGGGAAAGAATGCATTTCAGCTCACCAGCAACCATCTGATGAAACCCTGGGCCAATCCTTTATGTAAATGACTTCATTAGAATTACCAGATTACACTGCTGAAGGCTTTATTTAAATAGCTAGTTTATCAACAGGATAAACCGTGCTCTCATTCTCAGCGAATGCTAGTGTAAATGCATTTGTTCAAAGCTACCACCATGTAAGAGTTGAACAGTCATTCAACAAACCGCTTGCACATTCCCACCCCCCCAAAGAAAAATACCACCAATGACTTGCCAGAGACAGGACAGAAAGATGACTATTGCTTCCCAACAATCAAGAAACAGTCTTCTAGACGGAAAAGTTCCCTCATTTTCTATAATACAGTATCTTCACACTGTTTTATAGCAAAGAGAAAAAAAATCCTGTTGTTGTAGTGTCACATCACACACTGCATCTGCTAAACATGCATTGCTAGCCCTGTTTTTAGTACCAAAAGGCATGCATAAACCCATTTTCCTGATTAATGATCTACAGAAGCCATCAATACCAAATTCCAGCTTTATACCAAGAGGTATTTTCCCAGTCTTACGGAAGAACTTAATTCTTCTAAGTTACAAGTCTTATTTCCCATCACAGACCCAAGCTCAGAATTCTACTACTTACTTTTGTCTATTATTTACAAAAGCAAGAGCCATCCACATTCAACAAGCCAATACTGAGTCAAAATAACACTGTAGCTTCTTGTTTATTCAGAGACATTTGACTTTAGCAGCATTGCCATTCGACAACTCAATTTGTTTTTCTTCCCAAGTCTTCAAAGAAATGTTTATAGCAAGTAAACTAAGACCTAACTATATCAATGAAATAGTCTTTGTTAAGCAAAGGCTTATCTCATCAGAGGCAAAGCAATCAAGCATAAAGAACCACTAAAAATGTCAGTGTGCGCCAGTAAAGTTTGAGAGCACTGTGGAAAAGGGAAGGGATGCAAGCAGTGGGATTTTTCTTCGAAAACCTTACTTCTCTGCACTTTTACAGCTTTCTTCTTCTCTCTGGTTCATCCAGATTAGTAACCTACCTATCTGAAACTCCGATAATTAAGGGAACACAAAATTCAAGTAGTTTCCTGATACTTAAATCTGTCTTCCAAGAGCGTACTACACAAAGTGTCCAAAATTACCTTAATTCTAGATAACCTGCTTCATTGCTATTTTAGTTAACACATAAAATAATTAGAACCGTCTAAAAGCCATCATGTTTCATTCACAGAGGAAAAAGATGACAACTGAAGCTATAGGGAAAACTGTCTTAAATGGGGCCCTGTTGAGAAATAATTGGTAGTAGCGCAAGAAAAGTGAATGCCATAATGAAATGACTTTTAGAAAGAATTCGTTTTACTCATTGCCATTGATTTGCTTGATGACAAAATATGCTTCTTACATCAAAGGGGATGTACTTCTGATTGGTAAAGGAAAACCATCATCTTAGAATACAAGAATGACAAATGCCCCCTCAAATCATGAGGCTGCAATTGCCTGTAACTGCCGAAATGAAAGCATGCAACTGCATTTCAAAGTTACTCTGAGGCTTCTTTCACTGAAGATGCCAATAAACTTGTGGCAGTTTACTCCGGCTTAACACAGAAGCCACGTGCAGAGCTTAAGTTCATTAATGATTTTAACACAGTCACCAAGGATATAATCCTATATATTCCTCTATATATAATCTCCTGTGCATCTAGATATAACATTGTACCATTTTAACCATTTTTGTAAAGAGTGAAGACGCTGTAGCTCAAGGTATCAAAAGCGCTATGAATCTTCCTTAAAAAGAGGAAGTGTTAAGAGTTTTCATTTGCCATTACCATTTGCAGATATTTTATAAGCCAACAAAATAACCAGGCAATCTTTTCTGCTCCTCCCCTAGCAGCTGTAGGCTTTAGAAAGACTGAAGGTCAAGCAATGTCTCAACACCGTGCCAGTATTTCACATTTTTGAAGGCAAAGTAGTAAAAGGCTGTTACATCACCCATTGAAAAGGCAAACCGCAGCCGCAGGTACAGCGTCTGTGCCACGGAACAGCTACTCGAGACACGCAAACAACTCTTAAAACTGACCTGAGGAACCAAAAGATTCCCCACATTTATCTTGGGGGAAAATAGTAAATGCAGGCAGAGTGTTGCTGTCGCTGCGTTACACACCAAAGCAACAGAAGCTTCCCAAATTCAGGCAGAAAGTTCTGACAGTATTTGGGTTGGGCAGTGCGGGAGGCAGGGAGGCAGCGGCCGCGCACAAAGGGCCCCGCTCGGCATCATCCCAGGGCGC
>JAVJGI010000065.1:2351609-2400198 GCA_035590275.1 Ibycter americanus | reverse complement strand
CTTCGCTGCTAACGGAGCAGGGAAACGCGATGTGACACGTCTTCTGCCTAGGCCTGGCTTCGCAACGTAACCGCGATAATTGCGAAGCCGGCCCCCTCTTCGTTAACTTCTCCATTCGTTCCGTGATCTGCCCTCTCGCCACCCCGCCTCCCCCGGCGGGGCAGGCCGTAGGTGTTCAGCACGCCTCTGACAGGTGGCTGCCTTTCCGCATCAGCAAATGAATCCTTTTGGATGAAATATTGCTGGATTTTACAAGAGCTGCCCGTGCAGTGCTGCATGTCCAAATTGCGGGTTTGACAGAGTCATCGTGGACTTGCTCTGATTTGAAACTTCTATCTTGGCAGCTCCCTCTTTGCCAAATTCGTGTTTCCTCCTGAGCAATGCTTTGGACAATAGGTGATGTGAAATGCCCTTGGGCATAGAAGCCGGATGATTGTTACGTTGTCATCCCCACCAGATTTCTTGCCCGCTACTGCCTATAAAAATGTCAATAACCAAAGGCTGCCCCAGCTAAAACGTTCAGGATCAAAGCTGCAGGTTTTCAGAGTCTGGGTCTAATCTCTCACTATGGAATGGGACCTGTTTTTGTCAAGTCTGAGTTGCACTTCTGTAATTTAACAGCCAGGCTCCAAGCTTCCATGCTTAGGCTGTGTCTAGGCTAAGCCATTCTAGTCCTCCAACCTGCAAAATGGATCCCTTAATATAAAAAATCACTGGATTTTGCGAGAGCTGTCCAAATGCAATCCATAATTCTCAGCATCTTGTCTAAGCTAATGCAGAGCAGCGCTGTGGGACCATATAATGACTAAAATGCTAGTATAAGTGCATCTCCCAGCATGTGTATGCTCTCACGCCATTCCTGCAAGCAGCAAAACTGTGGTGTTAATAGCAGCCTTTGGAAAGTGTAGAAGATCATCCTGGTGTGGATCTTGCTGTGGAAGTTTGTGGATGTGGTTACTGCCTGGTGCATCTTCTCACCTGTGTGAACCCTGTTGCGTAACAGTTGTAACTTCACTTGCTCAGACTGTTGAGGGAGCGATTAAGAGGCATGACACCTGACTGTAGGTCATGTTAGTAGAAGAAGATGCTTTGTTTTCAAATCAGATAAGTCAGTCTCTTCAAAGATGTTTTGATAAACTGGATCACGGTTTATGTTACATGAAAGAAATAATGAGTCACTTAACTAGAAGCAAAGAGCATAATTCTCCCAATCATTCTGGGCAGCCAGAATAATACGCATAGTGTACACAAATGTGATGGCCAGATTCTTTGCTACAGAAAGTATAAAAAACATTCAGAGAAACTATATGGAGTGAAGAAATATTTTGCTGTGCTACAAAGGAGATTGCAATCGTTGTTTTATCTTGAAATATAGGTACAATACAGCATCAAAATTCAATTGGCAATCCACGTCCCTTACAAACATTGGAAGATTTTATCACCAGGATGACTAGTTGAGCTAAGCTCTGCATATAAGAATGATACAGACAGCAGCACCGCGTTCTGTGTTCACCATGCTCAGTTGAGAAACTAGATCTACAAATGATTGAATGCTGAAAGTGCTTAGCGGTGGGAGGAATACATAGCTTGCTTGTATTGTTACTCGTTTCAGTGTTACTGTTTTATTTGGTGGAGGGAAGTAAAAATGGAGAATAACAATTCAAAACATTGAGAAGCTTATAACCTGAGTCGTTCTGCACTGAAATTAAATTGTGTTGTCCATAACGTTGCACCGAAGGCATAGATTTACACAGGTGGGAGGACGGGGGCTGTAGCTCTCCCTCCTCTGCTGCCAGCGCCGCTCCTGTCACATGATGTGACTGCACAGTCCTTTGCTCGCACTGCAGCTGCGCTTGCCCTGGTGTGTGCCAGTCAGATTTCGCCTCTCTTTTAGTCACTTTTATTCTGGTTTAGCTCTGTTAGCTTTAAATAGAGTTGTTGATAAACTGCTGCGGTGTGAATGGATGAGTATTCATTTGATCATCTGGACGCGTTAGTTTGTTGGCTTATCTTTTATTCTGCATGGTGTTCTTTGGGCAAGGAGGGAAGAGTTATGGTGTGAAAGTCTATTCTGAGGTGATATTACTGCTTAAATAGGTAAAATTCAACAGTATTTAAAAAAAACCCCACCACCAACTCCCCTTCGCTAACCCCCCAGTGCATGATACAGCTATCAGATTCTTATCATGGAAATCTGTGTGTTGATGTCTTTTTTTGCAGAATTTTTCATAGGTGGTTTTTTTCATAGAAATGTTCAGTTGGAGCAACTTTTGTAGAAGAAAAACCAGGACCTGTACATGCCAAGTTTTATGATAATTTTCTTTGGTATTCTTGCATAAGAACGTTCTGCAGGCTTGGCTTTTGTAGCCAAGTTGCTGTCTTTAAGCACATAAGCTCTGTCCGGAATATGTAGTTTTTAAAAAGGCTAGAAACAGAGGTATGGAACAGGGTATGTGCTGTAGCAGAAGGAAACGGTTTAAAGGAATGGACCAAATTGTGTGTGGGAGCTGCATGGAGGGTCAAACAGAGGTCTTTCTATAAAGTATGTAAGTTAGTTGCCAACACAAATATTACCTAGCAGTTTACATGTGCTGAGAGAACGCAGTACAGTCCTGCAACAGGAATAGGATAGAATAACCATCAGTCTGGTTCCCTGAGGATGTCAGTTAAGAAAGGAAGTGTGTGATGCCAAAAAGCCTGGATGGAACAGCAGGTTTAGAGGACTCGACGTTTGAAGTATTTTTAATTATTGCTATTATTATAATGGAACACAGGCTAGAAGCTGAATTTTTAAAATATAATTAAAGGAGAAGTCAGCAGAGGGATTTCTCTGCTGTGTGGCAGAGGAATGGTCCAGGAGCAATTCCTGCTCAGGAGGGTGAACTCCCAGAGTGATGACAGTCTCCGTGCAATTCCCAAGCTTGCTGGCAGCTTACCACCAAACGCCAACTTGGAGGGAAGAAGTGAACTGAACAGATCAAAAAGCTTTCTCTAGCTTGCACTTCAGCTCTCTTTTGTCAGAGTAAGGTTCCTGTTGGAAAGCAGCCATTGACACCTTGGCTGAGAATGCTAACAAGATGCAGAGTGTGATAACTGCCCTTCAGATCGGCCACTGGCCTGAACTGCCATTTGGGCCATCTAGTAAATAATTTGATTTGCTAGAAAGAAGTCTCTCTGTCACATAAACATCAAGCTACATTGTGTAGCGACCGTCCAGTTTTGAATTAATGAGTGTACATCAAAGAGTTAAAACATCAGTTGTTCTCTGAGTAAAGAAAGAAAGAAAAAAATCCATCTTGTAACTCAGATGCTTTTCAGGAACTTGGCCACTCGAGATGTGAGAGGCATATGCTTTTCCGCCCTGCTTTAGGTGATGGCTTAGTTCAAGGGGGCCCAGATTTGGCTCAGTCAACAGTTGTGTTGGCGTCTTGCCATCAAATGTGCATAAAATGGAGCTGACTGTAATTCCCTCCTCGCTCTAACATGGAGGGGCAGCCCAGAGAGACCTGAGGCCCCGGTATGCCTTGCTGTAGGTTGACTTGGCTATGAGAGGTATACTGGGATGTGCGATCCCTGCAGCATGAGCTGTTGTATTGTTGCTTGATTGTTGCTTTCGAGTCCCTGGGGTTGTATTTTGGTGTCTTGTCCTAACTAGTGGATTTCAACCCTTGTTGTGCCTGTGCTTCCAAAATCTGTCTCCCTTCTCACAGCGGCTTGCATGCTTTTCCAGATGTATGAGGTTCATATCTCATTTGCAGACTCCTCCTATGAATTTTGTGGCTTGTATGCATTGCCACAAAATCAAGATAAAACACAACTGGCATTTTAGCTGCTCCAAGAACATTGTGTGTAAATAAACCACTAAATAGTTTAGCTTGTGAAATGTAAATACACACAGATCAGCCTGCCACAGCTGATAGTGTTTTTCTATCTCCCTTCTTCCCCTCCCACCCCTGCCAAGAGTAGGCTAGTCTGATGTTCTTTTTTCTATTGCTCTTTCGTACAATGCAAATGACTACTAAGTACCATGTAGGTGGTGTGCAGGCACCACTACAGATTCATGATTTGAATTTGGATGAAAGGAAACACTTGCATCCTCTTCCATGTTGCTTCTGAACCATCTTCTGGGGATTCCTGGACTGTGACGACCCAGAAACTCTGCTTTGGTCTGACTTTGAGCTTCAGCTCATTTTTAGTAGCAAACTAGTTAAGTCAGTAAGAAGAGCAGAGGCCCAACTGTGATGACATTTTTAGCCTTTGCCCTTTGTTCATCCTATATACAAAAGGTCACGAACTGCAGTGAAAGAGGGATCACAGAGGGCGCAGAATGGACAAAGGTGGAACAAATTGCCAGTGGCAGAAACATAAAGAAGAAAAGCAGAAGTTTTGTGTTATGAAGGTAATTGAAAAAGGCCACATGTGTCCCATGGTGATATTGTGTCTCTTGTATTTAAAGTGAGTCTGCCCATAGTGAATGTAGAGGGTCTGCTGGTAAGGTGTGGCTTAGATGATCTCGGTGTAGAAGGCAGGAAAGGACAATGCTCTGTTTCCATGGTGTGATGTTAATGAGCAGCTCCGCGTTCTTCTGGGAGAAGAGGTGCCAAAGCTGCAGTTCTGGATACAGACAGGTATGCTTTAAGCAATAAAAGGATTTTTGAAGATGTGTAAAACAAATGAAAAGCCTGATTCTATAGAATAAGCACTTATTTGAAGCTAAAATAATAGGATTGACACTGCATGCTGGATATTCAAACTGATTTGACTTGAAATGGAGTCAAATTGGTGGTTTTGGCTGCTTCCCTGCAGGAAGTCTTGAGACTGTTCCTGTCTAGGGTGTCCAAGGTATTGCAGAGGTGGCAGCTCATGTTAACTTAGAGGTCTTAATATGAGACAATGTTTGCAAATCTTCTGGTATTCTGATATGCTGAGGAATGAACTACACGTTCATGTGAAAGTATTAAACTTCCAGTCTGCAGTAATAAAATTCTTGTGTAACTGAGTGTGCCTGCTGTCTGTCGCTTCCACTTGCTACAGCAGTGTGCATCTGGAGAATGGTGCATGTGTGTTTTTATCTTGTTTTCTTGTATATCCCCTTCCCTCTCATTCCCCTTTTTAGGAAATAAAATTTATGCAATTGCACGGTGAGGAGGCTGCCTCTTTTTTTCTTCTCCAAGCAGCTTTTAAATCACTTGTCTGATGTCACTGGTGTCACTGTAAGGAGAAAGGTCCTGAAGATTGTCTAGCAAGTAATCTTCACAAAACTCAAAGGAAGTTGAAGGAGAGTGACGTGTTTAGTGCATCTATTAAAGGGAAGGACAGACAGAATAGAGTTGTTATACTTTGTAGGAGGCATCTGGCCAGCCCCTTGTCATGCATGGAGCCCTGGGAGAGTTGAAGCCGTTCCCTTTGCTGTGTGGGAGAGCTGGGGTTACGGTGATGGGTAGGGAAAGATCGACAGGGCCACATGCAGGTCGATGTGGGACCAGGCTTCCTCTCGCTGTAAAAGAGAAGATGAGTGTTTGTGCACAAGTGTGTGGGCTAGTGTCACAGGCTCAGTTGGTTTTGTATGTTTTTATTATTTTTTTTAAAATGTCTTCCCTGTTGCTTAATCATTAGATTACTACTTCTGCAAGATATCTGTAATAATGGTGTATTTTAATAGGAAAAATACTTCCTTGGCAAATTCCCAATAGGAGTAGAACTGGTTGCATTTGCAGGTGATTTTCAGTCAGCCCCACTGTAATTTGTTTACAAAATAGAAGTTTTTCACCCTCCTAGTTCAGGCTGCATTTCTCCTTAGTGCCCTTTTGAAATAAGCAAACATCCAGGCAGAGAGAACACGATTTGACCGGGGTTATCGGCTAAATAAAATAGCTACTTTTTTTCTCTTCCTGAAGTTATATTTTAAGTTGCTTTTTATTGTGGCATTCAAACAAAAAATGTCTCCAAAGTCTGGGCGCTGCCCAAGTCCTTTTCATTGTGTATTCTGTGTGCATGTTTATACAGCAGTGAGCATAGCTGGTACAGAAACACTCTAGTTGTTCTTTAAGCTAGACGTGAGTGTTGCTGTCCTGGACTGCACACCCTGCCAGGGGTCCAGGTGTGGTCTCAGCCTGCTCGCAGATGCGTCCTGCAGTGTCTAAGCGAGCGCCTGTGAAAGGAGCTTGGTAGGTCTGGAAGAGCTGCAGCCACTGCAGTGCAGACGTGCCCTGAGGTGAACAGTGGTCGGGGATGAGAAATGTCTGTGTTTGGTTCCAGCTTCTACTAAAAACCTTGCAATAATAAATAAATCCTTTTTTTTTCCCCCTCCCCATAAAGAAATGGTCGGATGTATAACTGCTCCTTGCGGTTGCCTCTGAAGTACTGACTCCAGCAGTCTGAAGCTTTCAGTGCGTGCGTGCCTGTGTGTATGGAGGGGATGTTATTTATTTATTTCAGTGTTTCTTGAATAGGAGGGAGTGGTGTCGTAGAAACTTCAGGACAGGGGCCCTCCATAGAGAATTAGGTATTCTGGTGAGAGGAATGAATTTGGGTTCTAATTAATTTTGTGTTGTCTGAGGCTCTGTCAGGACTAGCACTCTGAGCAGATTACAGGGAAACGCACAGATGGTTTTCCCAAAACATGCAGTATAGCTTTGAAAGAAAACGGGAGAGGCAAGTATGCCAGTCTGTAGAAGGAGAGGCAAATAGAGAGCAAAGGTAGACATCTTGCTTGATGAAGGTAAGATTGGATGTTTCTTGGTCGAGATTTGAGACATGATGTTTCCAGACTCTGGGTATGAATGATCAAGAGCTTAGTTTTAGCTACGTTATTAATTTGCAGGTAAGAAATACATACCAGCTGGACATCTGACTTTATATCACATTTATTTTTGGCAATGATGCTGTGGGAGATGTGTCAGGATGAAGAGTGAAAAGAGAGCTGGTCTCTTTGACTCAACGTTTGAGACCTTTAAAATCCTGATAGATTGGAATGTGTTTTGCACCACTGGTTTCTGTGGAGAGCAGTTCTAATAACGTCTTAGTCTGGGGAAACTATCAACAAGATAGATGTGTAAAATGTGTTTGCTTCTGCTTTTTGGTTACCACTTGCATCTCTAAGTAAGGCGTGGGAAGCATTTGAAAAACAGAGTTTATATTTCTGTGCTGTGACTTCCTGATTAAAATGGTAAAACTGCCCATGAAACTGTGAATCAGGATGCAGCTATCACTTACCCTTATCATTAGTTCAGTTGTCTAAGCACATACTTCCTGCTCAACTCCAGAATTTTAATTTTAATCAGAGCCTCAATTGTAAACGCCAAGCCAATTGTATTTGATGCAAGCAATGAAACTCCAGAACAGCGAGAGTTTCGGACTTGTAGTAGATATGGCACTTTACTGTCCTGTATTACATCTGTCACAGAAAATTCTGATTCCCAGGCTAAAGGTTAATCAATACAGTCAGCCCATCCTAGTTCACTGCTTGGTTTGCAGTTTGCTGTCTTCAGGTGGGTGGGTGAAAAAAACCAAGAACATTTCTTCCAAAAACAGAGAACGCTCTTCCTCTCCCTTCTGTCCCCATCCCCAACATTAACCATCCTGGATGTCCTGTTAGATTTGCATCTGCTGTCCTGTTCAGAAGGTTGTGTATGGGTTATTTAAGGGACAGAGCTGAAGGCTCAGTGAGCAAAACAGCTGGAGCCTGAAATAAAATACAGATTCTCATTCTAATTTTAGCCAAGAAGCTTCACTGGGTCACATTGATCAGTTCTCTGCATTGCAATAAATTTGTTCCTGTGCATAGTGTGAAGGTTTAACATCCAAACTTTATCTTTGGAAGGCTGCAACGCCGTGGAGATCAGTATTTGTAAGGTGTGTGAAGTCACCTGTTAAATGACGCGACAAGTGATGTGTTCTGATTTTTGGAAGAGTTGCTTCTGAAAGATGTGCTCATGTTTATACTTAGAAAATCATACCATTTTTTCTGAAAGTGATAGTTTAAAATATAAATGGCTAAAAATTTAAGACTAAATTCTTCTTGTTTTGAAGTAAGAAAGACAGGTTGTATATCATGTATGTGAAGTATCTGAACTCCATACTGCTTGTGTTCAGTAGTATGGTCTCCAATTTCCTTGGTAACATACCAGACAGAACAAACGTGCTGCTGTAGTCTTTGTAGTGAGATTGTTTGCCTCTAGTCATATAAGATGAGAGTTTTAAGTATAATGCTGATGCTCTAGTGAGAAGAGAGTTGTTCTGTCAATTGACCATTTAGGTGAAGTTGATAAACCACTAATAGGTACTCACAGCTTTTATCCTCTAAATACTCATGGGATGAGGCTGTCTGGGTTGACTGGGAGACAGGAGACACTCAAGATTCCACAACTGAGCAGAAGCGATGGGGTTAAAAAAAAGTCAGATTGTACAAGCGGAGGTCAAGGTGCCATGTCCCGCCAACTCTGCTGTGCAGCTCTAGGAAACTGCTCCTAATCCTACCTGTCCTTACTCAACAGTGTTTATACACTCCTAACTTCTTCCTGCCTGTACAGTATGCCATGCAGTTACAGTATCACTAAATGTTCAGTGGAGTGAGGTTTTACTTCCTTGTAAGTGTCAGGTGTGAAGTTGTGACCACCCTCTTCTACCAGGCAGCAGAGTATAGTGATCCTGGCTAAGTGATAAAGTCTGGCTGAGGAGGTGTGTGTGTAATACAGTTATTTAACATATCTGTGCTTGACTTTGTCAGCTTGATTTCCTTGAACCAGAGTATTCCTTCACCATTCACAAAGCGTGTCTTGCTTAGCAAGCCTGAGTCCCAGTATAGGGCCAGTAGGAAGTGCATACTGTTGACTTCAGCACTCTTTTTCCCTTCCAGCTGAGCCTGGAAAACCTTAGCCAAAAGACGGCAAACCACAGGGAAGTGGAAACGTGTGTGATGTAAGTGACACAACTTTAAAAATACTGGCTAGCATCATGAAACTTTCATCCGTTTCCCATACCCCTCCTCCTGCTGCCTCTCAATTCCAACTGCTTTGCATAGTCTTGCCATCCTCTGGGATGCCTGTAAGTTCTCCTACCCTGGGTGCTGCAATGGGATGAATTTGTTATATCTATTAATGTATTGTACTAAGCAAACCTGGAATTGTGCATTCGGAGAGACTGTATTGGAAAGAACCTGGCAGGCGAAGTGCAGAGCTTGGCTAGCACAATTTTTCTGCCTTGTATGGCCTGAGGAGTTGGCAAAATCTTTGAGAGAATAATAAGTTCTGCTGGAAGTCACCATTTTCTGACTTATTTTAACAGTCTTTTAAATGAATGTTTCAGTGTCGCCTTTTGCAGACTCTGGAGATAATTTTTTAACATGTGCTGCTTCAGAAAACAGAAGAAAAATTGTCATGCAAAACAGCCCAACAGTTTCTTTTGCATGAAAGAAAGCAAAAAGCATCATCAAACACAAGAACAAAAAATTAAGTAGGTGATATTTCTGGTATAGCTGGGCTGTCAGAACTGGGAGAACTGTCTGCAGAAGAGGAGCACAGATCTGTGGGGTTGCTTTCAAAGAGAAGGAGAGGTCCACATTGTGGATGTACTGCTGGTTGCATTTTATTTATATTTTTCATTTGCAGCTCAGTAGTCCCTGAGGAAAGGGCGATGTCAGTAGCTATATTCCTCCCTTTGCTGTGCCCACTTGCTGTTTCTAATAATAATTCTTTCTCCTCTCTGTAATGCTGCTGCATTACAACACAGCCTTTAGTGCAGGGAAGACCTCCTCCTTTCCTGAACTGCTCATGATAGTAGTTCTTTCTTTGTACAGCACCAAATACCACCCCCTCCGGAGCATGATAAGCCAAAACCAGTGCATGAGAGAGCTAATTTTATTTTCCTTCTCTGTCAGCTGGAAGAGCCAGCTTCACCTATCATTTAATGTCTCCTGTTGTCCTTTTCTTTCCATCTTCCCATCTTTCCTTCATATTCAGGCATGTGCTGTGGCTGAGTGAAACCAGGGTTTAAATTGCAGCAGCGGCTGTCACATGTCTGTAACCAAAATGCTTCTTTGAATTTGAGCTCTGTAGAAGAATTACCTTCTGGAAGCTTTTCTAAAGATATCTCACAGAAGGAAACTGTAATGCTTGTTACTACCCCACTTAATTCTTCGCTGCTTTTATTTCTTTCTTGATTGAACCCCTTATTTCTTTTCCTGATTATTTTTTCCTAGAAGGAAAACTGTTTGCCCATGATGTGATTCAGTCTGAATATTTTATAATATATTTTCTGTATGGTGGTTTTTTATAATCATCACAAAGATACATTCGACAGGTAGTGAGTAAGAAACCAGTCCATTCTGAGCAGGACTCATGCTTACTTTTAAAAGTGTAACCTTTAAAGATTTTCAATAGGACTTTCCACAACACTCCATACATGTGGAAATACACTGGATAGTTTAGAAGTGCTCCTGTTTTCTGAGTGCAATATGTGGCAGAGCCAGAACATGCCTTTAATTATCCTGCAGGAGAGTGGAACTTGATTTCATCCATTGTCACTGTCCAAAGTGGATTGTTTGGAGCATACCTGTTCTGTCATCCTAGAGGTGTTATGTGTGTTGCATCTATTCTATCCCAGAGGCAATTGTGCTTGCATCTTCAGATCATTAAGAACAGAGATAGTTTCATAATTGTCTGGGTAACTAAGGTTTCATTTAATTCTACTTTTAACTGTGATTTAGCTGTTTTGTTAAGAAATAACCCAGAAACAAAGAGGGCATATTGAGGCTTCTGTGTTTAATTTGTTATGTACTAATGGAGTAGCTTTTCATAAGCACCCAGAGTCTTCTCCATTCATTCTGATCAAGTGTCTTCTGGTCACCTCTCTCCTTCTAGAAGTGTCAGTAGAAAATGAGATTAATTTTTGCATCTGTCTTACTGTTCAGGTGCTCCGGGTTGAGTGAGAGGAATACCATCAAAGTGTTTGACAAACAATGAAGTTAGGCTAAGCGTGTCTGAGAAGCTGGCAGATACAATTTTTACAGACCATGATACAGGGCAGAGTTTTTTGAGTTTCTCAGAGTTCTGTTCAAAGGCCGTTCTAGCATAAGCATTAAATGTGTAATTCAAAGCATGCTGATGAAAGTATGCGTTGAATGTTTTATTCCACATCTAACATACAAGTCTTTCTTTTATATGATATGAAATACATACGGCAATCCAGATTAGAACAGGGTAGAAGGCATATTTGGAATGCTGAATGGTAAGGATGTTTTCACAGCAGCAATTATTGTAATAGGTTTTTTTAGTTTACTGCTATTAGCTGTATTTCAGTCTTTTTTTTTATAAACATCCTATTGTTGAGTACTGGTTTTAATGGAAATTAAAATCGTGAATAAACTTAGAAGTTTTAGCAGAAAGTCTGGGAAAATTTTGCCATCACACACACACACGCAAAAAGTTTGAGGTGTAGTACCTTAATGATCTAAGTACATGTCTTTGTTTTAAACCACTGTTTTGGTCATGTTCGGTAATAGTGCTTTACAACAGTAATCTTCCCTGGAACACTGAGCACATCCCATGTTTGTGATGGTTGTCATCTGCTTAAATATAAAATGTGGAGGTAATAATATGCAGTGGAACTGTTACATTTTTCAACACAATCTAGTTTTTATTGTCTTTGCTAAGTTCATGTGACATACAGTTGTATCAGAAGTCTTGTTGTAGTAAGGCAGGCAGGTCCTCTATACATAAAACCCAAGGTTCCTTCTTGCAAATGAACCTGAATTTATTTAAGAGCTCATTTTAGAGGACACAGGTTTATTCCTTCCTTTCATATTTGTGTTTCTGCTGCTTCACTTTTTGTGGGTTTTTTAGTTTTGTGGTTTGTTTTGGTTGGTCGTTTTTTCTTTAGGTCTCTGCTTTTGGTGTTTGTGGCAGCTTCACTAAAGTGGAATTGGATCAGGCAGTTATGTTTTGATCTCTAAAGCAATACAAGCTGAAGTCTTGATGTATGTATACACATGTTGGCGTATGTGTGTGTTAAGATTTCAGCTTACTCAGTTGTACGGTGATGATATAATCTTTCAGGTACTGTAGTTTCATGTCTTCTGTGTGGAACAGTCTGTTTTACCAGTAGGGATTCTCTTCTGGAGAGAAGTTTAAGTGACTGAGACTTAACTTCATTTCCTCTCTTTCAAAAAGTAAATCCCTGACTATTCTTCTAAGTGTGCTCCTTTTGTATGCTGCTTCATCTAAGTCTGTGCCTCCTACTCCTCACCCTGGCTATATGATAACCACATTTTAGCCTAAACTCAGGCTGCTGGTTGCCATAATACCATCTGTGTGGCTTGATTGCAACCATAATTTCATTTCTGAACCTGTGAATAAAGGAAAAACTGAATGTCCTAGTGGAGCCTCTCCAGGGTATGCTAATTTTTCAGGTCTCTATGCAATGTCAGAATGTGCTTAAATGTGGTTTGTTTCCTAGGTCCCTTCATCAGCAGTCGCTGATAAGAAGACAGGTTGTGTCTCTGCTTTTGGCAGTTTCTTTCTGTGAGCAGAAAAGGTGCTTTTGCCCTCTGCTTCAGTAATAGGTCCAAACTCATGTGCCAACAGCCATATAGGGAGGCTGACCATACAGAATACTCTCCAATATTTTGTTTTGAGTTTGGTAATATCTCTCTTTATTTTTTTTTCTTTTCTTTTTTTCCTCCTCTCAGTTCTTCTCACTTTCCACAAACTAGAATTGTGCTAAATATTTAAGAATTGGCTGGGCTTGGAATAGGCTTTCAAAATACACCTTAATTGTCTATAACCTGAAAGAGGTTTTTTTATCTCCTTTCTTTGCAACAAGTATTTTTGCTGTCTTCTGATACCTTTCAGATTGGCAGGCAATGGATTTTCTAGCATGTCTTTTATTGATTGCATGAATGGCCGTCTTCACAGTGGCTCTAGTGGACTCCCTCAGCGTGAGGGCTGCCGTTGGTTTTGCTTGCCTGGGCCAGGGCTAACACAGATTCAGTTGGCCAGTGTTAGCAGTGGTTGGGGTAGGTGGCTGGTAGCATAAAATAAAATTTGCTTTACCATTAAATTAATAAAATTATGTACAGACTGTATAAGATATGCTTTGCAATTTAAGCAAGCTCTTCAATTTTTGAAAATGTATCTGAAGCTGCTCTAGAGTGCCTGGTCTACCACAGTGGAGTGCTGCAGAATCCAAGGGCCTCGCCGCAGGATTTAGGTCACCCTTGCTGCGGAGCACACAGGACCTGGGGTATTGTCCCTCTTCCTGAAATTCCTGAATCACCTCCTGGCTACCTCTGACATCTGTTTTTTAGCTGTCACTGTTCACTTTGATTTCATATGTTGGTGCTTTTAAGTATTCAGTGTTGTTTGTTTCATGCTGTGTGTAAATGTTTAGAGATTGCAGACACAGGCTGGTCTTCACAATATTCACGTCCTGCTTGCTAGGCTCATGCCAACAGCTTTTGACATCTGGGTGGTGTCTTCTGAACTCTCTTACACTGTCTGGCACCCATACTGCAGTTACCTGACAATATATAGATACTTCCTACCTTTTCCTGGAAGTCTTCAACAAGCAGTTTGTGCAGCGCACCCCATGTCCTTGCACTGGTACTCTAGTGCACTGTCATGTGGGTGTGTAAAAGACAAGTGAATGTGTGCTGTTACCTTGTCTAAACGGGGAAATCATGAAACTGCTTGGTTGGTGGGAAATGCTCACTAATTTATTCCCAAAAGGTGGTGGTGATGGGGGGGGGGGGGAGAGGAATGAACTGCCAGTTCCTTCTGCAGTAGGCATGAAGTGTTTGTTCAGGAAAGTATTTGATTATTGTGAAGGGTTTTTGTGACAATTGATGAAAGGTGCTTCTGGGTACTTTCCAATGACTGTAGGGATTAGCTTTGCCAATGCCTGGCTTGAATTGGGAGTTATAGGTAATTATTTGTGCAAATAGCATTCAAACGGAGCTTCTGCACAGATGGAAACTTGTTGCTTAACAAAAGTGGTTACCAGGGTACAAAAGCTGCTGAAAGTAAAAGCTCTGCATTTGCCCAGTTAGAGGTGTGTTTATCTTGCACTAAAATTCTTCGAGAGCACAGAAGAGCTAAACTGGCAGCCATTTTCAGAGAGAGCATGTTTTGTTGCTGCTGCTGCTAAATCTGTAGCTCACCTTAGGATGATCAAAAGGATAACTTTATATCTACGTATGTTTGAGTAAGATTTTAAAAGCCACTCTGCCTTTATAGGCTTTCATATTCCCTTACTTATTGAATACTAGTATTATCCACATTATATGTTAGGTTTTTGTTCAGCTGATTACTGCACAATATGACATTTTGCTCATATGAACAGTAAAAATAGATCTGCAGGTATAATTGTGGGCAGTGCAACCCATGGAATTAAACAATCATGAGGAAGTAGAAAAGAAGCAGTATATTTTTTAGCATTCTGTCTAAAATTGCTATATTTTAGCAATAGGAACTAGTGAGCTACAGTTTTCAGCAGTTACAGAAGAAAATGAAATGTAAACGGAACTGAGGCTAGTCTCTCTAAGTACGGCTGCAGGATAAACACCTCTGCAGAAAGGCAAATATAGAGCAGGTTTCTTTGTCCAAGTATGAAACGCAAGTACTGTTTGTGTTACAGTCCTTTTCTTGGCAGTTTTGTGTTTGTGAAGACAGTCTTCCGAGTTATTTTATTTTATGACTCTTGTGCCACTTTTGTTTTTAATTTTGCTTTGTTTAACTAGTGCATTGTGCAATAATTAGTCTCATGCTTTGATTCTCAGCTGTTATTTTTAATGAGTCTTGAGAAGAGTTACCTGTGGGAGAATTGCATGCTCTTTGTTACCATCCCCATGGAACTGTACATGCTTCTAATCTGGATGAGTTCATAGTAGCCCTCAATTTTTTAGTAATATGGCTATTTTCTTCCTCATAGGACTGAGTTTGCCCTAAAAGAAATCATGTCATCAGGAGGAGCTGAAGATGATATTCCTCAAGCAGAGAGGAAAACAGTGACAGACTTTTGCTACTTATTGGATAAATCTAAACAGCTATTCAATGGCTTAAGGTTAGTGCATTTTTGACAGTATTCCTTCAGAAAAGCATTGGAACATACACTTCAGTATGTGAGTGATGCTGAAGTCAGTTGTACAACTAACGTTTCGAACTCAAACCCAGTAAGTTTGTTTAGGAGATGACGGTGTGCACCTATGTATGGGTGGTTTTGGACCATGTATGTAAGAATGTCTGCAGGAGTAGATGTTCACGCATTTCTTCTGAGACAGTAGGGAAGGCAGTGTGAGAAGGGCAAGCTAAATGTTGCGGTCATGTCAGTTAACAGTAAACTAGAAGTTGGAAATTCTGTGAAATTGATAGAATTTGTACTGAAATCTTACAAAGTACACAATTAAGGACTTGGTGCGGCTGTATACAGTCAATGGCATGCAAGTCCAAAACCCCGCAGTCTCTGTACTAAAAAAAAACCCAACCAAAAAAAGGGATGAAAAGGATTGCCTAGGTGGGAAAAAGGACGGGGAGGGAATATTTTGGAGAAGAAATTTAGGAAACATCCAAACCATAGCCTGTATGTGTCTGGTGAAACATGCTTAACCTGAACTGTAGAGAAAGGTGAAATCTGCATTTATCTACAAAATATCTGCAATAACATCTAGAAAGTCTAGCTGTTTTAGCAGCACCAATAAGAAGGGGAATAAGAATAAGGGGAGTTCAAGGAAAATAGTTCACGTTTGAACAGTGATATAGGCATCTTGTTTATGTCAATATAGGCTGAGTTAAAGATTATGTATTCAAGAGCTGGTTTATTTCTAAGGTTTGCTGCAGAGTCTCTTAAGCAACATGGTTTTTAGCTCATCTTGTTGGCAGTTCAGCCTCTTACTGGTCTCTGAGTAATACTGTATGTTTGGGCCCATATAGCTTGCTGTTACTCAAACACAGATGGTTAGCAAAGATGTTTTTAATTCCTCTGCCCCCTGCTATTGATAATCCTTTCATGTGCTTTAGAAGTTGATTACCAAATCCAAAACAAACAGTTTGTGCTCCAAAATCTGAATGGTAAATGGGCAGTAGAGACAAGGAGTTCTTGGTGATTGCATTTGACACCCCTTGAAACAGTCTGAAGCGAAAGGACCAAAATCCTGAGGCCAGGATTTCCAGGACCATATGTGCCATTACACTGGCTTTCTGATACAGGTTGCTTGAAATTTTGGCCTGAGTGACTGAAGAGTACAAATTAACAGAGTTCATGTCTGGATGCGTGGTGTTCAAGTTCAGATCACAGAGATGGCAGAGTACCTATAGCCATTCTGGTCTGTCCTTTGGGCATGGAGGGAGTTAGTACTTGTATCAGATTTCCAGATGAGAGATGTAGTTTCTGTGTACATCCATGGTACTCTGCAAAAAAGAAATATTCTTATCCAGCTAGATGAAAAGAAAATGGAAAATACCTTTGGATTAAATTTGGGCAATAAAAATAGAGAGATGGGCTTCAGCAGCTGGCTCTACTGTGTGAAAATAAGAATGTACTGGAAAGGGGGCCTGCCTCTATCCTTACTTGACACAATTAATGTAGTTGCTTCTTGCACTGAACTTGACCACTGTTTCACCTACAAGGCCTGTGATTGTTATGGGCATAATGATTGTATAAAGCAACATTATAATTTTCAGGTATCTCCTCTGTTAGCGCTTGTTCTCTTCTGGGTAGCTCACCTGGAAATGACTTGGCAAGTATCCTAATTCTTAGTCCAGTTGCTTGCTTTTTCCCTCTAGCATAATAAATGCATTTGATGCATGCCTGCCTTCTGTTTTGAAGATGATGATGGCCTTTGCTGCTGTGTTTTATGCCATGCTCTTGTCCCTACCAAGTTTCATGGAAAAGAAGTGATGGGGGAGGGAGAGGAGAGCAATGATTTCCTGAAACCTCCTCTGGGCACTTCAGCTACAGGGAACTGAGCCTATAGCTGTGTTGGCAGCTGCTTAGCTGTTGCTGCTGCCAAAAATGCAAGGGCTCAGCCTGCCACGTCTTTGTTTCAGTAGCATTTCCTTCCTCTCTTCCCAATACAGATGCCAAATACAGCATTTGAGGAAAACATATGATGATCTGCCAAGGTTGCTGCTCCAAAGTATACTTCATGCTCGCACTACCAGTGATACCGTCCTTTTGTGGCCATGTCTGCTAGAATAACTTATTGGGGAGGTTGTCTTTCTAGTGTCTGTACTCCCTTTTTGAACACCCTGAGCTGTAAGTTAGAAACAACTGTTAATGAAGTATGTTCCAATTGCTCTCTTCTTTCCTTTCCCAGCTCCCACTTGCTTTTTTCATGGAAAAAGGCTGCAAAGAGGGAGCATGTTAGGAAGCAGTTTTTCATGGTGTACTGTTACCAGTTGTTATTTTCTTTCTAATGTTAAAAAGTGCTTAAATGTGATCAGCATCACAGAGAAGCTTGAAACTTTAAGAAATGAAAAGTCTTTCCACATATATCATACGTTCCCAGATTATAAGGTCTTGTTCATTGCGCAGGCTGCAAGAATCACTGTCCTTTCGTGGAAAGAGGTGATAGTGTTTAACCGTTTATTTTGTAGACTTCTAGTAAGATGCAGGTTGAACCTCTTAGTTTTGTTCCATGCGGCTGATGCTGATTTAGAAACAACAGGACCCTGTTAGCTTCAGGTAATGCTGCAGTACCCTGCAACGTACTCTCTCTGGTACTGGGAAGGGACTGGCTTCTCACACTGCATCAGGGAGGCAAGTTACTCGAGTGCTACTGGTGTGCTTACTGTCTTTGTGGCTTATGAGAAGTGATGGGGAAGCTATGCCACAATGCTGTTGTCCCACTGCTGCTTAGGTTCTGGGAACAGGATCCTGTAATTACTACAAGCCTATGAACATAAAAGGAAATTGTCTTTTTTATCACCTGTCAAAACTGTGAATGTATTTAAAGCTCTGAATGTTGAACTTGCAGTTACTGTAACCTTCCTTTTTGAAGTGTACTGCTGAGTCTCTAGGAGTTTCTCAACATCTTTATGACTCTGGAAGTTGTCCCCATGTGACAACTTCTGTGTGGTGCTGGCCAAACAAACCTCAGCACCTTTAATTGGTTTTCAGCCAGTATTACCCAGCTTCTGCCAACAGTGTGGCTGAAATGAGCTACTGACAGAAAATTAATTATGACACATAAGTAGGGCTGTTTTTTGCTGAGACTATACAGCGAGAACTGGATAAAACTGTGGACTGTCCGTGGAATTTATCCACCAGCCACTCCAGTGTGGCAAGGGAACAAGTCCTCTGTGCACCGCATGAGAAACCCATCCTTTTAGAACATCTGAGTTTGTGTCTTCATGTCCAGTTTGGAATGTTTTAAAAGCCGAGAAATTGGAAACAGTTTCCACTTGTTGTTGGAGGCTATTGTAATGAAGTGTGTAACTGTCTTCCTTGTCTGGATGGAACTGTCCTAAATCAAAGTATCTGCATTCCCTCCTCTGCACCTGGATTCCTTCTTGCTGCCACCTCCTCCCTCCTATAAAGCTGATCATCATTAGTAACAGCATGAGTGAGTACCCCTGCCAGTGCCTGTTTCGTACTCAGCATCCTCAGCCAGGCACACCCTGGAGGAAACTGAGGCTGTTGCCTTTCTCTCTCTGTGCTGCTCTAGTGTCCTTCTGTAGATCTGGGAGTAGCAAAATGTCTTGCCTATAACATAGGTCTTTTGCTCTCAAGTTGGGTGTGTAATTGCTTCTGGATCATATATTCCCTGTCTCCTTCAGTGGGAGGAGCTGTGTTAATAATCTACTCTGCTATCAGCCGAGTCCTTAGTATTCTTTTGGGCTATTCCTCACCAAATAATGAAATCCTCTGGTCCGAATAAAAAAAAACAAACCGAACTGCACTGTGTCCTCTTTTGCTTGTGCATCCATTTTCTCACAGCAAAATTTCCTGATACATGGGAGCAACATGCATGATGTTCAGAACACAAAACAGTAGATGGATGGCAGCAATGGCAGCTCTTGTCTGCAGAAATCTGTGGTGAAACCATGGTAATGTATTGTCATAAATGAAGTTTTATTACAGCCATGTCAGAATACTATCAAAAGAACAAGTGCTACTGTCTGTTTCCATGGAGATCTTTTCTGTTCCCTGGGGAGCCGAGGAATCACATGGTATTGTGCAGCTATGCCAGCTGCAATTAGGCGAGCATGCTATTTGAGAAATATACATGTGGACACCCAGCAGTGACTGTGGACAGCAACAGCCAAGCACGTGTACACTGTGCTAACTGAGGCTTTTAAAAATACCACTAATTTTCATATATTCAAAACTATTGCAGCCTGGTGAGCTGAACTAGACTTTACAGGAATGCATAGGCTTGTACAGAGGAAGGTACAGAATCGAGGGGGGCGACAGAGGTGCACGAGGCAGGATGACAGTTGAGGTATAAAGAGCCTGTTAGCTTACTGATGAGGGATATACGCATAACCATGATAAGCATATAGTTACCTGCTTATTTCTTAATTTGTGGACACACCTACTTCTCAGTGCTTGAGAGAAGGGTATGTTTTCTTGTTTCCTTATGTCAGACCTTTATTCAAATGTCCTAAGCAACTTGGCCTAAAAAGCCCAATTTACTGCTGCTAGGATTCTTTGAGTCAACTTGCTAATTCAGTCGTTCTTTAAGTTAGTGCCAGGGAACACTGATTTTTTAATTTTTTTTTTTTTAAATGAGTAGTGTTAGTATTGTTTTGTATTCACTTTTGATTATTTTTTTATAACATTGAAACTTGTGGACATGCTAATTAAATTTAACACTAACTCTTGCTATATCAAAGCCTGCAATATATCTTAGGCACATATTTGGACAGTTTCTTAACTTTTGTTTAGCTAAAATGTATACATCTATTACAACAATAGAAAGTAGTGAATCATTTTTGCAGTAAATTATTTAAATTTGCATGTGATAGTATCAAGCTATGTTTGGATGAAGATGTTGGTGCCCTGAAGCACATGTGTATACTCCTGTCTACCCCTCACTACACCAAAGTATGTTCCAAGATGTTGAGCAGCCAATTGCAAGTTTGGTGGGACTCCCCAGCCCACCCCCTGTAAAATCCTGCCCAGATTCCTTGACATCTTTGTAGAATAGCAGCAGCAAGTACTGGAATGGTTTTCTAGGCTGGTAAGTCATAGCTGATAACAGATTCATTCTACATGTAGTAACTAAGCTAGGTCCCTTCAAGCTGCGTGGGAAGTACAGTTGGCTGATGAGCAAAGGAATATTAATTTCCTTTTCTACCTAGGGTGCTGTTAAAGCAATTACAGTTAGCAGAAGTGCGCCAGTACGCTGCTGTGGAAATCGTAGTGTACTGCTTTGCTTGTCTTACTCCTCCAGAAGACATGGCATGGTTTCCAAAAGGTGGTGTTTGCCTCAGTCTCGACCTCCCAGGCTTGGAAATGAAATACGCTGCTTTTCCATCTGCTGAAGACTGAGGTGTTGAATGGTACCTTAACCAGCGCAGTGATTTGAGAGAGCATTCCCTGAAGAAATCATTCTTGAATCAAATGAAAGGTTATGCTGTCTTAAAAAAGCTGTTCCACTTGTAGGGTTGTATACCTCCTTTGAATCAGCTTCAGTATAGATTTTTAGGCAGTGTGCTCAGTGAGACTAAGCATTTTTGGTCTTCTGTTGCATTTATTCCAACATTCAAGTAACTCCCAGGTGACAGCCTTCGGTTAGGATTGAGAGCACAAACTCTTAAAGCTAAAATCCTTAGGACTGCATCATAGTTGTGGGGTGGAGGTGGAAGGAAATACATCACAGCGTGGAGGTATGAAAGCGGAACTGAATTGGATTGACTTAACTCCCCTTATAGCACTGGGGACTGATAGGAAAAAACCAGAAGGTCTCAGGTTCTGACATGTCACTAGGAGCTAGAGGGTGACAAATGTTGTGGTGATGATGTAACCTGACCCAGTGAATGTTATCTGTGGGCATCCATATGCTTGCTTGACCTGGTGACACTTGGACAGTCAATTAATGTACGATGTTACAGCGTCTGTTTCTGAAATGCAGTGAACAGCTTCATCTATTTAAAAAAGATTATTTCCTTAATGAGTAGCAAGAAATATTATCAGTTTAAATGAACTAACTTCCATTAGATTATTCTGCTTGCTCTTTCATAGGGTTGGGGTTTTTTTCTTTACTATGATGTTTTAAGAGTCTTATTTAGCTTTCTGTGCATATAACCATAAAATTACTTCTCTTTTAGCAAGACGTTAAGATGTTTTTAGTCACATGTTGAAAAATACATGTAGGAACATGGTCATTTCCTATTTGGAGTGATTATTTGTAGGCCTCATCTGGTGCTGTTGAGAACCTGTTAATATTGAGGGGCCTTGATAAAGGCATGTTTACAGAGGTTAAGAGACCGTGGATTCCTTTTTGCCCTTTAGACTGTATTTGCCCATAAATACCAATGGTTTTGTGTGTATCCAGTCACTTGAGTCATGTTAACTTGCTCATGGAGAGCACTGCTTCCATCTGCTGCCATTCCGCATGTTGGAGTAGGCATTCCAGAATCCCAGGCACATCTGGAGAGAACAGGATCACTTGTACAGTGTGTCATATGTTCATAATGAATACCATATTAATACACATGTTTCATAACTTAGAAGTGAATGTCCACCTGTATAACTGGTGGAAGCTGTTGGACAGGACCCATCTTGTTGAATCTTTTGCAGAGGGAGAGTCAGCCTTTGATTAGGGGTCTGTGCAGGGGCACTGTCAGTCTGCAGCTGGACAAGCACTCTCGGGTAGGACACCAAGGATTGTGGATATTGACTGGCAATGGACACTAGAAAAACTGGAATAAGTCTGCTGTTCTTGCATTTGAACGCTGTGTTACTGTCTTAGTAGGGAAATTTTTACTTCAAAAGCTTATGGTTAAGCTGCACACCTTCAGTTTGATGTTACAGCATTGTCCTTTTTTTGTATGGAACCTGCAGGGCTCGCTCAGGCAGTTTAAGACATTAGCTCTCTGTGTGCCCAGTGATTAAATGTAGGCAATCACATGGAAGATTTGCAAAATGCATGGGACCTTTATTAACACTGATAACTTCAATCCTTTTGCATTTGGAAAGTGCCTAGGGAATTTGTCCGAAAGTAGGAAGCAATAATTAGGAGACAGCACTGAAGAATTTCTTCCTCCCCCCAATACATCTTTCTCATATATATGCATATGCAGTATTTTCTTGTACATATCTTAAATGAATATGCTGTCTGGCTTGTGACATGCTTTCAGGGATGCTATGGTCAGATCTTGATATATGTACTTCCCACAGGCTAAACAGGATTTCCTTGCAGATTCCAGTAACAACAGCTTTTGAGAAACTACGGGAATCATGGGGCTTGTAGTTCTGGGTGCAGGCAGTTCTAAAGCATTTCAGTCAATTCTGAACAAAGCTATTCTGACACTGACACAAATGCACTGCTGTCACGCTGGGCTGACTGAAATCTACTCCCTAACTCCATGTTTGTCACTTGTCTGTTGCAGAGATTTACCTCAGTATGGGCAAAAGCAGTGGCAGTCCTATTTTGGGAGAACATTTGATGTTTACACCAAACTTTGGAAGTTTCAACAGCAACATCGGTAAGGGAATGTTGTAGCAGACATGTTCTGTGGATTTAACTGCAACTTTAATCTCTCCTATGCGTAGGGCCCTGGGTTAAGATTGAGGATTCAGTGTGTTATTAAAGCACGAAGGGAGGGAATAGTTACTTCCCGGAGTGCTCAATCTAATGAATTAAAATGTTGCAGAGTTTTTAGGGTGACTTTTTTAACAAAATCTTTTGCTCTACTTGAATGCGTGTTGCTTTAATGTATTACCAAAGAGAAGCTGGGATGATGGCTTCTGCAGTGCAGAACCCATCTGGAATGGTGTGAAGCGTCTTGCTGCAGCGTGGGCTCTGATCTTTCACACCTTAAGTTGGCTGCGCAGTCTGAGTGTTCTCCTGAGACGTTGTGACCTTTTGTTGTGTGTATTTTGTGCAACATACTTATATCTAGCTCTTGCAAGTTTATGCAAGATAAACGGTCCTTGTTCTGGTGTGTGTATGCAGTGCTGTTTGCTCTGTGAGTGGACTGCTACTGGGAATGCTACACCAGTAATGAAAGCTGAATTTGGCCCTACGATGGCACTTTGTCTTGTCTGGTGTGATGTTCTGAGAAATTCTGGAATGCCTTTTAATCTTTCTTTTCTCTCTTGCAAAATAGACAAGTATTGGACAATCGGTATGGGTTGAAGCGGTGGCAAATTGGGGAAATTGCTTCCAAGATTGGGCAGCTCTATTACCATTATTAGTAAGTAAGCACAGAAAAGGATTCAGTAGGGGAGTGCAGTGTTAGTGGCAGCTCCATGCCAAGCATCTGGATACTCAGTCAGGAGAAATGAATGTATCAGTTGAGTCATGATGCCTGTTTCTGAATGAGAAGGCCCTTGGGACTGCACGAGGGTGCTGCAGAGAAAGGCACCTGTGAGCCCGATACCACATTGCTAGTCATGTTGATATTAAGGACTCATCTCCTACCTCAAAAGTGTTTCTAAGTCTTCCATGTGTGCTGCATTTATTTGACTCTTGTGCAAAAGCATGATTTACCAGTTTGGGAGCTTAATGTTCCTTTAAACTCTTCAATTAACCTGTCACCTGTACATATGGGTACAAGATGGGCAGATTTGATTGTTACCTGAAATGGAATCCAGGCTCTGAAATCTGTCTTCCCAGCAGGCACAAAGAATGAGAGTCTGGCTTTCATATGATGTTACTTGAGGAGGGAGTTTTGCCATTGATGCACAAGATGGTTGAGGGGGCAGCAGGGGAGGGTTTGGCATGGATTTCCATCTGAAGCTGTGAGCTAATCTGATTCTTCCCCTGCAGCTTGCGCACTTCAGAAACCAGCTATCTCAATGAAGCTTTCTCCTTCTATTCAGCAATTAGGCAGAGGTCATACTACTCTCAAGTCAACAAAGAAGACAGGTATGTCTGAACGAATGCCCTTGTTTTTTCAAGACTAGAACTGTGTATGAAAGCAGCAAAATAACTATCAACTGTAGGAGCAAAACTGGGATAAAATCAGTGTTGTTAAAGGAAGTTACTTTTAATACTTCTGCCATGATTAAAAACATCAGTATAGATAAGAGCTTTACTGTATGACTGGAGGAATATTCTGTTATCTGGTCCTGGCTAGAAAGTTACTAGCCCCAAAGCTTTGTCATTTTATGTCCTGAGCAGTATCAGTGCTGGGACCTAGAAGCTGTGGCTGAAGGTAGGTCAGTTGGGCTAAAGCAGAGGAACCTGTTTGATTCTAATCAGGCTTTTCAGCCTGACTGGGACAAGGTCCAAGAGCTTCAAGAGGCATAACATCTTCCTTTTAAGACACTGTACTAAGAAAGGTACGCTCAAAGCAGGGCTGTGTTGTGACAGTGCAGAAAATGTGCTGCCTGCCAAGAACATAGCTATAAATAAGAATAGGTAGAGAACTGAGTTCTGGATCCTGATCTTACATTCTAGCCAGTAAACCACGGTTCTCTCATTAAAGTGTAGTTAAAGAAGAAATGATCTGAAGTCATAATCAAGATGAATGCAGGAGGTTGGTTAGGGAGTTTCCTGCCAAGCATTCAAGGATCTCTAGACTTAAACTAAGTGCACGTCTGTAGTCTTGCTGATGTCTAAATGCACCTGTGTGCCACAAAAAGATGGAAGTTTCCTTGCTCTGTGCTGATATCTGTTGATCCTATTATCTTTTCTCTTAAAAATCTCTCAATTTCAGTCTGAGTGCTTGAGCTGTTTCAGACAAGGTAGGATTGACCAAGCATGTTTCTAGATGCTGTCAGAAGATTTTAGAAATGGATGGGTAATTATGGGCTATGCTGACTTGCTGATCTCTTAAGTTGTCCCAGGTGGGTGAACCCTGAGCCAGCTGTGATTGTATCATGTGATGCAGTGGGGTCAGATAGTGCCCGTGAACTCTCAAAAGATTTGAAGAGCCAGTGATTATATCTGACTTCCATGCCTGTTCTCATGTGAGGAGACGGGGGGGAAGGGGGAGGCTTTGGCTTTCTTGATTTGTGTTTTATGTCCCTGTACTCAATTTTAAATAAACCTCTAAACGGCCAGGCAGCTATTGATCTCCATGTGAATTCAGTTAGAACTCTTAATCTGCGGAGTGTTCAGCCTTGCTCTGGTCTTAAATTCCTCTTCTCCCTTGCCCCTGTTGCATACCTATGTTCTATTTTAATCTCAAATTTGGCTGTGGTGTTTTTGTTGTTGTGTTTAGGCCTGAATTAGTGGTTAAGAAGCTGCGTTACTATGCAAGGTTTATAGTGGTTTGTCTCTTGCTCAACAAAATGGATGTTGTAAAGGACCTTGTAAAGGTATGTCAAAATGAGGGTAAAGGTGCTAAGGGGTGGGAGGTTGCTGGTTATTCAGGGCTTTTCTGCTAGTTAAGGAATCCATAATATAGTCTATTTTAGTTGAAATGCCACTCATTAGATCTATGATGTTAGCTGCTGCTGCAGCATAGCCTTTCAGTTTTTCCCCCTTCATTTTATTCATTGTGCTGTTGGATGCCACAGAAGGAAGTAATAATATGACTAGAGCTGTGGAAAGGTCCAGTATGATGTGAACATTTGGCTAGAGAAAAACTTTCCAAATTTATATAGTTAGTTAGGAATAAACTCTAAGATGCATGTTACTCATCTGAAAATGTGGGGATGATCTGATAACTCTGAGTACATCTTAATTCCTGTAGTGGATTTAAGACATCGGTGGAATCTCCTCCAGCAAGTCTTCATGACACACTGTTGCTTGGAAAGCCAGTGTCTCCTAGCTTGATACTGTGCTTACTTCTCTTCCCTTCCAAACTGCTGTTGCTCTGTCCCATGTCTAGAACACATCTCGAATACGTTTTGCACCTTCCAGAGACCCATCAAAATTAAACCTTGCTAAATGATATAGATCTTACTATGAAACTGGAGAGGCTGGATCTGCATATGCCTCTGCCGTGGGAGTAGACTGAATACCTATAAACACAATTCTTTAGTTACAACAAATAAGAGTACAGGCCAATGTTGGATCATTGCTTTTCTAGTATATCTGACATCCGTCATAGTGAATATCTTCTGTGAATTAGACATTTGGTAATGCTACTTTAAGCTGAAATGGTTTGAACACCAAGTAAAAATATTCCAATAGCTGCAGCCTGGCTAGGGAGGTACCTTTGACTACAACAGAGGTACCCCTGCCCTCTTCCCAGTACGAACTGGCAGCTGTAGCCCAAAGCACCTGAGCCTGAGGATGGCAGGGAGTGGGCGTATGTTTGGTTTAGTGTTAGGTAGTCCTGTGAGGAGCAGGGAGTTGGACTCGACAATCCTTATGGGTCCCTTCCAACTCAGGATCTTCTGTGATGCTTTTCCTGACAGCATATGCTTCCCAAACCCTTCTAACAACCTTGCTGCAAGCAGCTTCTGGTATTGACAGTTTTGTGTAGGTTGCATTACTGTCTTTGTGTCTAAGCTTACTTGAACTGCTAGCTTAGCTTAGTAGCTGCTAAAAAAGCCATACCATTCACTTTCTCAGTGTATTTAAAGTTACTTGTAAGCTGAAATTTGAATCCTTGGTATCCGTAGCTTAATGGTAATAACCAGTGACATAGCTGTATGTGAGTGGGGTAGTTATACTTAACTCCAGAAATTCTCTGCATTTGGACCTACTTAAAAGACACTTTGCATTGCCAAAACTCAGTGTAACGTTGGCATTCTGTCTCCTGAAAGAGCGCGTTTTGGCTGACATGTTAGTCATAAGTGTGCTGCATATGTTCTCAAGTAATTTTTTATTTATTTATTCTTAAAGGCCAGCACAGCTAACCAAATTGTAAAGTTACTGACTGCCTGGTAAGGTCTGAGTTAAAGAAGTGACTATGTCTGTCTTTGAACTTTTTACATCAGGAGCTGTCAGATGAAATTGAAGACTACACTCATCGTTTTAATACTGAAGATCAGGTGGAGTGGAACCTGGTTCTTCAGGAAGTGGCAGCATTTATTGAGGTGAGAATACTGTTCCCTCTTAGTTGTTAGTTTAAAAGCAAAATTTTCTGACTTGTTCACTGAAGGAAGTGTTTCTGTATCACCACCTCTATGTGGTAAGCAGGTGTGCCACATACAGGGACAGCATTCCTGTCCAATTTAGTCATTGAAATGTGTTCACAGTAGCATAACAGTGACAGCCATTAAAGTGCCTGATGAGTCAGATGTGGTCATGTAACATATTGAAGACTGAAGTGTGAAGCTGAGATACACTTGATCACCTTATTGCTTTTGCTCTTGTTCAGAAAATGATGGAGTTGAAAGCACAGCAGTTATCGTGGTCAATATTTTGGAGACTGCCAACTCCAATTCTGTTGTTGTGGAAGCCAATACGATTTGTTGATGCTCTGATAGTGTTTCAAGGTGTACTTTGTCAGAGTACTGGTCGGTTCTGCTGGCAATACATAAGCAGTATATAATGGAAAATATGATGTAAGCATGGCAGTTAACTGATAGGTTAGCACGGATGTAATGTGACCAACTTCTAAAGTTTGTTTCAAGGATAATAGATGTTTTTTATTCTGTCAAATGAGACAGTGTTATAATTTCCTCCTTTTGTGCAAGATGTCACTATGTCACGCAAGTATTTATTTAACTATGGCAGAATGGATGGCAGCATTATCGTTTTCTTGTCTCCTTTGCTGTTTATTTCTAGGAAGGGGAAGGTGACTAAAATAGTGCAGGGTCCTTCTGTACTGTAGGAATGTTTGGTTTATTCTGTGTGAATTTGTAAGCTTGTTGATGACATTTGGTTTCTCGGGTGTAGAAAAGCTGAAGCAGACAGAGTTCGTGTCATCTGAGGAAGTATGTTTTTCTGTTTGCTGTACCTTCATGTACTTTTACCATGTATTTGCTTGCAGTCCCTAAGAGCTGTTGCTTTTCCAAGTGGTAAGGCATTACTCTGTAGCCTGCATACAAATGTACAAATATCTGTATGGCAAATTAATAAAAAAATGCCTAAGTTATGAAATGTTTACTGTAGGTGACAAGACCTTTGGACTTCTCTCTGACTGCAAATTTGTATGTTTTCTTGAATTCCTGATTTATTGTGGTTGCTTTTTTTAGGCAGACCCTGTCATGGTTTTAAATGATGACAACACCATTGTAATCACCTCTAACAGGCTTTCTGAAACAGGAGCTCCGTTGCTAGAGCAGGGGATGATAGTGGGACAGCTTGCTCTTGCAGATGCACTGATTATTGGGAACTGCAACAACCAGGTAAAGGGAATTCTGGGGTCTTGGGTTTGTATCTTGGGAGTTCAGAGTCCTTCCCCCATGACACCCCTTCTAATCATACAACAGAGATTCAAGTAGAGGTGAACATTAAAATATTTTGATCGTGATGTTTGCAGTGGCAGCAAGAAGAGGAGGCTCTTATTTCTAAGAGCTAAAAATGAAATGTTAGCTATTAGACCTGTGGTACTGACCTCTTACTGCTTATATTCATCATGTCAATTAAGTAGATATAATTGATTTTTCATATATTTGATTGTTCTTGACGCCCAAGCATGAGAGGGCTCTGGGATATGTCTAGAAAAAGCTTGACTTAGGCTTTTATGTGACACACTTAAGCTTGTTGCAACTGAATTTGCAACAGGGGAAGGGGTTTTCAAAAGACATTCAAGGTCTTGTTTTTTAGATGATAATGATAGTGAAGTTGTACAGACTTCGTGACTTCTCTGTGAGCTCTTTTTTCAGGTAAGCAAGGGAGTTGTATCTAAGTTACAGTTTGTGTATCTTTACAAATTTAGACAAAATCTGAAAGAGCATAGTGGTTTCAGCACTTGATTTGTAAACACCCCAGGAAAATCTGTAATTTGTGAAGCAGGGGTCTGTGCTACAGTTAACTGGCCTGTTAGACCAGTGATAAATAGACTTTGTCCTCTGTGAGGTCTTGTAAAAGTCATTCACAGGTCTTTAGAATTGCAAAGATGACACTGACAGATCCCAGAGAGACAGAAAATGGTCTGTCTGGTATGCAGTTGAATTGCTTACCTGGATAATTCCAAAGAAACACTTTTTAATCTGTATCTGGCAGAATAAACTGTTTGACTTTTGCAGGTCAAGTTCAGTGAATTAACAATTGATATGTTCCGAATGCTACAAGCACTTGAAAGGGAACCAATGAATTTAGCATCACAAATGAACAAACCTGGAATGCAGGTAAGTTTTATTTCAGTGATAAACCTGGCAAAAGATCTCAACGGTTGGGCTTTTTGTTTGTTTGCTTCATTTTAAATAGTGTACTCTTTCAGTATCATCAGTGTGCAGAGCAGGCTAGTAAAGCTGATGTGACTCTTACTAGAAGTTAGTGAAGAGTAGCTCAAACCTGTGGAGTTTGATCCAAATAATGTCTTCACCCTCCCCACCCCCTTTTTTTTTTTTTCCTTCTTGGCAAACCTTCAATAGTGACAAAATAGCACAAACAAATACAAACCTTCAATAGTGACAAAATAGCACAAACAAATATTTGGGCATCGTTTCACAAATGGTTTACATTGGTCTAGCTGAGGCACCTCTGAAGGGGTGCCATGCCTGTCCTTTTCTGTGTACACTTACCCCTTCATTTGATTTCACTCTAGCAGTCATGTAATCAGATAAATTCACCAGCTTGCTAAGTCATCTGAAAGTTAAATATTCCCTTCAGGGAAAGCATTAAAAATATTTTTATTTGGAGGCAAAAGGAAATACGCAGATTTTCATTTATTTAATTGAAATGAGGAGTTAATTTTTTCACTCTTTTCTTGGGTGATGCTTTAGAAAGTAAAAAAGATTCAGGAAACAGATTTAAATGAGGGATAATAGAAAGTTCTGGTTCAAATACTGTGCATCTTGCTTTACTGTGTACTAGGAAATGCAGCATGGGCAGACCATTTGTGTGGGAAGTATGGTGAAGATGAACATTCTAATAAATAAATATTTAGAGGGTTGTGAAACTGCTTTGGTAATACAAAGTTGTTGGGTTTTTTGTGTTTTGTTTGTTTGTTTTAACAGGAGTCCACAGAGAAACCAGCCAGGCGGGAAAACCCCCATAAATATCTACTTTATAAACCAACTTTTAGCCAGCTATATACGTTTTTAGCAGCATCATTTAAGGTTTGTGAAATTGGTGAATTTTTTTGTAATAGAAAAATATCCAGAATTATATGCGATACCGAATAAAATGTGGTTGAGATAATCTTTTATATTTCAAGATAATGAAGCCTTTTCTTAAAATGCTTAATATGAACTTTAGAGAGGATGGAGGTATTATAGATACATGTAAATTGTATAATAAAGGCAAATCTGTTGATTACTGTTAAGGGAAAGAAAAAAATGCATCTTAAGACAGAAACCCAGCTTGCTGTTATACAGCAGTTACATCACAGCTAAAATATAGCCCTCTTCAAAGCAAAGCTTGAACAGCTCCTGTGCTGTCCAGCATCAAGTGTGGTGCATGGCAATACTACAGAAAGTCTGAAGTAATGTGATGTAATGTAATAGTTGCATATGATTTAATGTTGCCCAGTAATTGTATTTGTGCATGTGTAGGTACACATGCATATATACAGAACTTATATTCATATATGCAGACATATATATAAAAAAATGTTTCCTATATGAAGTTAGTTTCCTCTGTGTGTGTGTGTGTATATATATATTACATAGGAAATCTTTCTTGAGATAAGAGATCTGGAGTACAGAAAAATCTTAAGAATATTCTTCTACTTCATGTTGTGCCAAACACAATCCAAAATCAGGGAGGTATGTTGAGAATCTGTTGCTCTTAAGCACTGTATAAGTGGTAGGTCTCCAGTTCTGTATCCCATTCAAATTGTATCTCTCTCCTGCTCATACTATATTTTTATCTGCCTGTTTTATTTTGTTACCTACAGTTCTCTTCCATGTAAGTAATCTATACATTTGTAGACTTTTCTTAATAGGGTTGCTGTGCTTATTTTAATTTAATGAAGTTGCTGGGCTCACTATGCTTAATTATGACTGTACAAGTCAGCAACTTAGGGTTTAGTAGTAAAAACAGAATATGAATCCTATAAAGAAAGAAGTTTCAGTTTGTTTCAAGAAACAACTGTAAAGAAACAGCTGGTGAGGTGAAGGAAGTGCATCCTTACTACTTAGAATTTTGGATGCCTGCACGCTCAGCCTTTTGCAGAAATTAAAAGCATCTGTTTCCTCATGCAGACAGCCCATTAGACAGGTGGAAAATAGATTCCTTTTACAGGTCCATACAGAAACGTGTATGTGTTGTGCTTGTCCAGCTGAGAAGGGTCAGGGCAGAGAGGCAGATGTTGCAGACTCTGGAGTATTTGGAAACAAAGAACTTCCTTTAGGATCCTGAATTGTTTGGGATTTAGGGTCTACATGGATCTTGGCAGCTTCTGGTTTCCATGTCTTGGAAAGCCTCAGATCTGGCTAGATAGTAGGAGAGTCTATGTGGAAGCAGGTACTTTTTTAGTGCTGCTTGAACCTCTAATATCAGCCTAGAGGTTTGTGTGTGGGAAAAAAAAGTGTAAAAAGTGTATATACACATATGAAGAACAGAGTGAACAGAAGCCAGAAGCCGGAGTAGCACAATCTTAAATGACAGTGTAGTTATGGAGGTGATGATTGAATATTAAAATAAACTTACACATTTCTTCCCTTGCCACTCTTCTCTTTATCTGAATTTCAGGAGCTGCCTGCAAACAGTGTGCTGCTGATTTACTTGTCTGCCACGGGCGTGTTTCCATCAGGTCGTTCGGATAGTGAAGGTACAATAAAGGAATGCTCCCTGTCATGAACAGGGCTTGAATTCTCTTTATGTTCCAGGACAAGTGACCAAGAAAGATGTCACAAAGCTCCTTTTAAAAGTCAAGTCAATTTTATTCTCCTGTTTACGTAGTAAGATAGCCTTCTTTTTCCACAAACAATAGTTAATTCCCTTTAATTAGTTTTAATTAGTGTGCATTAACCTGAGACCTTTTTAAAGGACATACTGAGTTTTTGATGCATCTGAAGTATTAAAAGCTTCACCAGTTTTGAAGACCACATGGCTCAGTTGATGCATCGGTGCAAAGTTAATAAAATGGCTAAATGGCACTTTGTGATTCTTTCCAATCTCCAGTGCTATGAGAACATATGGTCAGGAGATGGGTGGTGAAAGGGCTGAAGCGTCTGCAGGGACTGTTCTATTTGCACGCTTGTTAACCTGACAATTCAAGCCCTTCTCATGATTTTTGACAATTCCCCTCACCTCATCCTCCTCCTCTCTGCAACCTAGCAGAATATTTGGATGCAGCTGCAATCTAAAAGCTGAAAGCTGGTTGGCTGAAGTAAAGAAGTCAAAAGATCTGTTTATATAATTTAAAGGGGGGAAAAAAAAAGTTTTTAACATCCTAAATATTGTACACACCTCATCTGTTTGAGACTTGCATTCCTTTATAAGATGCATGCCTTGTCCATCCCGGTGCATGATTTATAGAGCTCTGAAAATGTTAAAGGGGAAAAAAAAATCCCTGTCAGCTTTGGATTGTGGCAGTGATTTTTTTAAAATGCTTTTAACATTTTCCTTTCTGCTGCAACTTGGTGATAGGTTCTAACTAAACTGTGTTCTTTAAAGCCTGTGGTATGTCCACTTCACTGCATGTATAGTTTCAGCTTGATACCTTACTGTAGAGGCATCCAGGCTCTGTCATCTGAAGAGCTCATTAAACGAATTCCATTACAACTCCATTCTTTTAATAAGGTAGTGTAGTCTGTACAGACCAAGAAGTTCTACCTTATTAAAAGGGAGAGCAGCTGCAAGTTGCACTGTTTATTGCCTGTAAGCCATTTGTGTTTGACAGATCATGCGAGACATTTGTAACAGTGCTAAATTAATGTATGTTCTGTTCCTAATTTTGTATCCCCAAAGCTTCCCTTAAAATGGAAAGGTGTCTTATGTATCCAAACCTGAAAAAAATTGCATTTGGTGGCCAAATATGGGTCAACCAACTCTGCAAATGTGCAACAGAATGAGGAAATCTTAGTACTTTATTTTACTAATGTTAGTGACATTTCATACCCATTCTAATGGCAGAAATGTTTCCTGGTATCTCTAGCACATGTCTTTTTGTTGTTGTATAGGATTTGATATTTTTTTATAGCCATTACTTTCATCTTTGCTCTCCATCAGACAGTTAGATAGGTAGCTCAGCTGTGCAAACTTAGCAGAATATTTCTTTAGCTTACCTTTGGTACACATGTCCAGGTTGTGTACGTGTAAAAATTGTGAATTCTGTGTTTGAAATCTTAAAAAATAAACCTTTACTGCAGATTCAAAATCTGGTTAAAACTGTTTTGTCCTTTCTAGGAGTATTGAAAGCATATTCATTCTCTGAGCTCTCTTTTCTCCCCTTTGCACTGTTGTAACTGCAGATGATAGTATTATAGCTATTCTGAGAGGCTCCAGGGTTTTTGATTGATTTAGCTTTATTTTTTGATCAGATTCTGAATCTGGAATATCCTAGCTCATATAGTAATTTTACAGAGGTATTGATTCTCCTGTATGAAATGTGTAATGGGTTTTAATCTTTTTGCTATGTAGTGTAAAAAGAACCAGTATTTAGATCTTTTGTATTATGTTTGTGGATAAATAGTGAATAAATAAATTAGAAGTTATTAAGTTGCATTGCTTGCTTCTATTTGATAGATGCTGAAACTACTAAAGATACATAAAATAGAATATGTAGTTAGTAAAGTCTCCACATTCCTCTGTCCCCTCCTTACAACTGCAGTAGTTCAGATTCACTTAGTTTTCTGGGATTTGTGGTTGCTTCCTCTCTTTAATATAGTCATTAAATCCATAAGAGGTGAGTTGCCTCCACTAATTTTAGCTTTCTTTTTGCTGTGTGTAGGTCCATATGATTTTGGTGGTGTTCTGACAAACAGTAACCGGGACATTATAAATGGGGATGCTATCCACAAGCGAAACCAATCTTACAAGGAGATGCACTGGTAAGCTTCATGAGTGTGACAACTGCAAATTCAGAAGAAATTGTCTTTAATGGAGAAACATGTATCAAAGCCTCTGGAATTCAAACTCTTTAGTGCAGGACGACATAATGTAGATTGACTTGAAGTTGAACAATTAGAAATGAATATGCAACTCTACATGATGCTTTAAACACTTAAAAAGTATTAATGTGACGTAATGTAAATTCTTTATTATGGGAAAACTTCAAATTGGTGGTAGATGACTTCTGAAGCAGATGAAACAGCTCTTGTTGCTGTCCAATAGCCCATAATATAAAGAATACCAAATTAGTTTTGCAGTTACTCTCTGAGGATGAATCTGAGGATGGGACGTGGGAAATCTGCTTGCTTTTTATCTGGACATGGGCAGCTGTGTATCTGAGAAACTTGTGCACTGTCACAGCTTTGCAGCAATTCTAGTGCTCTGTGAAGTGTCCCTTTCTTTTTTCAGTCTTCACCCTGGAGATCTCTACCCTTTCACAAGAAAGCCCCTGTTTATCATTGTGGACTCTTCAAACAGTGTTGCCTATAAGGTAAGGCTCTTGAAGGTAGCTACTTGTGTGGTAGGATACAGTGTCAACCCCTAGTTAGCTTACACTTTTAAGAGGCTATTTTTTTAAACAGTTTGTATTCAGTCTTTCTTTTCTTTTGAGGTTGTGCATGCTAGTCAGGATCTGATCCTATGAATAGGAACAAGAAGGAGAAGCACATGAACAGCCGCTCATTGGAAAGTAATAAATCCTCCTGGAGGGAAAAAAGGTTCAAGATTTCCAAGGTCTCTGGTGGGAGGTTTATTTTTGTTATATACCAAAGACAAATCTTGGTGTGTGTGCATGTGGGAGGGAGATAACTAATCTGCTTTTTTTTTTTCCAGTCATCCAACACTCAGTTGCTTTTAAGCAACAGAAAGGAGTCAAAGCATTGAGCCTGATCTTATAAAACACAGGGTGTCTGTGTCTGAAAAGTATCTGAACCAAGGACATAACAAGACTCAAATTAGCATCCAGTGTTACTGTAGAGTGGTATATGCTTGGACAATGAGCCTCCCTCCTAGGGTGCTATGGACTTACAGTAGAATTACTCCATGCCAAATCACCTTTGGGAATCTGCAATTCGGGTAATACAGAAGCAGGCATTTTCAATCCTAGTTGCCAGCTGAATCTGGATAGCATTACAACATTTATTCATTCATGAATGGGATATTAAGAATGTGCTATATCTGGGGAAAGTGCCACTTCGTCATGTCTTCCTTTTTATAGCTCCATTATGTGCAGTGAGAAAAGTGAACGTTCGCAGCTGCGTTTCAGAGGAGGAATAGGGACGTCTAGTGGCCAGATGAACTTGTTCCTTGTTCAGCATCCACAGTCTGTGCCATTTGTTTTAAAGGCATTTGTTGGCCATCAAGAGGTACTAAACAGTGATCGGTATGATTCAGAATAGTTCTGCACTGAGCCAGGCAACCTTTACCTGACAGTCAAAATAATCATCTGGCCTCTGTGTAGGGCTTTTGGTTTGTTGTATTGCAATGCATTTTAAAGGGCTTTTTAAATACTACTGCATTTAACTTCACCGCACTAGATTTCAGTGCAGATCTGCTTTTTATTAAATTCCCCTCCCCATTTAAAGAGAGGGAAGCACAATTAGTGAATGATTTACTTGTCTTTCTTGGAAAACAAGCATTTGGTAGGGATTTATTTTCCTCTGTTCTTTTCTGACATTCATTCCAGTATATGTTTCAGGGGAAAAAGTGTGGGTTGGGTTTCGTTTGGTTTGGTGTGTGTGTGTCCCCCTTCCTCTCTAGTAGAATTGCTGAAAGATGTCAAGTGGATCAGCCCTGTAAGAGAGAGTAAGGGATTCCTGGTGATCCTTAATTCAAATACAGCTCTGGACATACTGGGGCTTTGTGGACAGCTTAGAGCAAAGGATCTTTTTGAGGTGATGGATTCCCACACGTAGATTTGTAATTCTTGTGAGAATAACTGTCAAGTGTTTACAGTAGAATTTGCCTTTTATATTGCATTTAAATTTGATATTTAAATTTTCTTTAGATTTTGTGGGCACACAGTAAGCAAAAACTAACCTCCATTTAGTTTCTTTTCCTTATTCTGCAGTGAGCTGACCATCAGTAATGTAAAATACACCAGTGCTCCGTCTGTTAAGCACACAGAGCAGCTGGTGTGAGAGAAGTCCAACTCTGCCTGTATTGTAAGGAGTATAGAAATGTGAGTTTTGGAAGTACTTCAGGGCAGGATGATGGAAGTGGCTTCTAGGAATTCTGACCCAGATCAGAATTGTGTGGGCACAACTGTGAGGAGTCTAAAAAGAGAAGGGGGTGGGGGGAGCATGGACCCCTGTTTAAAAAGATGTATTTGGTGTTTGAAAACTCATATTCACCTTCACAGTCTACTGCACCTAGGCAGATAAATGTGTGGGGATGGGTTTAGGTGTTTTGTTTGTTTTCAGCTGAAGGAAGATGGCAGAGCTCTCAATGTCAGTATTTTCTAGCCCTTGTAAATTCCTGTCTGTCATCATTCTGAGCGTGCTTACGTGCTTGGTTCCTTGTCACCAGAATATACTGATAGTGCTGTCCTGTGATTGTCCTCTGGGTGTGTTGTGAGATGCTTTGTAGACTCAGGCAGTGGCACAAACAAAGAGGTTCTGTGCAACTGCGTGAGAAGTTGAAGTCAGTGGACTGACTTTTTTCCACATCGCTGCTCTGATCTTTTCTGATAGGACAGTAGCTATCCTGACATTTAAATGTCACTGCTAGCAATACTGGCAGTAACAGCAACTGCTCACACATCTTTTTCTACAGCCAGTTTCTGCTCTCCTGCATGCATTCTCATCCTCTCCCCCTCTCTGGAGGGCTTAACTGGTGATGACTGAAAGTAAGTCCTGCCAGGAAGTGACTTGCCAGTTTGTCAAATCAGCGGCACTTGAATAGCTTCCACCCCTATATATTTAGCTGGAAGTGGAAGATAGCTGCAAATCGAACATACCTACTTAAAGCTGTGAATTTTTTTTTAACACTTCCGTTTAAATATAGACGGTTGTGTTCTTGAAGGTTACCACTGTATACATGGATAAAATAATATTTTTAAATCAGTATCTTCTTGCAGCTGTGGTTGTCTGAGATTATGGTCAAATGGAAAGTCTTAAAAAAAACAAAAACAAAACAAAACTCTGACCAGTAAGAATGCAAGGCCTTTGTCAGTGATGTGGTATAAATACTCAGCTTAGTAAAGCTTACATGTGAAGTGACTTCTTTTGGAGATGATAGATAGGGGTTTTTTTGGAAGGAGATACATATGATATGCATTTTTAAAAAGTAGCAATGCTTCTATTGGGAAACTTGAATACTGAAGTAAAAAAACAGTCAATTTTGAAACAAAAATATGTTTTAGCCTTTTTTGGAGTTGTCCATGCGCTGAAAAGTAGGGCATTCCTTACCCGGAGCTGCTATCCACATCTAGAGTGCAGGACAGGTTTTCCTGGTGTGCCATATGGTCCTCAGCTCCAAGCCATGGCTGTGACGTGCTCCTGTGCCTTTGCTACTTGTGTGCCCACAGCACGTTTCTGTGGAAATCGGGAGCGGAGGTGGTGGTGGTGAGTGACTCCTGGTGTTCGCTGGGGCTGCGGTAGGCCTTGGTGTCTGGGCAAGAGCTGAGATGGCTACCTGGAAGCTTGAGAGTCTGGTCCTCCTGGATCTATAGTTTAGATGTAGCGAGTGGCATGAGCTGTTTTCCAAAGAGCGCGTTCTGTGCTAAACCATGTAGTTTCTCCCTTTTGCAGGACTTACTAGCTATGTTGACTTAACCTCTGCTGGGACAGAGTCCAAAATGATCTCAGATACTGTCAGTGAGTAATACCTTTCCTGAGATACGCGAGTGACCCTTGGTTTGGCTTTATAGCTGTAGGCTGTGTTTAATTGCATTGTCATTTTTACTGATGGAAAGTCTGCTTTGGTCTCTAACTGGGTGGTAGAAGACAGAATTAAACATGTGAATCTGCTCATGAATACTAAGCGTATATGTTACTTGAGAACATGTAACCTGCCAGTGTGTATTCATTTCAAACTGGCAATGTCTGGGGTGACTTCTGGAGATTTAAGTGTTTCTTTATAGTACAGTTTTACTAATTACTGGTTTGGCCTGCAGTTACTGTCTTTGTGGTAATAGTCTTTGTTCTTCATTAAAGACCAAACCTTAGTATCTAGCATTATAAATCTCCCATGGGCTCTTAATGAAATAGAAGGGGTTTTAGGACTAGTCAGCACTGTCAGATATGGGAGATGTTTTATTTTGATTAGACTAGATTACAGTCTTTAGTATTTAGCAGATTTAGATTAAATGAATTCAGTGAAACTAATTTAATTGAAATATATTGCCTGGAAGGGACAGTTCCATTGGAATTAAGCAGAAGCCAGAAGGAATTAAAAAATTAGCTTTTTGATGATTCTACACAAGCAAATACTTCTGGTGATGTATACCTCACATTCGTAACCTGCCAATTGTAAGAATATAACCTGCAGACACATGTGTTGCAGTCACGTGCTCTGGATACATGCTTTGAACGTGTGCTCTGATGGGATACAGGCATATGATCATTTACATTTTCTATGGCTTTGCAATCCTTCAGTTTTAAGAAAGCTGTTTTGGTGAGACATATGACATCTAATGAGGTTGAGTAAATGAATTTTTGAATCGGCATACCTACCAGACAGATACACAGTAGGACTGTTATCAGGTAAATGTTGGTGAAACTGGACGGTGGTGGTATTTGAGGTTTCTGGAGAGATTCTTATGCAACAGGACATTTAGGCAATCTTTAAGGTGCTGGTGGAAAGTGCATCAAATGAGTATTGTAAAATGAGGGTTCAGTATAGTAGAAGTTAAGGGTATGACATACTTGCTTTAAAGTAAATTTATCTTGAAACTTTTCTCCGCTGGGCTCTTCTCATCAGAAGTAGATCCTCCTGCTAGAAAGAAAAGGGGAAAGAAATTACTTTGGCTGGAAAGTTCAGTTGGTATTGAGGAAAGATGCTAAATCTATTTTGACCTGAAAGCCAATAGCTTTCACTTTTACTGCAGAACATGATTTTTTTTTTTTCCCCCAGTAATGTATTACTACTGAAAACCATGTTTCCATGAAATTAGTGTCTGCTATCAGTAGCAGTGAAATGAGAGAATTATAATTCCTTTAAAATATAATGGGTTATATTCCTTCTGTGCTGTGATCTATAAGTAAGTCAACTTGTCAGGCTTACTGCCAATGCTGAAGTGTGTGATGGGCATTAGTGTGTTCTCTGTCATTAATAGTCTTTGTTTGTACCCTTAACCTGCTGAATATTCAAAAGCAAGAAAAGTGACCATCAATACTTCAAAATTCTTATCTGTTACAGAATTTCACAAACTTATTTGGACAACCATTGGTGTGCTTGCTTTCTCCAACAGCATATCCAAAAGCATTACAAGGTATGTGTAGTATTGCATTTCCTAAAAAATTGTAGTTGCATCATATATCTATCCCAAAAGAATATAACTTAGATTCTTCAGGAAAAGATAGCTTTTCATCACGGTGCAATCCCTAAATCAGATTAATGTTCCCTGAGGTAGTGTGATAAACTTTAGTTACTGTTTATGGCCAATAATTTATTCTAATGATGATATTTCTACAGGTAGCTTCAACAAGTGCTAGGAGGCAAAGTCTTTCTACATGGAGACCCAGAAAACTGCCAGCCCAGTGCTGGGGTGATGATGATGATGACTTTGGGTAGCTTTATTAGTCCCAGAAAGTGAGCAGAGTCAGTGAAGGTATCAGCTTTTAAATGCAGGGTGTAGAGTAAAACCTTCTCATCTTGTTCTGATTTTGGAGGGTAAGTTAAGGAAAACCATTGGCTTTGTATGCCTTGAGAAGGTGCTTTTGTAGTAGGAACAGGGAATGAAAGATTGTTCTTCAGTCCTTGTAACTACTATAAAATATAAATAGTTCCAGACTTTCTCATTGGAATTTGCCATGTTAAGGTTATTATCCATCACAAAGACAAGTACAAAGCTCTAGCTTAAGCCACACAGAGTGATGTTAGGCAAGTACCATGAGATAATGTGCAAGAAGCTGAAGCTTCTAATTCGTTTTGAAACTATTCCTGTTATTTAGCTGAAAGTTGAGTAGAAGACAAGTACTGTAATAATGAATCCTCTTTAAGCAGAAACTCTGAGAAGTAGAACTAACTTTATAAAATACTGGATGTTTGTATTGTGTTCATGGACCAATCAGGAAAGTCTTGCTGTGGTTCTGAGGGGGCGCTACACTACACTACAGCCTGTGCAGAGACTTCTTAGCTGAGCCCCTGTGTCAGTGTGGCATTGTACCATCCATGCTGTGTGCCCGAGTCCTGAAAAAAAACCCAAAATGCACCAAAACAAGTCAGAAATCCAGGCTGATAAGATCATGTGCCCAAACAGTAAGGCCACTTCCTTATGTGTATTGCCTTTCTTTTTGACTTCCCAGTTGACTGAGACGAGTCTTGGACTCTGTGTATCATGTTGGACTGCATGGAGTAAATAGGCTTTAGGATATTGTGATGCCCAACAAAAGGGCAACTGTGTAGATTTGGGGGTTGTGGTGTATAGGTTCAACTGCCTGGTGTTTTTTAATGGAATAAGAATGTCCTTGTTTAATACTTTAAGATTTATAACCAGTATCTTCTACCAGTTGTTTCAGTTATGACTTTTGTGTTCAAGTTATCTGCTCAAAATGAAGACATAGGCCTCCCAAAATTCATGAGAAAATCTCATTTCTCTTGGTGTTAATGCATATCTCCAGTAAGCCTGTATTGCTAGTCATTGCATCATCTTGAGAACAGGTCTGCCAAAAGAGGAGAGAAGATGTAACTAACACAAAGCAGTAGTTCCTCTGTTACAGAATTTAGTGGGTGAGCAACTTCATTCTGTGGCAGGGACAGCTTTTCTGTTTCATGTGCCAAACGTATCTCTTTGTCTATTGATTTTTTTTTTTTTTTTTTAGATCAGTCTCAGCGGGGTAGCCTCTTCACACTCTTTCTGAACAATCCTTTAATGGCATTCCTATTTGTCTCTGGATTATCAAGCATGCGCAGAGGATTGTGGGAGAAGTGTCAAGATTACCTTAGAAAAATCAACCGAGATATTGCCCAGCTGCTGACCCACTCCCGATCCATAGGTACGTGCCTACTGATACACAACTGAACCTTAGCACGCTACTTCAGCAGGTGCTGGGTTTTCTTGCTCAGCCTTTCCAAGGGACAGAATAGTGAATAAGGGGAATGCACAGGAATTTGTAGTTGTTTCCCCTGAGTTGTTTTTTATTTATTTATGTATTTGTTTGTTTATTTATTTATCAAGCCTCTCTAAACTGAGTTTTCTTTGCCTTCTCTACAGATCAGTCCTTTCTTCAGTTTTTTGGGGATGAATTTCTTCGCTTGCTTCTAACAAGATTTATCTTCTGTTCCGCTACTATGAGGATGCACAAAATTTTCCGGGTATGCAGGGATATCTATCCCTTGTGAGAACGACAATCCAGTGCATACAGAACTGCACTGCCTCAGGATGGAAGGGTCTTAGGGCTAAGCATATCGCTGTGACTTCAGGAAGATAACTGGTGCTCACATGCTAATGCCTACTGCTTGTATTGAATCTGTGCCTTTGTATCTCTCCAAAGGCATAGGAAGCCTTTGACTTGCTGAAGCCTTATTCCTCTACATAAGTAGCAGACATGCTCTAATTCATTTATGTCACTCTGAACAGCCTTGTCAGCTAGAAAAATTCCTCTTAATTCAAGATTATTATTTCTACACAACTAAAAAGGTGTAGAACAAGAATATAAGAGGAAGTGGGGAGGAGCGGAACGTTATTGCTGCAATGTATTCTAGTGTGAATGGATTTTGAAAGTTCTTTGAAGTGTAAATGAATAAGCTAAACAGGAAGATGGTTATTTTCCCTCCCTGTTGGTTAATGCTGTGCCAACAGTCAAGTAGGCTTCTGGATCTACACCATTTCATATATGTGAGCACTGGCATATAAACTGCCTGCTCCATTTTAAACACTACAGAAAAAAATGGAAGTTGAAGCACAGAAGGGTACAGTATTCACCTTGTCTAACTGCAGACATCTAGTAGCTTTCCAAACCTAAGTTAGCTACCTAGGCTTCTCTGTTATCAGGGAAAAGAAGCAGGTCTTCTGTTAGTGGGGAGGGATTGCCCCCAGTGTCTTAGATATTTGTTTTAGGATGAGATGAATCTCCCACTGGAGATGGTTACATGTCTATAATTTCAAGAAATGAGCTCCACCCTAGCAGGTAAGTATATGTGAAGTCTTTTTGTCTTTTTTTTGGTGTTTTTCCTGGTTTTTTGCAAGGCTTTTGTAAACATATTATTACCCATCTTAGGTGAATGGGCATTTGTATTGCCACTATGACCATCTCTCAGTCAAAAAAAAAAAAGAGAAAACTGAAAATGCTAGAATATTTTCTATGTGGCATGCTAAATGGATTAGGATACTTCTTAGGTGAAATTGGCCTTTTGCCAAGTCTTCTTCATAAAGGGTGTAAAAAAATAAATGAATGTCTGATGCTCTTTGTTTTCACTGTCATCTAGCAGGAGACTCGAAATTATCCAGAATCTTATCCTCAGCTGCCACGAGATGAAACGGTGGAGAACCCTCACCTCCAAAAGCACATTTTGGAGCTGGCTTCCATACTGGATGTTAGAAATGTTTTCCTGGAAAACACCCTCGATGACTATTAAAAGAAACTGTCTTACTGCAAAGGGGTTTCCCTGGCCACAGATTTTGAATGGTGCAGTTTTATAATGTGAAAATCATAAAAGGAAGTACTTGATTTTATTTTTAAATTTAGGACCATTATTTTAAAAAGTAATAATAAACAGCTGTTAGTTTAGCTGTTCCATTCTGTATGGGGTCAATTTTATAAGCAGAGGTTTTCATGTCTTTTAAACGGTAAACTAAAGAATCACTAGAGGTTTATTTCTGGTCTTGTGGCTATCAACCACATTTCCAGCAGCTGATCCTAAGCATAGAAGTACTATTGGTTACCTTTAGCCCACATTTGTGGAAATCCTTTATTTTTATACAATTTTAAGAAATTGGAAAAAATCAATAGAAAAACAGTATTTTATCCCCAAAGAGTCTGGATTTGAAATGGTAAAGATGGAACCACACAGTGCAAACCAACAATAGCAATAAAACTGAGTCCTTCATAACAAATATATTTTTTCAGTCTTAGGCAAGTGAGTAGACAAAACTGTGGACAATGAAGTTGCATTTGGAGCAGTGGGTTTGAAGTGAACTTGTAAAGATACTTAATGCTCCTTATAAATTGAACACAGCGATTTTATGTAAGAGCTTTGTACTGCTGGCCAAGGACACAATTTGCACTCTGACTGGGCAGACAGTTAGCAGATTAACAAATTACACAGCTAAGAAAGCTAGCCCCCATCTCTCGCTGTAATATGGGTCATCTTGCCATTTGTATTGCTGCCACAATTTTCCAGGAGGAGGGGATGTTCTTCATTTTGAGGTACCAGATAGAAATTCTTACATTTGCAGCAAGTGTTATCCCTCCTTTCTGTGTGTGGATGGAATGTGTGGCTCCCACAGTGTTACCACTCCCTGACAGGAGCTGAAAGAATGTCCCATAGGGTGCTGAATATGAGCCTTTTATCTGACCCATCTGTGATGGATCCCTGTGCCCTAAGAGACATGCTGACACTCCTCTTGCAGGTTAAACAAAGTGGGTGTTGCCATAAAGCCCTGTTAAATTTTTTGCATGCCCACCATTGCATCTCAGTCCTATCTTTGAACCAGTGAAACTGAGGGGCTGTAATTACATGCGGGAGTACTACTGGCTCCCTCAGCCCATAATGCTGAGTCTGGGTATGTTAAGGAGTACAGCAGCCTATGTAAAGGCTGTTCTGACTGCTGGGAAAAGTGCTTGCAGACTCATTTGGACTGTACTGCCTTCCTTGCAGAGCTAGACGACCTCTTGCAACTCCTGACAGCAAAGGTGTGAGCAAGGAGAAGGAAACGAAAATATTTTAAACTAGTAAATGAAAAAGTCTGTTGTCACTGTTCCATGGGCTGCTAGAAAAGAAGTGAAAGGACGAGTCTAATCAGTGCTTTTACGTTGAACCCCAGCCATGCTTCTGTTTTCAGGTGGAAAAAATGCAGAACTTGGTGACTACCATAGTATCACGGTAGGCCTGTTTGCAATACCATCATACAAAGTATATGATCTAGTCAGCCAGAATAGCGAAGGGCAGCAGGTCAGCACTGGTGGACCCCATTCAGCTGAGGAGAGCACAGTGTGGAACAGCAAGAATTGCTGGAGTGTAGGTGGGAAGTTTGCATGAAGGTTCTTTGTAGCTGGGCTGAAGCTTATGCCATCCATTCTGTAATTTCCCAAGTGTAAAAAATTCTATGAATGCTAGTGTTTGTTCTAAGCAGTCTTGGCGCTGGTATATATTGAGCCCCCCACCACTTGGTGCTGCTCTTTGGACTATGGCAGGACTTCATTACCTGGGATGTGGAGTTCATTTTAAAGACTGTGTGTTTGTGTGTGTGCATGTGTATTCTAGGCGTTTGTGTGTATATGTACAATATGCATACATCTACTAGCTGGTGTAAATTGTAAATATGTATATATGTATAGGTACTTGTATATGTATTAAAAAGAATGAAACACTACAATGTCTATATACAAAATTTATATATACACACATACGCCATTTTGGGTGCATTCCACAAGGTGTTGCAGACCATCTGTGATTGTAGTAAAGGTTACGGCTCTTCTGCCATTGTAATTTGCTGCTTCCAGGGCCTTACGCTTGGACCTTGAAGTAATTCATAACTGATTGCAGGTACAGGAGCCCTTAGTTAGCCAGGGGAATGAGTACTCCTGTATGTATTACAGTGATAAGATTCATATATTCTTAACTGTGAAGCTGATGATCTTTCTCTCTGGTAGGAGGTCCTCAGTTATTAAAACATGGGATTGCATGTAGAAGCTGAAAATATAGAAAGCCTTTACTGCAGCAGCGAGAGACAGGTTATCTGTTACTCTGGCTGCGGCTGTCCTTCCACCAGCAGCCTTCAACTTGCATGGAAAAGGGAATTTAGTTTTCCCCAGCTCACTGCCTTCCAGCCAAATGCTTCTGTTTTGCTTTAGCTTTTGCTTTGATGAAGCTATTCTCGTTTTGGTTCTGTATATCTGGAGAAGAGTATGCTACTTCTAAGTATAGGAGTGATGGTGATTCCTTAAGTGTGGGCTGGAGAACCTCTGTGGGACGTTGCTTGTTAACTGACTGGGAAAGCCTTGGCAGACCCAGGCTTCATTTTAGCTGGGCTGAAGTGAGGAGTCCTTGCTTATGATCTGAGAGGCTTCTAATACACTTTGCAGCCCTAAAAAGAGGTTCTATTTGCTTGTTACCAAGGTAGATCTAATCAGAGGAGAATGCACTTCTTAAAAAAAAAATAAAACAAAAACCTGAAGAAACTAGAATGTAGGAGGAGAATATAAGGCCTTGAAAATTAGTTCAGAAGTTGAACTTACAAGCGATGACTGTCCAAGTCAAAAATTCATTCTTGAGGTCCCTCATTCCTTCTTACCTACTGACCTTTTGTTCAGAAGGCATGCTGCTGGCAGGGATATGCAAAGGTAAAGATTTCACTCCTGTTCTGTGGGTAGGAGTATGAAATTGTACTTTGTAACCAAAAGGCTGATACCCTCTGTCTGCTCTAGCTGTAGATGAGATGAGTATCTGGTCTTGGATTTTGAGCCAGCTCCTCCCTTCCTACCCAAAGCAACTGTGTTCAAGATGAAAATACTGGTATTTCTGCCTCCAAGTAAAAGCTTGTCTTGTTTGAACTTATTAAGTCATTCTAAGCTTGTGCTGCTGTGTGCTGTGTGCTATGGTTGTAGGTACCTTCTCGATGTATGCTTGTATATACTGAAGAAAAATTTGGTTTATGTATCTAACAGTCCTCAGTGTGGAAGTGAAACAAAGACTGAACCATTTTTAAGTGAGAAGAGAGCAAATTCCTTTTCTTCTCAGGCCTAATGCCTTCCCTCTTGTCTCGCTCTCCCTTTCTCCATATATCTTTATTGCTTATGTTAGCGGAGAAGACTTGCCACCACCAGGCAATACTGAATTCAAGCAGTAAATTCTGTATGTAATACATCGAGAGAAGAATGTGAACTGGACTGAATGTGTCCGTACTGGACTACTCCTGCCTAGCTCCCTGCTTACTGCACGTGGTATGTTCAAATGAATCCTTCTCCCGCAGTAGGCACCTCTGTATTCCTGTCCAAACTGGCTGGAGAACATCTTGCCAAAGTTACTGCTGTTGTCTTTTGTTTATTCCCCTTTGACTTCTCAAAATAACAATGACAGGGGAATACAGGGTTATGAGTCTTTAATGCTCTGGTTTTTAATTACTCTTGGGATGTGATGTGTCATTTTGCTTCATGCGCAAGCTAAATGGAGCACTAGCTTCTGTGAGCTGTGCAAACTGGACTTGCTCCCTGGAGTGCTTTCTTGAGAAATTTCAGGACGGTTTATTTGGGTAGTTCATCAGAATAATAACCGTCAAGTGGTGACTTACTAAACCCCTCAAGACTATTCCCCAGGGATATGTGCAGAGATGTCTTTTAAGGATCATAGGAAATAGATGGGGGGGACAGGAAATTAGGCTTCAAATAATCATCTTCAAAAGCTACAACTTCAGTAGCTGTGGTCAGGCTTCTCCTCCAAGGATGGGATGAAAGTGCCGCTCTGGGATCCGTCCCTGGCATGCTGTTGTGAAGCACCTCCCCAGCCCCGCTGCCTGCCTTGTGCTGTAACTCCATGCTGTGCTTCAAGTCTGCTTTTTCCTGAAAGCTAAAAAGCTTGGAATCTGGCTGAACAACTTTTTTGTCTTGAGGCTTCTTCTAAAATCTTTATCGATGTTAGTCTTCAGCAACTGTTCTGACTACAGATCACCAACGATAGCAGTGGCAGAGCCCTCACTTAGTCCTGCCCGTTCCATGGGAAGTGGCTGCTTCGTGTCAGTAGCTGGTCAGTGGTGGCTGCAGCGGCTCCTGGGGACCGAGGGAGCTCTGCGGGCAGTAACAGCAAGAGTGATCTTACAAACAAGGGGCAGGGGGGAATCTAATACACAGCTGCAGGCTGCTCTGTGCAACTCGGTAACATTAGAGTCGCTGCAGTCAGCCTCCGTGTGAGGGATACTGGCACAGAGGACAGGAGCAGAGATCTGTAGAGCAGAGAGATTATACATTCCTGAGGTGGCTCTCTTACATTTTTAATATCTCTGACTCTTAGAGCAATACTGTTTCTGTGACCAGTGTATTGAAGATCTGGATGTCCACAAACAGAGCAGGGGAGGAACGCATCAGACACGCGTATCTCCTTTTATATTTAGGAGTGAAAGTAAACTTTTTGCCCTGCCCCCTCCAAATCATTGCTCTGTCAAGACAGAGATTTAGTTCAAGGTTTTGGAGTCTGACAAATCTTTTGGGGGCTTAAGGAGCATCTCTGAATTTGTATCAACTATCCCAGATGCACATGTAGATGTTTTCACTCTTGAAAGACCCTGGTTTCACCCAGGTTGAGGGCAGACTTCGTTGCACCTGGCTGGCCCAGAGGAACCCCTGAGCAGTGCAGATCTTGCCAGATCCACCAACAGCAGCGGTTCCTGCAAGGGTGAAACCCCGTTGTGTCTGCCCTGCTGACCTAGCAGGTCTCTTTCGGCACGTGTTTGTCACTGCTGGCGGTTGCCAGTGCCGGTGGTTTGGGAGCAGGATTCCCTCTCGGGAGGCTGTGGGTTGCCAGTGGTTCGGGAGCAGGATTCCCTCTCGGGAGGCTGTGGGTGGCTGGTGGTTCAGGAGCAGGATTCCCTCTCGGGAGGCTGTGGGTGGCTGGTGGTTCGGGAGCAGGATTCCCCCTCGGGAGGCTGTGGGTGGCCGGTGCCGGGTTCAGGAGCAGGTTCCCGAGCAGGTTCCCCTCGGGAGCTGGGAAGCGCAGGTTGTTCCGTGCTGGCGGGAGGGACGCGGGCAGCGGGCGCAGGCCCCGAGGGCTCTGCCTGAGAATCACATTATTTATTACCCAAAGTAATTTTATAGTGAATTGGTTGAAAGTTGTTTTACAGCCATGCGCCTGTATATCCTATTTTGGTAAAAGCAGCTATTTTACTTCAAATATGAGAGAGATAGATATAAATAAACTTTTTTGGTGCAAATAAGCCTTTTTTTTGCGCGGGATCTGTAAACCGCCAGAGCAGTGCCGTCCCCAGGCTCCGGTGCCCGGGAGGAAGGAGGTGGCGCCCGTCGCTGCCGGGGCGGGTGGCGGGGCCGCTGCGGAGCGGAGGTGCCCCCCGGGACAGCGGCACACCGGGACCGCGGCACACCG
>JAVJGI010000065.1:2327046-2351071 GCA_035590275.1 Ibycter americanus | reverse complement strand
GGGGGGAGGGGCAGCCGCCCGGTTGCGGGGAGCCGCTCGCCCAGCGCTCCCGCAGCGGAGCCCGGCGGGGGCCGGCCGTGCCTCTGGCCGCTCTCACGCCTCGGGTCCGTCTGAGTCTTTTTTTAAAGGGTTCTGCTCTGCGTGACCTCGGTCGCCGTATTGTAACAGCTGTGATGCTGAAGGGCACTTAGCTACTCTTAAACGTTTAATACGGGTCGAAATGTTTAGTGTGGAAACCATCTCTCTTTAATTTGCAGGTACTGTTAGGCTATGAAGGCTTTAATGGAACTAGAAATGCAATAAAACAGTGGATGAGGCACGAAATTAAATCTTGGCATCTGGAAGCTTTAAACAGAGCGTTGGTGTATTAAGCGTATTGGAAGTAGTGGCTTTTCAAAGTACCTGGATATTGCAGTGCTATAGAGCAGTAAAATGTTTGCAAAATTGAAGAAGAAGATAGCAGAAGAGGCAGCTATTGCTCCCAGGCCAGGAGGAGCTGCCCGGATCCCCAGGTCTGTCAGTAAGGAGTCAATTACATCCGTGGGAGCAGACTCCGGAGATGACTTTGTAAGTTACACCTTGCTTTGAATTTTGATTTCTCGTACAGCATTTCTGTTATGGCTTTACAGACAACCATGTTAAATCTAGCATATGAGTTGAATAACGTGTTGTGGTATCTTTGTAGGTGTATGTCCTAATGCATAAATGAATCATTAGCTTGAATAAACTTAAATCCTGAAGAGAAAATGTTTGTCTGTTAACCACAGTACTTAGCAGGATGTTTGTATTCCCCTGTAAGCATGAGTTGCAAAGCTATCTCAATACAGAACATTGTTAAACAGACATAAAATATTGAACACAGCTGTAGTAACGTGTGAGATACCTATTTGTAAAATTAATAACTGAAGCAGTAGGAAAGCAAGCTAGATACTGGTTAACTATCATCTAGCTACGGACCTGTGTTTACCTCTTGGCTTCCTGATACTCTTCCTACTCAAGCATATTGTTGATGAGAACGTGCGTGTAGTTTTGTTGCGCTCAAAACTGTTGCAGTTCTCCAATGTCTGGTTTAAATTCTCTTTCATTACAAAGCGCTGTTTCAGCAAGCAGTATAGTTCCAGGAGCGTATGGGTTAAATGAAACCCAGTAAAGCTCTGGCACCTCTGCCCCTTGATGGCTATCATATTTTTGAAAACCTGGATTAAGACACAGTGTCGCACCCCTGTTGGAGCCAACAGTACCCGCTGTATTGCAGCAAGCCTCTTCATTGTGCTCTTCATTTGCGGTCTGCAGAATGGAGAAGTTATTTACAAGGTGGAGTTTCAACTAATTTTTTTCTGAAGCTCAGCTGAACTTCCAGTTCTGTTAAGCAGAAAGTTGGAGCTCCTAATGTTTAAATACATTTTACAATGGAAATATATGTGTTGTGTTTTCCTGAAAATTTTTTTGCATTTAACTCTCATGTAGAAATTTCATTTAATGTTTTGTGAGTTTAGAGAACAGAAAACAAATAACGATGGTAGCTGAAGTCTTGAGTGGTTTTCAGAAAACCTCCAAGAATTAGTCGTTTTATCAATGTTCATTTAACTGCTCCAGATATTGATTTTTATGGAGCAAAAAAACCCATAGAGAATCATCAGTTGGTTATGTAGTGGATTTTGCATGGAGAGACCATTGCATAGAAAGACTGCATTAGTGCTTAAGCAAGCTTATCCCACCTGAAGAGCGGTAGGTACTGTTTCTTTTCTACTTAGTTTTTCAAAAGACTTTTGCTTTGACCCACCCTGAAACCTGTACTGTAGAGCCTGATTTTCCCCCCTGCTTAGTTGTTCTATTGTGCCATCTCCCCAGTGATCAGTTTGAACAAATACTTTTCAGCTACAGATTCTATTAACAGCATTGTATTTCCTGGAACAGGCCAGCATTGCAGAGCTGACTGTTTAAGCCCTTACTGTTTTTCTTCTTCAGCATTTTTTTTACACATTCTGCTGTGCTAGTACAACTTGTCCCTTTATGTGAAAAACTGAACCATTATTGCTAGGTGGTATAGTGTTTATTATCATAGGGTTAATATAGGGCAGGATCAATTTTTCTGAATTTTGTAAGTTATGTGAGTGTTGTTTTTCTACCAAGGCTTCTGATGGAAGCAGCTCTAGAGAGGATCTGTCATCCCAGTTGTTCAGAAGAAATGAACAAATAAGAAAACTGGAGGTCAAGCTGTCTGGTATGTGACTTGATACATACAAACCCCTATTACTTTAGGAAATATTTTCCTTTAAACTTAAGTGTTTTAATTCCTTAAAAATACATGGGGTTAGGTTTTGTTGAAAATTGAGTTGTAGCAACCCTGTTGATTGTCATCTAGGTTGCATCCAGTATAACTGATCTTTTACAAAGACGACTGACTCTTTGCTGATTTCATGACACGTTTATGTGGTTCTCTTGAACAGGTGGGATAGCTTTCTGTCCCCATGCTTCAAATAGTGTATTTTCCCACCTTTATTTTACTTATTCCGCATATGTAATGGTTCATTTCTTCTACGATCTCGTGCCATCCTTAAAGACGTGAACTTTGAAATGAAGAAAAAGCAAAGGATTCAACATGAAACAGTCTTGAGGCTTTTTTTTCTTTCTAAGATAATACCATGTTCTGTAAAGCTGTAATAAGGGCTCTGCTCTGATGCTGCTTTCCATCCCTGTTGTGTGGAGTGGATCAGAGTCTCGGCTAAACTGTGTTATGCTGCTGCTTCCCAAAGTTCATGGAAGGCCTTGGAAAATAAGGAAAGGTTATAGCCAGCTCAGGATTGTTTTTATGTATTCTGGAAACTTATTAGGCTCCTGTTCAGTTCAAGAAAATACAGGATTCAGAAATGATTTCACATTGCAATTTGAAAGGGCAAAGTGTTTGTCTGTTTGCATATGGTAAAGGTAAAAGTGCCAGCTGGGACTTAGTATTAGAGGGGGAGGCTCCAAGTATCAAGAGACTCATGCAAGCAGCCCAGTCAGTAAATCCTCCTTTGCATTGTACATAAAATTCTCCAAGGTGTACATGTATTTTGTTCTGGTTTTTTGTATCTGTCAGTTCTGCTCAGCAGGCACGGCAGCAGTAAGAATGTGTAGCCAAGTGGGAGCACCAGCTCAGCCTCAGAGATACTGGCTGACTTGAACAACAAGCAGTATGGTACAAGGATGCAAGTGTCCTCTGATGAGAGAGACCCTTCCTAAACAGAGTTAAATAGATCATTGTTCTTGAAGGAAGTAAGAAGTGGGGATAGTTCATTCTCTAGTACTGCTCTTTTTTGTGTAACTAGCATGCCTTGGACAGGTCCTCCTGTTTGTACCAACCATTTACCCTGTGGACAGTATGGAACTATTTGCTTGTGTTCATTGTTACGGTCACCCAAGTTTTCCTCAGCAGGAATGATTTTCTGATTGAGAAAATCATTGTCATTTTCCACTCATCCTTTTTTCTTTTTCTTCCCCCCCCCGCCCCCTAAAAAATTCCTTCCCCAATGTCTGTTCATTCCTGGTCTGTGATTCTCCCTCCTCACACAAGATTATGCTGATCAGATCCGAAACTTACAGAAGATAAAAGAGAAGCTTGAAAATGCATTAGAAAAGCATCAGGATTGTACGTACTTTTCTTTCTCCTTTTTGTTGTCTGTTTTTTTAAGTTGAAAATTGTTATGGTTGGAAGGAAACGGACGGGTTTGATGTACAGATGTTTTAATCATTTTCTTTCAAACTGCGCACCTCTAGGTTGCAAAGAATCGGAACACAAGTTCTTGTTTACAGTGTCAAAAGCAGTAGTGTGTTGGCTGTTGAACAAAGTTGTTACGTAATCCTTTCGCCAAGTTTGGGGCTGACATGCAGGAGACCTTTTTGAAACCTACAGCTTTGTTACAATCCATCTTCTGTTATTTCTGGTATTTGTCCAAGGTGCAAGCAGTGTGAGGTAACGAGCGGTACAGCGTTAGTGCTAGAGAGTCAAGATGGGGCTAATCACTTGCAGAAGCAGTTCTTTAAAGTTATAAATAACTTATAGAAAATTGAGAAGCAATTTTAAAAGATGAGTTTTTAATATAGCTGGTGATTCTCTGTCGATAGCCTCCATGAGGAAGTTTCAGGAGCAGAATGAAGCTCATCAGGCCAGTCGAGCCAAGATGGCTGAAGGAATGGCTTTGGCCTTAGAAAAAAAGGACCAGGTAACAGAGCTTGAACAGCTCAACTTTTAACCTGAGTGCATGACCTTGATATTTGAAGCAGGTGTTGCCATTAATTAAAATAGTTGTTCGGCGTCGTGTATGCTTAGCATGTCAACGTTGAGGAAAGAAGGGAGTATTAAGTTCAAATGCCAGAAATGGTGTAGGTACGTGCCATTGTTCTGCCTGTCCTCGCTGTTTTTAAAAAGAGCACACAGCAATTTGTAATGAAAGGTTAAGCTTGCACTTGTTTGGTAAGATTCAATTGCAGTAGACCTGTTGTCACTTTTATTTTACTTGCACAAAGCTGATGTGTTCAGGTAGCATAAATGATTCCTCAGCCTTACACTAGCTGTTACTTTTCTTTTGCTGATTATTTTTTTAATCATTACCACAAGTTAATATCTCTGTTAACACAAATTCCTTCCCCCCCCTCCTCCTTCCCCCTCCATAATTGCTATCCTTGAAAGTCTACAAATCGATTTTGATTATTTTTTTTTTCTTTCCTTTCTTTCTTGTTCAGGAGTGGATGGAAAAACTGGGTCAAGTTGAAAAGGTAATTAATCTTTGGGGGCTTCCCCCCCGCCCCGCCCCCAGTGTGTGTGTGTGTGTATTTGTAAACACCAGCCTGCACCCTTCTGACAGCTCAGCTCTGTTCAGCCCTTTTTATTATTTGATCTTTGTTCAGTGGGAGAGGCCAAACATTTGCTTTTGTTACCAGCCCCAATGCTTCAGGACATACTTCTGGAATTGTTTTTCAGTGGGGAAGTAAAGAATGATGGGTTGTGATGAAAAAGATGTACTTCTGTAAGGTGGAACAATAGTTTCCTTTATTACAGAGGAGGCAGCTGGGATGCAGAAGGAGGTAGTGACTTGGTCTGAGGCATTGCAGTAGGTCATCTGTTTCATGAAACGAATGAAACTCTTTGGAAGGGATTTTTTTAGTGCAAGTTTTCAGTCTTGTAGTTATTCCAGCTGTTTAGCTTAGTCTATTTTAAAGTATCTCTGATTATTAAGACATTAAACATGCTATTATTTGCTGTCCACTTTTAAGAGTTTGGTTAGGTGATCTTTGGCTGTGTTGTAATCAATACAGAATTTTTTCTGAGATTTTTTGAAGTTCAGTAATTTGTTCCACATTGCCTACTGCAACATGAATGTGGAAGAGTTTCTAGTTCTATGTGTAGCACCATCAGAGCACCTTACAGCTGCAAGGCAAGGTTCCTTTTCCAGAGAGTTTAACTAAACTCCCAGTGACTTGAAATGAGTATACAGATATTCTTGGATTCCTTTTGTTTTTGTTGGTTTATCAGGAAAAAAAAATGCTTGAAACACAGTTACAAGAAATGAGGGAGCAGAGTTTGAACCTCTTTCAAAAAAGAGATGAAATTGATGAACTGGAGGGCTTTCAACAGCAGGAAATTGCCAAAGTTAAACACATGGTAAGATTGTTTTAGATTTTTTTTTTCTTTTCCAAAAATTTCTGTTAAAATACCAAGTTAGTGGTAGCTCCACATTAATTTTTTTTTTAGCCTTTATGCTTTGTATATAGGATTGGTCAGTGTCAAAATCCTAACAGTAGATATGTGCACACAATACTACAAAGTTTATTTCAACGGTGACTTTTCTAGTAGTTATTTTTTATCTCATTTAATTCAGCTCATAACTTCATAAAAAAGACAAGTTTCAGTGAGAAGGCTTTATCAGTATTACTGGGTCATCTGTATTGTCAAAGATAACGTTCTAATATTCAGCTTTTGAAAAAGGAAGAATCTCTGAGCAAAACTGAGCAGGAACTGGAGGTGTGCGCTCGAGAACTAACCCACACCAAAGAGGTGCTTCAGGATGCAAGCAGGGAGTCATCGGGCCTAAGGAAAAATCTTCAAGAGTTGCAGCAGCAGTTCTTGGAGCTAAAGACACAGAGGTATGGATGTGGTGTTTCATGAGGAGCAGTATATGCATTTCCCCTATATTTTCACTTCATGCCCAGGTCTGTCTTTTTGGAAGAGTTTATATATTTAGCAAGTTGACTGAATAATTGCTTCTGGTATGCCAATGTGGGTGTAAATGCCAAGTTTGTGTTTCTTTTCAAGTCAATTAAAGTAGTACTTGTTTAGGGTTTTGTAAGCTTGTTATGATTTCTTTTTTGCATAGTTTGAATGCTTAACTGTCACTTTTTTTGGAAAATGTATAATCAAGCAGTGGCTGGTTTTAGGACAAGAAAATCTTGTTGTTGCTTAGTCCATTTTCATAAGCAGCAGATTTATCTGCTAAAGATTATTTTTCTGGAACGGTATGTCACTTTTTCTTATTCTCTTTCTGTGAAGAGATGAACTAATGACAGCTGAGACAAATGCAGAAAATAAGATCACTGCTCTGGAGTTAAGAGAACAGGAGCTACAAACTGTCATTCAGCAGCTTTCTGTAGACTTGCAAAATGTAAGTTTGAGTTAAGTGAGATTTGATTCAAAGAGCTCCTTGTCTGCAGAAGTTAGATTAGATATCAGTTATGTGTTTTTGGAAATCTAAGTTTCAAAGCAAGTAATTTCTCAAAATTTTTAGGCTCGAGTTGCTGGTACTGGTTGTGAGAAGAGACTGGAAATGTTACGGGTGGAGCATGAGTCTCTGAAGATGGAATATGAACAATACAAGCAAAAGGTTAAGTGTGTTCAGATGCGTCTGCTGTTGGCTGGTATAAAGGGGTATACATTTGGGTAATGCACTGTGAGTTTGAAATTTGGTGTCTAGAAAGTGTTTTAGGACCATGTTGTCTTTTCAAAGAGAACTTTTCTCTTTCTAATGGTACTTTTTAAAGTCAAACCACAATGGATTAGCTGAAAGCTTCATTACAGAAAAGATTTTGTGATTTCTTGTTCTTACAGATGACTCTTGAATTTGCTGAGAGGAATAAACTTGCTGAACAGTTGCAGGAAAAAGTGTCTTCCTTAGAAAAAAAGCTAGAAAGAAATCTTTCGGGGGATGAACATGTGCAGGAACTACTTAAAGAGGTAATTATACATTTATAGACTGCTTAAAAGTGCAATCTCAGTGAGAATTTTTTTTTTTAGGACATACATTACTTCTCACACAGAGAAAGAATATATGATGATGTGATGCAGGCACATTTGTCCCTGCCATGTGTATTGGCACACTGTCTATACTGGACAGAATTGCGTAGGTGACTACATTGAGCCTGTTAATGTAGATAATTGCACAGATGTCTCTGTGGGTCTTTCTGCCTGTTTGTTTAGGCAATGCATCTGACTGCTTAGAAGCAAAAGAGCAGCTTTTTAACATCCCCACAGTAGGTGGAATGAGTTGAGAGTTTTATTGGTTAGTCCTTACAGAGAACAGCGAACGCTTCTCGTTGCACTTTGTCTTCTATTATCACGACTTGCAAAGCATTGGGATAGGAAGCGGAATTGTTTTTGCACATAGGTTGTATATTGAAAGCTTGAGTCTCAGAAGTCTTTAGAAACAGCTGAAACCAGAAAGAACTTGGCTTTGGTTAATGCCCTTTCTCTCATTACTTCTCCGTCTCTTTCCCAAGCACTGATGCTTCTGTTCAGAACAGTTTGGAGCAATATTTCCCCAGCTGGGTGTTGGGGAGATGAGGAAGGTATGCTCCTCCTTGGTCAGGCTTGCCTACCAGACGCATCAACTTGATGCTGTTATGATAGAAGGACTTGCTTTAGTAAACTCGAGCCAGTTTAAAGTCCATGTAGGGGTAGTAAAGCATTTCGGAAAGTAACTACCATAACTAGCAAATGTTTTACCTTCTTTGTTTTGTATTTGCTGTGATGCAGGAGAAGTTAAGCTTTCAAAAAAAATTTTTTTTAATCCCTTAAACTTGGCCTGGGTTAGAAAATTATGACCTAGCTGCTGATTAGAGTTTACATCTGGATCACGACAAGACGCCAGTGAATTTCTCATTCCTAATAGCAATGTTGTCATCCCCAGGGCAACATGATCTGTGGAGGCCCTATGCAGTAGCTTGCTGGTTTCCAAAAGCAAAGCTGCATTGCACGTCAAAATAACTGTTCCATTTTAGTTTGACCTTATTAATGAAATAAAAAAGAAAAAGCTTAATTAAAAAACTCAACAATGTATCTCTTTGTCCCTCCTTCCTCTTGTTCTTCATCTCAATGTAATCTTCAGAAAACTACTCTTGAGGAGAAACTGGATGAAACCAGACAGCAGGTACTAACAGACAGAATGCATCACACTGAGACTGTGAATCGGTTGGAAACACAGGTAGGTAATTTTTTATTTCACTACAAATTTCCACTGCTTCCAGCCTCTATGTCCTATACCTCCTCCCCTTACTGCACTTGTGCTCTCAGCCAAAAGTGAGACTGCATGTCACATTTAGTCTTGAAAGGCCAGTCTAACTGATCAATGTCTCTGGTCATCTCCCCACCTTCAGTGGTGGAGAAGGGCCTAGAGGTTATGAAGTTAGCGATTTCGTGTGTATCTTCCCTATCCTAAGAAACAAATAGCTGAAGTGCAAGCATTGCACTTCAGGGGGGTAGTGGTGTGGTGAAGAGTTGTTAAAAGCAGCATGTATCAAGTAGGCAGTCTCTCTGAACTACGTTGGGGTTGTGGTTTTAATGTTTACCTTCCCCTATTGGGTCATCCCACATTCTGTATGTTTAATCTAATAATATAGATGCCAACAGATAAGAAATGTAATGCATGGTTATATTTTAGAATAAAGAACTGGAACAAAAACTACAGATTGCAGCAGAAGCATTGAAAAAGAGCAAGGAAGCAGCTGCTGAGCAGGATCTGAAGATCCAGAAGTTGGTGAGTATCCGGCATGGTGTTTCACTGACTGGTAGCAGATTGGTCTTCAGCATCTCCAGAGGCATTCACTTCTCTGTTTCATTACTCAAGTGTTTTCTTGCTGTTTGTCTTCTCAACTGGTGTCTGTCTATGAGTATGTGATGCTGCTGCCAAAGAAATAGTGTTGCTTCAGTTTGAGTATGTGTCTCATGGAATGGTGTCTGATTCTTGTCAGAACTTCAAAATTTTATTAATGTAGTGTTTATTTCTCTGATCTAGCAAACTGATCTAGAGGATGAAAGAAGTAAACTACAGCAGCAGATTCTGAATAAGAAACATCAGTACGATCAGAAAGTTACTGGGCTGGAGTCTCAAATTGCTGCTCTTGAAACCGCTTGGGAATTTGATAAAACAGCTGCTCAGGACAAGATCGTAAGTACAGAAACTGTTCAGTGGGCCATGTTGAGTCTTCACAAAATGATGTTAACATGGCACATAAACCTTGTGTGTTGTCTGAGTGTTCTTATTCAGCACTCCTAGCATTATAATAGAAAATTGCATACTTTAAGAAACTAAATACAAAGCATTTGATGTGTTTAATTGTTTAAACAAAGCATTAGAATAACTGTACCTACTATTTAAACAATCTTTAAATATTTTACAGACCCAGCTGGAAAAAGAAAATGAAAATCTTAATAAAAGCAGAGAAGCGTATGAGAGTTCTTTAACAAAAAAAGAGTCTGAATTGAACAGGCTAAAGGTAAGGGCTTAATTGGTCAGTGACCTTGGTTAAATACAGAGCCAAGTTTGAGGAACAGTTAATGGCAAAGTATGTTACATTCTCAGTACTTGGATTCACATTACATTCAGGTTTCATGTACTTACAGCTGTAAATCATCTTTGGTACTCAGTAGAAATGCATTTGAGGAGCATTACAAATGGCTCATCCTTTTCTGAAGCAGAATGCTCGGGTCTGCCTAAATCAGGCAGAAATAATACATTCCCGTATTGTCAGGCATGAAGAGCTTTTAAATCCTGTTAGCAGTAATGAATACAGAATGGTTCAACATCAAATTCCACTCATAGCATTCAAAACAAAAGCTAAAAACTTAAGTTGGTCAGGTATTTACAGCTCATACGCAGTCTTTGAACTGTGGTTTTAAGTTGTTTAAAGTTTTTTGGTTTTTTTTTTTTTTCCTGTAGCTACTCTTGGATGCACAATTGGAATAAAGATCAGTTGTAGGAAGGAGCTACTTCTTTGTAATAGAGACTTCAAGTTAAAAGATCTTTAAAGCATTGAATATAATATGTAGGGCCCCTTACATCAGTTCTGTGTTGCTCTTACATGTGCAGATAGCAGCCGTGCAGTAAAACAAAACAGTAACTCTCGTTTGGAAGCATAAATCATGGTGTGTCAGAACACCCTTAAATTCTAGTTGCTAATAGATTTGAGTTTAAAGATGAGAGACTGACTTGATTTTATTTGTCTCGAGTAACCTCTGAATTACTTTTGTTTCGCAGAACGAATTGAGCAGCAGAGAGACTGTCAGCATTGAAATTGCCAAAGCATTGGAAGAAACACGAAAACAGAGAGAGGAATTACAACAGCAGGTTGGTTAATACCAACAGTCTAAAATGTATTTGGGTGCTCCCCACCTTTCACAGACCGGACTAGATTTGTACTTAATTATCGTAACAGTCAGGAACATTAATCAGAATCATATCCTCAGCATGCAGGACAGCAGTGGTTGCCCCAGTAAACTCACAACTTAATGGTGTCTATGTAAATGCCTGCACAAGAAGTGATCAACTTATGTGAGTTATTCCGTTGGAAGAATATAAAACACTGCTGACTGCAGGATTAGGGATGTTCATAAGTTTGCAGGCTCAGGAGTTATAGTGAGGTGTGGCAGTTAAATATGAACAACTGAGGGGAAGACCAGGTAGTAGCAAGTTGCTCAGGATGAAGGTGGCTGGTGTTTCAGAGCCCTTTCCATCTGTAAGCTGGTATGTAGTCCCAGAGGGCCAGCCATCCAGAGCCATTGACTGACTAGTTGGCAGTGTGTTTTAAAGAAACCTATTCATTCTGTTGATGTTCCTTTCAGTGCTTATATCACATCTTTGTCCGTCTGAAGCATAGCAGTTGTAAAACTGTAGATTTCCTCGTAGGGAGGAGATTGTCTCCAGTAACTAAATGCAAATCCTTGGTATTCTTGTTTTGCTCTTATTAAAAACGGTCATGGTGGATAACGTGAGCTTGTGTTTGCTTAAGCTAGGAACTGCCAACTGAGCAAGTCTGACAGAATTTAGTCCCATTTTTTGGTTTCTTTGTTCTTCTGGGACTGCTGGAGATCTGTGCTGCCTTGGTCCAGCTGTTCGTAAAGGGGTGTAAGGCGAGGGCTGGCTGGTTTAGCTCAGCAGCTGTTTTACAGCTGCCGCCTGCTGGTGATGAGGCAGTTCTACCTGTGGCACAGGGCTTATCAGAAGTGAAGGTGTGTTAGCTCTTACAGCACACTGACCTCATTAAAAAGCACTGAAGTCAGCATTGTAAGGTGATGCCTTCTCTGGACAGATCCCAGACATGCACATTACGTTATCTGTAACACTAATGCTGCACAAACCACTTTTCCAAGGTGTTGTATTGCCTAGCATAGAGTTCAGGCAGTCCTGCCAGTTACAGATACCAGCCACTGCCTTTGTTACTGGTACAAGAATTCTTCTCCAGTCCTTCCCGCCAAAAAAAAAAAACAAAAAAACCCACAAACATTCTGAACTTCCAAGGTATGTTGAAATCTTTCAATGCCACCTTCTAGTTTTATATCTTAAATGACTTGTGTGTGTGTGTGTTTGCCTGCTTTGAAGGTTTCACATATGGCTTCCTTAATGAAGGAAAAAGACCAGCTGATTGAAGAAAAATGTGATATGCTTCTGAAACAGAAAGAAGAACTAAACCAACTCAGTCAAGGTTAGTCCCAACGAGCCTACTGTATCCCAGACAGCTTCATCTAAGTACAGTCTTTAGTTCTGGGCTTGCCTGGTAGATTGTAATAATTCTAGATTTCTCTTCCGCATTTAATTTATTAGCATTTCCAAAGTCTTGTATCTTTCAGTAACAATTGGGCAGTCTTTCTACTGGGTCCTTAAAAACAACAACTTTTTAAAATCAAAGTCTTACGTTTATACACCATAAAGTAACGAATCTTGCTGTACTTTTTGTAAATTATTTTTTTGCACAAAATGTGAAATAAATGATACAGGTCAAAAACTGCTACTTCATTGCACTGCTTTAAAAACTGCATTTGCTTGAAAGATTATGTATGTTCTTAAGGAGCAGCTTTAAACTGATATTCCACACTCATACTAAAAAACGAAGTGCAGTCGTCTTCATTGAGTTCCTAACCGCACCGTGTTTCCCTTGTGTGTTGCCATTATTTAGAGAGGGAACAAAACTGTAGCCCTTGTTGCACCATTCCCTCGGCTAGTCATGTGCTGGTAGCCACTTGCACCAGCTAGCCATTTGTGCTCACAGCTCGGCCCCAAGTGTTCTGTGCAGTCGCAGCACAAGTCACACAGACTTTTGATGGGGGTCTTTTAGAGCAGGTCTAATGGATAATTATGTTGTTAAGTACTAAAATTGCCGTGACTTCCAGACAGTTAGAGGCTGCTCGTCTGCAAAAACATGCATGTGAGCTTGGGTGGCTTAAATTCCATCATCTTTCTGTCTTTACAAAGGAACAAGGCAAAAAGGTCAGGATTTACTATCACTGTAACTTGCTTCGTTTAAGAAAAATAATTAGAAACTCCCATTTGATTCAGTAGACTGATACTAAGCAGGTCTCTCCTTTCTCAGATCATGAAGCTGTCTTGCTGCAAATGCATCAGTTGCAATCTGACATAGAAGCAAGTAATAGCCAAGCAGTGGAGAAAGAAGAAACAGCCAGAAAGCAAATTGATGAACTGAAGTTGCAGATACAGGAGTGCCTGCTAGCCAGAGAACACGAGAAAAATGTGAGTGCAGTTGCAAATCTGATCTGTTCAGACTTCTCAGGAAAATAAGCGAGTGTCCGAGAGACCCCCAGTTCTGTCATGCCTGGTGATACATGCTTGGAGCTGTTTCCTCTGACAGCTTGCTTATGATCTGAAACAGCAGCAGTGTATACCAGTTATTTGTTGTTCCCTGTCTTCCTCAAGAAAGCTGTTTCCTGTCAGACCTGCGATGGGTTTATGAAAGCCAACCCCATATTTTGACTCATAAAACGTCTTGAGACAACCGTTATGAAATCAACGAGACAGAGATCCAAAAGTAGTCAGCAGGCCAGTGAGAGATGTAGCCAGCTAGATTGCCACTAATGCTCTCTGGTTTAAAAAGCTACCACCACCATCCGACCACAAAAACCACCACCAAAAAGAAGTCAAGCTTTCTCGCTGGGGAGCGTTCATGGGCTGCAAATGTCATGATCCCTCTCCAATTCACTCTTTTCCTTTTTTTTGTAGGTTTTAGAACTGGAGGAATCAATGAGCACCTCAAACAACAAGCATTTCCATTCTCCAGAAAACCGTGTGGTGGAACAGAATGGAGAAGTAGCAGCTGCAGACATCATTCAACTTCAGACAGATAACAGAGAGCTGGAACAGCAAATTGCTGAGAAGAATAAGGTGAACTGAAACAGCAGTTAGTCTTTCCCATTTTAATTAGGAAGCCAAATAATTGGTGCTGCCCATCCTGCAGCCTTAAAAGGACAGGCTTACCAAAATGGCAGATCCAATTTGAATCCACTATTTTGGATTGTACAAGGATCTAGGAACAGTAGATAAAAACTACAGCCAGAGTTGTAGGAATCCTTATCTATTGTGGAGGCCCGATGCACCAAATGATACAGTTTACAGCTTTCCTGCAGACCCCTTTTGTGTGAATTCAGTTCACTTCCACTGTGCTGTCACATGAAAGCCCGAGTATCCTTCACGTGCCTGCTAACGTGTGCAGCTAGAAAGGCAAGATATGCAGGTTGCTTCCTCAGAGCTGTCAGCATTGTTTAATCATTGTTTTATTCGTTACACTTGTTTGTCATGGGTTTTTCCAGATATCTGTGGCTCAAAAATATGTGCTGACAGTGAATACTGTATTAACACTATCCTTTGCTGTGCTTACAGATGATAAAGCAACTACAGCAAAGAATGACAGAACTCAAGAAAACCCTCCAGAAAGAGTTGGTAAGGGTTATGTTTTTTCAGTCTCTTCAGCTGGCACTTAATGACAGTTACTTGCACAACTAATTCCAAAAGCTTGACTACTAGCTAGAGCATAATTTTTTTTACTAGGGATGTCTGCAGTTTGCTCGTGTTTGCAGGCAGATTGGTGAACCCTGAAATTAAGGAATTACATTATTCTGGATCATTTATTGAACAGATGGTATGCAGGTGTTCATCACCACTCAGCTCTTGCAACGGAGAGTTTTAGCTACAGAAGGCCTGTGTTTGGTAACTTGGGCATTTAATACATTCCCGTAGAGTGAACAACTGAGTTTGATTGCTACTTAGCTGCCATTCAGTGAAGTTCTACCATGGGAGTGATACCTGCCCCAGGGAAAGCTTCCCTTTAATCCCTCTTACAACAGTTTTCCTCTCCTAGAAAAAATTCTTCTATTTAAAAAAAAATTAACACAGGTTTTAAAAATTGTTGGTTTTGTTCTGAGCTAGTAAACTGTTTTGAACAAAGCCCATGTTTGAAAGGCACAGAAAAAAGAAAATCATCAGGTGATAGTTTCTACCATGGAGCCAATTCCATGCTGGTTTGAGTAATGTACAGGTAATGCTCCCAGCAACTAGCTTCTGTCCGGGAGTCTAGGGAGAGATGAAGACGTTTCTCTGCTGTAATCCCATGAAGGATGAGACACTTGTCCTGTTGATGCCCAGTTGTACCCACCTTGTGGATACAAGCCCCCTCTCTGTGTTGGATATGTTGCACCTGAATCCTCTCCCAGTGTCAAGCTGACAGAGTCTACAGTGCGCTTCTCTTTTCCTTTTTTAGAAAATAAGGCCTGATGGTGAGGTTCCTGAAGTACGTGAAAAAGCAAATTCTGAAGTGCCTAATGCTTCTGTGACTGTCACGAACAACTCTGATTTAAATGACTCAAGGGAGATAAACTTTGAATACCTTAAACATGTTGTCCTAAAGTTCATGTCCTGCCGGGAATCTGAGGTAAAGATGTACACTGACCTTCTCTTTCTAAGTCTGTCTTTCTCTAGAAACTGCCACCTGTTACCGGCTAAGGACACTTCTGTACCAATTCCATACTTTTACACTTTAAAAGTTGTTGACTGATTCAGGACAATGAAGCCAAATGGCTAACAATTGTATGTTTGGAAGCACAGATTATTATGAACTAAATGAAAAGGAAATGTGAATTTTTAAGAGGTAGTTAAGTCTGGAAATTGAAGATCTGAAGCTACAAGGCATTCCTTCTGCACTACTCTGTAAAGCGTATGGACTATGTAATTAGAGTAGCTGTACATTTAAGACAGCAAAAAAAAAAAACAACCACCCAAGAAAAAGACATAAACCACGTGGTGTTGATCTGTAAGAGGCAATACCGAGCGCATTTGGAGCTCCTTCACATTTGCCACCTTGTGTCAAAAAAGTTAAAGGTAAAACGTCATGCCAACAATATACTTTGCTTAATTGTAAGTCAGTGCGTGAGATGAACAAATAATTGTGCAGCTCTGTGGTATCCCGATTGCTTGACTCCTTTACTAATTCTGTATTGTGTGCCCCATTCAGAATATTAGTACTATAGAGCTAATATACTTCAGCGTATATTAAAAATGCCATGATTCTTTCCTGCCTACATGCTGATTTGATCAACTTTTAAAGTTTTTGAAGTTTTAAAGTTTTTAAAAAACTTAGGATGCCACAGGAGCCAAGCTCCTTCTCTACTCTGACTAGCTAGGCTCCCCATTTTTCATGTTTCCCCAAAATATGCAAGCCAATATTAAAGAAGAGAAAGCCAGGAAACACATACAGAAGAAGTAAGGCACAGGCCATCCCGGTCTGTTGGAGCTGGGGGTAACGGAAGGCTGCTGGTCTGCTCTTTGCAGTTGTGATTAAGAAGTCTGTGACCAAACCTACAGAAAACCTGTGCTGCACCATAGTCCAGAATGTAGAGCCTGAGAGCACCATAAGCAACAAAATACTGTGGTTTCTTTCAGGCATTCCATCTAATTAAAGCTGTATCTGTGTTACTGAATTTTTCACAAGAGGAAGAAAACATGCTTAAAGAAACTTTGGAGTACAAGGTAAGGGTTCTGTTCCACTTGTAGTCTCTAATGGGACTCCCAGCAGATGGAATGACAATTCTTAAATGCTGGGAGATGATGAAAAGTATCTTTTCCAAATACTAGCTACAATAATAAATGTAACATTATTAAAATGTTAGCTAATCACATATGTACCCGTTGGAAACTGTCCATTTCAGTGAGGGAGATAGCAACTTCCCGGTGCTTCAGAGGAGTGGCAGCACAGTTTTGCCCGGCAGACTCAGTCTGTGGAGGGAAGCTGGGAGCTCCCTGCTGGAGTACAGTCAAATGTTTAAAAGCAGGAAGCCGAATTCTTGGTTTGTCATTTTGATGACATTGTCATTTTGGGCTAGACACCTAGCTCTGTTTCTCCTTTCCGTTGCATAAAATCAGATCTCCTGCACATCCCTGGCTATGTGGTTCTCAGTGAATGTTCGTAACTGAGCACTGCCTCCGTTCCTTCCATGTCCTGCATTCATCTCTGCCCACTCGGTAAGCTGGACGTGTTCAGCCTACATAGGATTGCAACTGAGGGAGACTTCCTCGCCGTCTTGTTCAGGGAACAGTTTAATACTGGATTGACTAAAGGTCCTGTGTTTAAATGACTGTAAATTTGTAATTTGTAACTATTTTAAAGGAGTATATCTAAGTGTAATCTTCCGTCATCTTCACTTGTGGAAGTTGGATGCTGTTTTTTCCAGATTTGATTGTGTGAAACTGTCTTTGCTTCTGCAGTCTGAAGTCCACGATGTTCTGTTTTATAAATGGTTCTTTCCATCAAATGATGGGGAGATGCCTATGTACCATATTCTTTCTTTTTCAGATCTTCAGCTGCTTAAAAGTGTGAACGTAGCATAATGTGTATTGTTCTTTCCTGTCCTAGATGTCATGGTTCGGGTCAAAGCCGTCTCCTAAAGGCAGTATCCGGCCGTCTATCTCGAGCCCAAGGACACTGTGGCCTTAAGGGAACCTGAAAATGGGCAGTCAGCATCTAGCCACTTTTTTCTGTGAAAAGAACGCTGAACACACTAATTCAGGTGTGTCTTAATCACTGTCATTGCAGTATTTTGTACAAGAACTTTTGACACTGTTTACAAAATTAATGCCGTGCAAGGAGAATTTTCACTATGAACTGAAACGCCTCTTCCGGGTGGGATTTGGGGACCGTCGTCTCGATGGTCTCTTAATGGAAGTCAGCTCCTTGTGCTCATCGGTCTTGTTTTCTTGGCACCAAAGGGTCATGTTAACCTCACTAATACCGGTGCTGGCAGTTCAAGCTTCTAACATGTGCATCTGTTATGATGGTGATTCTGGCTTCTGTTATGGAGTGCTAGAGCTGAGTAACTCTAGGCACAGTAAAGCTTCCTTGTCTCGCTGTGGAAAGCAAGCAATGAAAAAAAAAAAGTAATTGTTGGCAGTACTGTATTGAGTTTTTGACAGTTTGAAAAGCCTTTCAAAGAACAGGAGCAGGAGCTTTAACCAAAAAAAGAAATCTGCCTTGCCTTGTTATACTGACATAACTAATAGTTCGCATTTTTTCATATCACTGTGTAATTTAAGGTGCATATATCCTGGCCTGCAGTCCTGAAGGCTGCATGTTGATGATGATTATTTAATTTGAGAGCACAACTTTAGAGTTGTCTGATTTTACTTTTCTTAAAGAAAAATAATATTTAAAATGGTCTTAATTATAGTACCTAATACTCAGTCGCCTTTAAAACTAATCTATTAGCCTGTACCATAGGTTGTTAGCATTGGGAAGGAGGGGTAGTAAACCATTTTAAATTTTTAAAGCTGAATTCCAGGTGTTGTAAATGCACACTGAGAATACCTTTTATTTAAAAAAAAAAATAATAATCTAGTGACAAACAGTGAAGAATATTGGTATTAAAGACTTTGATTTTTACTTCTTTTCTTCCAAGTCTGCTGGCAACAAATCTTCATAACCGGTATCCGCCTCTTTGGTTGTGGTTTTCTGTACTTCAAATACTGATGCTTAAAAACTGTTATGCACATGTAGTGGGCTGTTAACTGTGTCCTAACTACATGGTAAAAGAAGCGCTGCTCATGAGCTTTTTGTTTTTGAGGGCAAAATTCAACTTTTAATGAATAAATCTTTGTTCCAGCAGCTTGCTTTCCTTCCCCTTTAAGAAAAGGGGACCAAGGTGGTACTTGTCTCACGGAGTGGAAGCACAATTTTGCCCGTAGTTATTAATATCAACCACTGCAAAATCTAGATGAAAATGGGAAGCAGTAGTATGTCTGACTTCTTAAAAATGGGACATATTTTTAAAAAGTTACATGTGGAATTTGATGAGCAGGCTGCAGTTCTGATAATTCTCTGACAACGAGGTTTGTGTTACTAACAATGTCTTCATTAAATACATTCGAGAAAATTCAAGCTGTCCTCTAGTGGAGATACAGACGCTGTTCAGGTTTTTAGCTTTGCTTTGCTAACAGGGGAATGACCTTGGTGGTGGCAGTCGAGATGTAGTGTCAGAGTTCTAGCACGTGAGCTGCTTCCGTGCACGCTCGTGCTGTGGTAAAGACGAAAGTATCCTCCCACGTGGGGTCAGTTATCAGAGCAGTAAATGTGCTGCAAACCCGTACCCCAGCTGGCCTCCCCTGTTGTTGTTACTCGGCTGTACCCAGGTGCAGGTACTCGCCGTAGCTATCACCTTGGCACAAGTGACACTCCTCCGTTTAGAGCCAGGTTATATTTATTTGAAGTTGAGAAAACCAACAGGGCATTTTTAGTACACTAAAGCTTGTCCAAACACTCTTCGGTAACCTGATCCATGGCACTTAATGATAGCATAGAGAAATTTATGGGAAGAGCACAACTCTGCTCTAATACAAAAAGAGACAATCAAAAAGTAGATTTATATCGTTTCTCTACTGAAACAAAGCAGGGGCAGGATAACCCTGTTGGTTCTGAGAAGATTTTATTCTTCAAGGTCTTTTTCTTTAGAATGTCCCTTTGCCCTGCCCTACTTCTGTGGGACCATTGACCAGGGGACAGGATTCCCTCTGCTCACCCTGATGCCTGCTGAATGACTAATCGGTTTATGTTGATCCTGGCTTGAAAGGTTACTGCTGAACAGTAAGAAAAGCAGTACAGGCAGCCTGGAATAGAGTGGCAAAATAAAATCTTAGATTACATACTTCAGTTTAAGACCCCAAAGCTCATACAGGATCAACTTACCATAAATAAGTTCTGAAGTGTTGAATTTTCTTTAGATATCAGAGCAAGAATGGTGTGTATACATATATTAAAAAGCTAATGCACTTTCCCTTGTATAAGAACAGTGGTATACATAATCCTTTCTATGGCCATTGGCTTTCTTTCCTTCTGTGTTGTAAATATGGATTGTATTATGAAACACTATGAAATTTGTGGTGCAATACATTTTGGATCAAAACCCTCATCTTGATTCCTTTCTCTTTATAGTTCTGGTTTTCTCCACTGGGATGCTGTAGCTATTTAAAATTGAGAGAATTTTAAAGCATGAACCAAACCCCACCTTCCACCCAGGGTGTGTCAGCCATGTAATTAAGGCCTCTCTTCCTCATAGGGAGTTATGCCAGGAATGAGGCAGAATGCTTCTGCCTCCTAAAATCATTTCTCACCAGGGACAGCTGCTGCTGCACTTTTAGCAGCTGATGAAAACACTGGCTGGAGCAGGGCCTCCCCAAGCAGCTGCTTCTCTTGCAGTACGCTCCGTTCGTGCCAAAAGGCAGCTCCTTGCCGGCAGATAACGCTGCCAGCCTGCCGGCGTGCACTGCCGAGGGATGCCCCACAGGCCCAGCGCTCCTGCCAGCGGTGCTGTAACTACAGTGGAGACAGCGATGGTTTGAGTAGTGGTGCCCTTCTGTCCGGACCAGTCAGGGATAAGCCACCTGTGCATACGGACGCAAAGGAAGCAGCTCATGTTGCTACACTTAAGTCCTTCACAAGGTGAGGATGTACCAATACGTAAATAATAAGTTCTGAAGTCAATATTCTTGTCCATCCTAGAAAGAGAACAAATCAAGCCACGTGTGATTATGTATTATAGTCTCTGCATCTCAGAAGCCCCGATGGGAACAGCTGAGCTTGGTTTCACTCCCTGCAGCCAGCATAGCTGGATTTGAGGGCAGATTCTGTAAACGGGTGGAGTTCAGAGCATTCATAGGAAGGTGGACAGTTAGCTTAGAAGTGGTGTACTGCTGGCCTGCTTTTGAGTAAAGTGTCAGACTTACAATTTAGCAAAAAATAAATACTTAACTCATGTGATCCAAGAACTTTATTGATGCAGCAGGCACTTTACATTGAAACCAGCCCCACAGTCCAGCTAGTCCTTTGACCATACATACAAAACCGCCATTCTAACGAACACTTCTCCCCCCATCAGCTGTGAGGATCTTGCATCTGCCATGGACACAGCTACCTCTTAAATAAGCAGTACACGCAGAATCTTGTATCACCACACTTCGGTAAAGCAGCGTCTGAAAATACCTGTTCACTTACAGCAATAGGAGGCAGGAGTGTGCCTTCTCTCTGCCTGTTAAAAGAAGGGATCAGGAGAATGTCTTGGCTCCTGTGTTTGACAGTCGGAATATGCAGGAATAGCTTTATTCTTCCCCCACCTTTAAGGTTAAAAGCATTCCAAGAGGAGGTTTCCATAGTATTTCAGTAGATTGCAATCTCTAATAAAGATGGACCAGTGTCATTGCAGCTAATTCCTTCTTCTGAGTCCAAAACTCATCGTCGTCTTGGTTCAAGTTAATAGTCTTTTAAACAGTCTTTCTTGCTGTAAGAACTCTTACTATGGAACCTAGTCCACCTACTGCTAACGCCTGTGGGGATAGGAAAAGGAGAGGGGTTACACAGTCACTGCATCGCACGCAAAAGGCATCTTAAAAGAACAGACAATTAAGTGTTTAATAACAGAGCAGTACATGACTCTTCTCCAGAAACTTACTTCTCACACATAGGCAGCTTGGACTCTTCCACCTCACTCTACTCCTTTTTTGCTCTCAAATCTTTACAACAGTTAATTGGGGGGAAAAATCTGTTTGTTTTCTCTAGCACATGCAGACATTAAAGATACTGAGTCATTTTGTTTAGGTACTAAGCTGTACCATGCAGCATGAGGCTTCCACGGTGAAGCCGTGCTGCCCCCACCAGCCTGCGAGGCCTGGCAGCGGGGGCTCCCCAGCATTCAGAGCCCTCGCCCCCAAGGCAGCTCTTCACACTGGCTGCTGCCTGCGGAACAGACGCGGTTCTGGGGTTGTTCCACCCCTGGGTGTCTTTCTGCGCTGCTGACGCCTTTACCTTTCTGCAGTGACGAGTTCTACATGCGCACGCTGACTCCACTTTGCAGCGTGCGCGCCGAGTGATTTAGGGCGACAGTTCAAGGCTAATGGGGGAGCTCAGCCCTGAACTCAGATCCTCGCTTGTTCCCATCTTGGGAAGTTTGTGCCTCACTTCCCCTCTGTAAATACATGAGAGTGATCTTTGGCTCCAAGTATTGCAGTACATATATAGTAATATTCTATAAATGTGCTCTGTGACATAAGAACCAAGGGACTGAAAGGCAGACAAACCCAAACACAATAGTTTAGTCGTTCCATATACCGCTAAATCTGAAGGGAAAATTACATTCTCCACAATCTAACCCTCTTTTGGATCTAGAGAACGACACCAATGTCGTGTGTCACTGATGATGCAGAATAGTCTCACCTCCCGTATCCCCGAACAGGGAAGGAGGAAGGGCTCATTTCAGTTTCATTTGCATCCCTCAATGTAAAGAATGTATCCCTCTGAAGTCTAGAAGACGACAGATGTGATTATGAAAAAATAAGTATTAAAGCTGACTGCTTAAAATGAGGCGTGTTTACTCTGCAGACATGATTCAAATAGAGCCTGGTGGGTATTGCCGCATCTGAAATGAGAACAATGATCCACAGCACCAGACACCTCTCACTGTCGTTAGCACACATGGACGTAAAGCGTCCACTCGGAGCAGAACGTGCACGCGCTGCACGCCTGTCAACGTTCCCAAGTTACCAGACCTGACAGGCGTGGGGGTGGCAGCCCTTTTCCAGAGGACAGACTGGTACTGCTACTGAGCAGCTGACTCCTCTGAGCAAGCCACACGTCTTACCGGTAGTGCCAAAAAGCAGAACACAAGGTTTTAAACCCTGCCCAGCCTACTCCAGACCTGCCTTGTTCCTTTCAAAACAAAGAGGACGAGATGCTTTACGTGTGCCTACATGCTCTGAGCACTGTCATCTTTCCAGTCAGGGTGGTATTGTGTAATGCTACACACTGGGAGCACCCACCCATGGTGTCCTGAAAACAGTCTCCAGTGGAAACAACAGGGGAAAAAAGAAGGAAATAAAAAGAAAAATCAAGCAGAAGCATGTCCCTTGCTGTCCTGAGAAATTCTCTCCTCCCCTGTCAAAGTTCTGCAAAGCAGGTGACAGCTGCCGATAGCTGGAGTCACTCTACGCAAGTTCTGTCATTACATATCACAGGAAAGAACCCGTACGCTGTGAGAACGACACCGGCATTAGCAGCAGGCTGCGCTGCTACAGTGCCGGTGGTACAGGGAGCTGCAGCATTCCTAGCGACCACTTTTCCTAGGAGGAGCACTGACAGCCAGTGCTGCAGCTGAAGCCCCTGCAGCTGGGGAAGATTTCACTCTGATTCCTGCCTCGGGGCAGCGGCACCACATGCCTCATCCCACCAGAGAGGGAACGTTCAACACTCAGCTGATGAACGTCCTACCCACCCTGTCTCACAACGGGCATTTCATGGAAACACGAGAGGGCCACTCCAGATCCCACTGGAATCTTTCTGGAGATCTCAAAAGCCTCTCCCGTGCAAACCAAACAGGTTTGCTAAATCCTGTCACCAAGCCATGACAAGTACACCGCTAGCAGCGCACGGGCGATGCAAACTGCCAGACCCGAGCCAGCCCAAGCACCCCTCGGCCGCATCTTCAGCCACAGAGGAAGGCTGGCAGCTAAGTCCCACCAGCCCACCTCCACTCCCAGCCTTCTCCTTGGTGGGGCCACTGCACTCGCTGGATGTAGAAGGCAGCGCAATGCCTCCTCCAGTAGATGCTGCCCCACCACAAGTCCCACCTCGGCCCCTGGCTGAGGGTAAGGTTTGAAATACAGGCAAAGGCTTAACAAGTCCAAGCTCAGAGAGCCCAAAGGTAAAAGGAAACGCCAGTTCCTCTGCTCCTCGGGGATGAGCCCCCACCATCATCTGCTTCTCTTGCAGGGGCTCTCGCAAAAGCACTGACAGGGACCCGGCAGAGCAGGGTGGAGCCCAGAGAGCACTGAACACGTACCTTTTCATGCCACTGAAGTAATATTGCACTGCTATTTTCTGTTGGCTTTTCAAATCCTTTATAAATGTATTTCATTAACAAGTCAATGCCATTTCTGTCTAAGGAATTCACTGCTTGTTCTATTTCACTGCTTTTAAAAGACGTGAGGACTTTAAGCATGGTTCCCTGGGCCTGCTCCTGCGAAGACAAGGAAAGGAGATGATGAGGGACAAGCAAAGCTGGAAACGATCCCAAGACAGGCGTCGACACTACGCTCAGAGGACCGCTGGCTACGCCAAAGGCGGGCGCGCCGTACCACGCAGGTGAGCGCTTTTCACGCCGGGTTTCAGCCAGAAGGGCGGGCTGAACGCGAGGGGCCCGCTGCCCAGCGCGGGGTGTGCTGCCCGGCCGCTGCGAACC
>JAVJGI010000065.1:2297119-2311166 GCA_035590275.1 Ibycter americanus | reverse complement strand
GCAGGCTCGTACCCGCCCCCCCCGCCTCTCCACAGCACCGCTTGGCTTCCCCCCCCTCGCCGTGCTGCTGGGAGGAGGAGGAAGGCGAGGCCAGGCCACCCCACAGCCCTCCCGCCGGCCCGGGGCCTGACAAAACCCGTCGGTTTTCCAGGGAAGCGAGGGGGAAGGCGGGCAGCGCTGCGGGATACCGAGCCGTGGGTAGGTGGGCTCTGATTCTTCGTATTAAGCTCCGAGGAGGGAGGTTTGTGCAGGGGGGGAAGGCTGGTGCGCTGGGTACGGCGAGGGGGGGTGGGTGGACCGAGAGAAGTTGGCCCTAAGATTCCCTCGAGTGTTTATCTGTGTCTTTTTTCCCCGTCAGCCGCCTCCGGCCGGAGCCAGCCCTACCTGCCATGTTAGTGCCGGAGAACCGGTAGTTCTTGAGGTTTGTGGAGGTATTTGGAAAACCGAAGCCCTTGGCGGCTGGGCCCTCTCTGCGCCCGGCCGCCGGCGGACTGGCCGACCAGTCGCTGCCCAAGTGGCTCGGCGTCAGCGTCGCTGCTGTCTCCTTCGTGGCTTTTGTGTTAGGCAGGTCTAAAACTTGTAACTCAGCGGGTATCGTGACTTCCCTTTTTTCTTACTAACAGCCCCTTAATGCTGAAGAACTTGATCGAGCGAGTATCTTTCTTGCAAAGTCATGATACCGTGCTCTGAAGGGAGAGAGCCGTTACGATTAAGCTCTCAAACCGAGCATGTGACGCTACACTCACCGATAGGTAAAATGCTATTTTTGTGGATGGTGCAGTTGACCCGCAAGCAGAAGCTGCAACTTAAAGATGATGGAGGGGGGAGAATGGCACAGACAGTATGTGAAATCTGAAATACTGTGCTCCTGTAAAAGCAGCAGGATGGTGGTCTTAGGAAACAGACTTTTAAACTGCTGCTGCTGTGCAGGGTTCCAAAATATTTAAGATACTCCACACCAGGGTTTTGGTGTGAGATTTGTCAGGTCCTGGAGGATATACGCTGTCAGTATGTGCTCTAGCAGCAGTTAGCCTGCATGGTGGCCCATGGATGGGATGTTTCAGGCTGAGGAAGGGAGCTACTCTCGAGAGGAGGGGCTGGGGACAGGTTGTTTTTGTCAGTTTGAGCAGCTCTGAGTTCTGCACTTTTTCTGACTAAAAGTTTATTAGTGCAACTCCTTACGTAAGGGGAACTCCTCTTAACAGCATCACAAGCAATTGGAGTAGATTTTAGCATGGTTATATACTTTTGTTGATTTTATGCAGCACGGTAATACTGTAATAGATAATTTAGTAGCCAGCTGATCCTGTGCATTACTGGTAAGTTCTGTTAAGAGGCATGAGAAATGAGGTGCTCCTTGCACATAGATCTTGCGGGATAGACAGTATGTTCAACGATAGCTGCAGAGCAGCCACTGCGCAGAAACAAACTTGAGGTATGAGTTTCTTATTAATATTGATTAGATGTTGAACTGTAGCAAATTGAAATGCATTTTGCATGTTGTACGCGTGTTTTGAGATGGCGGGTACAAGGTGAGAGTTCACCAGATAAGTCTGAGGTCATGGTGAACTGTCCTACTGAAAAATGGACTTTTTAGCTCGACTTTGGGAGATAGGCTGTTAGCTTGTATCAAGAAATAAGGCTTGTTAGTTTTTGCTATAAATACTAATGAAGAAAGAGGTACTGCATCTGGGGTGAATTAGCATGAAAGCTATTTGAGCTTGCTTAGGAATTATTTTTCAGTAAGACGGAGTCATTTCAGTTTTGCCTTGCCCTGCCCTGCCTATATTAGATCTGCCCTAACTTGCTTTGGAAGTTGAGTCTTGCGTAGCGAGACTCAGGAGGAGCAAATAACCCTGAGCAGGAAACGCTGGAGGAGGAAGAAGAATCTGGTGTACTAGCAGTATTTACTACTTCACTTAGTCTCTTTATCTGTCAACTGAATTGCAGGAATATTCAACAGAGATATCGCTTGTTCCTGCATGCCACAGTACAAAGCCACATACTTTGTAAGATGGAGTTCAGTACCTAAAGGTTGAATGTAGTGCTTTCCAGGATTTTCAAGCGTAGGAAGCAATCTATGTCCTGCGTTTGTCAAAGACATAGATTGTCTGGGGTTCTGAACAAATATATGCCACACTGACAGCAGGGCAAAACACCTTAGATGCTGTCAAGTCCTATGTTGTGGAATATCATGAAGTGAAATTGTTTGGATTGTTGTGCCAAGCTTCTCTTACTGCGTCACAGCTTTCAGTAGGTTAGTAAGTAGTCTTGAAATAACCGACCAAAAAATTGAAATGTTTTCATAGCAAAATGAAATTACTGGGATTGGAAAATAATTTGCACATAGCAGGAGCTAATATCTGTTGTTCCTTCAGCCACAGCAGATTGTTGGATATCTATATTTCCTAAACTGTCTCCTTTATACAACTACCTACAGACATCTGTTATTTCCAGTATGGTGCATGGTAGTCATAAACCAGGTAATTGGGTAATTATGGGCGCCTTTTTGTTTACCAGAAACTGATAAGGTAATCTGACAAACAACATTCTGGAATTAGTACCAGCTGAAGCTGCTGCCGCTCGCTCTGCTCTAATGCTGCCTTCTGTGGTGTGTTACCAAATATGTAACTGTGGCTAATTGCTTCTAAAGCTCTTGTCCTGAACGCTGGCGCGGAGTGAATGTTGTGTGGCCTGGTCAGAGAATGCAACTGTTGTTCTTTCATACTGATCGTGAAGGGAAGAGGTTTTTGGAGAGGGGCAGCGTGTGCCGTGTAGGTGTGTCAGTGGTACAATAGTTTCTTCTTTCAAGACAGCTGCGTTAATAATATCAGTATCTGAGGAAAGTAATAATAGCATGTGTACCTTGCTTAACCAGAGTTTTTTTGTTTTCTTTACTGTGGTGCAGGTTTTCTTTCGAGCCTGTCTGAAGCCTGCTGAAGTACTGTGTGTATTAAACTACCTGCTTTACATCTCTAGTGTTCTCAAATGTCTGCCAGAAACTTAAGGTGAAGACAAAGTTGTTTGCACTGTTGCTCGCTATACTTGTGCGACTTCAGAATAATTCATTCTTAAAAACTGCTAAATGGGAGTAAATGAGGCGGTCCTCTTCACAGAGGTATATTTCAGTAGCAGTCACTAGCAATCACATTAGCTTAATTTTTGTGGAGGATTATAAAGATGGGGAAACTGCTGATCCCTTTTTCTTGTATGTAGGGTAAAAACCGCTGTCGTGCAGTTGACTTCCTGCAGATCGACAGGAAAATCCTGTGGATTTTCATCATTCTTGACAAAGCAGTGGTACTTATTAACCTGCTGTGGATCAGTTCCAAATGAATTCTCTTCCTTTCATTAGTTCTGTTGCTCTACAGTAGAGATTAGGTAAGATGGACACATGGGTCGTGGCCAATTGATAGGATGTTATCAAGTAGTTATGGGACCAGTATATTTAGAAGTGCAGATGCAGGTAATGGTAGGCTTTGGAGCCTTGTTTTGTTTGGGGCCTGAAGTTCATGGTGACAATTAGTTTGCAGAAAGTCAGAATGCACAGCAGTGTGCAACTTCTTACAGTTACTCGGTCCTTCAGTGTCTCTGTTTAATGGCTGTGATGCTCTGTCATGAGGAGGTGTGTAAATTGCTTGTATGTTATGTGGTAACTTCGCTTTCTGAGTATGTGTGAGGCCCATACTGTCTTTGTTTTTTGGTTTTTTTAGGTGGCATCGCACATGGTACAGTATTGTTTTGCAGTAGTCTGACATTTTCTACTCTTCTGTTGTTCATTTTGTTTGCTGGACAGGTGGATTATATGCATGTGTATTAGGACTCTGACTTGTATAGGAGTCTTATTTGCTTTCTGAGTATTAACTGATTTTTTTAATTTTTATTTTAATTGTCAGTAGCTCCAGAAAAGGTTACCAGCAATTTAACGGCTATTTTGATAACCACAACTTACCAGAAAAAGCATATTGTTTCCAGGACATCTTTGTCTCTCTTGCTGACTGGGCTTCAGGAGTTCGCTCCCACCTGCAGACCAGGGGAGAAAAGAACAGTCTTTCCTCAGAGGCTGAAAGCTGTCAGAGTGCTTAGCCCTTCCCTGATGCTGAAAACATCTTCTCTAGTAACAAACAAACCAAAAAAAAACCCCCCAAAAAAGTGAAACAGTGAGAGAAATCACTTCTAGGTATATAAGATACCTCAGAAACTGTTTAATCAGCTTGTCTACTGTTAAATGTGTTTGTAACGAGTGACACAAAAATAGAAACTTGTTTTGAAATTTGGCAAGGCAAAAGCATAGGAACGCAGGTGAAATCAAAAGGCTGTTCATAGGGGGTACCCCATGAAAATCCCCTATTCCTTCCGAAAACTTGTTTACAAGCAGGAGACCCACTTGAACTCTCTGTCCAGAAATGCGGAGCCTGTGGCTGGCCACCTTAAAATGGGAAATGCCAACTAAAACTGTTAAGGCTTGATAAACTACGAGCAACTGTTAAGAACCGCCTTACAGCAGAAAGCATCTGAAAAGACAGAAGGTAGTTCTGCACATCTCGTGTATGTGTATTTTTGTGGATGCAACTTCTTTTTCCTGGCTGGTATCAATAGCTTATAGCCTGATAACTAGTTACTACTGTGTTTGCAGGCAGTGTCAAGTTTAATGCCAAGGTTTTTTTGCAAGCCCTTAAATTCTGGGACTAAAAATAAATTTGTTGCAAGAAGTTGTTATTTGTTTCTGAAAGAACTTTGGCAGTAATGTCAGTGTTTCTTTTTCTAATCAATTCTCTGAGACTGTCCCACTTAAAAATGTCTAAATCAGTGTATCCTTCAAGTTCCTTGCTTGATCTCATCTTTGGCTGTATGAGCTGTAGCCACTGATTAGGGTTGCTGGATTTTTTTGTTTGGGTTTTGGGTTGGTTTTTTTGAGTGTGTTGTTTTTGGATTTTGGGGGTTTTTTTGAGAGCATTAGATACACAGTTGTCTGTATCTGCTAGGAATGGCCTTTAAACCATCAGGTGTAATAAGACTGCAATATTTCATGCATAAAGACTTGTGACAGCATCTCTTTTCGTCTCTGCTAGGGTTTTGGTTGTGGGGTTAAAACTACAGACGAAAGAACTTAATTACACACACAAGGAGCAGTGATGACTGTCAGTGTGCCTGGTTATCAGGCTTTCTCCACACACTGAAAAAAACCCAACAAATGTAAAACCTGTGCCTAATTAGGGAGCTAATCTGTATTCTTCAGAGAAGATCATCTCCTGCTAGGCTGGGCAGTGAACCACAGATCTTTAAAACACTAAAGGGCAGAGCATTAGGCTGGTGTATGGTACGTTATTTGTAGTTTCTCAAGGATGGATTAAGTGGTTTTGTGAAGCAAGGCTTCTCTAGAGTTGCTACAGGTTGTGGGAAGAACGTTTTTCATTTAACTGTAGTATGGCTTTGAGGGGTTCATCACCAGATCCTGTGATAGCTCTGACCTATGTCCATTACCAATATATCTGACAGATAGCTGTTATGGACGATATCTGGATCAAACCCTTTTTCTTCCCAAATTAACTAGTATGACTGTTAGTTCTGGTGGGGAAGAAGACATAAAGCATTTTATCATTAATTCCATGGAAACAATCTGATCTGCGTGATTCTGCCCCTTCCCTTGTTAGCATTAATGCAGTTGATGGGTTTTTTTCTTCCGTAGGGTTAATTTTTAGATGGATTAGCTCCTTGAACTTGTTTTGAATGGTGTGGTACTCTTGGTTTATCTAACTGGTAACCAAGATGTTTTCTAATTATGAAGTTAGAGCTGATGTTACATTGAGACATAACAGTAGTTTGTGTAGATTTTTGTCCCTGATGTGCTATGAAAGCCCATGGTTGTTTCAGTTTTTCTGTCTTTAAAACAACATTTTTTGATCATAGCCCAAAGAAATATTCTTCTGAATTGAAATATCTGAGGAATTTTTTCTGAATGAATTCTACTGTTGAGCAAAGTCTTCAGACATATATCCAACTTCTGCCTTATCTGGGTGTTGATAATCCTTGATTTTTGTAGTATCTTTTAAAATTGGTAATATTTATTTTTTTTTTAGCAGAAAAGACCAATATTGGGAGCTTGGTGTTTCTTATGCACAGGTTAGAGAGGGCATTTGTTTTAACAGGCCAGAGATAACTGTACTTGGATAGGGCTGTGTTATGCGGGCATGCTTTCAGGCAAAGTATTAAGTGCAGAAATCTTTTTGCCTATTCACCAGACAGTGGGTTGGAATGGGACTCCTCTTCATCTCCCTGAGCTTGTCACCTAAGCTGTAGCCAGGGCCACATCTCTCCAAGTAATGGCCAGTTTCTTACCTTGTGTATTGAAGGCGTGGTGCAAGAGTTTTGTAGTGCTGTACTGTTTTACTATTTCAGTTCATGAGTGTGAGTTGAAAATACCATTTGCTACTATGCAGGTGTCCCTGATGTGCTGACAGAACAAGGGATTAATGAAGTTAGTAATTAGGAAACTTTGCATTAAGAAAGAGTGGCTCAGTCATTAAGTGGGTGGGCTGTGGATTTGAGAGAAGGTATTACTATGCTGACATGGAAGGGGCACAGCAGTATTTACTGCTAAGTGTGAGTTTATGACCTGCTTATTGCTTCATTGGGGCTGGCAGAACTTATTCCCTACCTGTTGAAATTCACTTGTTTCTTTTTCTTTCTTCCTTTCAGTGAGTACTGTGTAACCCGCTCGCTGCCCAAGATGGTGAAGCTAGATATACACACACTGGCTCATCACCTCAAGCAGGAACGGCTGTATGTAAACTCAGAAAAGCAACTTATTCAAAGGCTCAATGCAGATGTTTTGAAGACAGCTGAAAAGCTGTACCGCACGGCATGGATTTCCAAGCAGCAAAGGATTAACTTGGACAGGCTGATCATAACAAGGTGACTTGGGGGGTGGTTGGGGGGGTGGTCCTAAGGAGAACAAGCTCCTAAACTTCTGTGAATTGCAGCAAATCCATCAGATTTTTCACACTCAGTATCTGAAGTCCTTTGCTGTACTAGTCATAAAAATAGTAAGGTTTTAAAGCAAATCTCAACTAGGGGATCTGACTCACCTGAAAGTTATTTGTTGGCTGTTTAAGCTACCTTTTTTTAAATATATGTGTTTGGCTTCTGTTTGTCGTTTATGGGAACAAACTCTTCTTATTCCTGAATTTGCAAATCATTTGTATTAACTATATGTAAAGACTTTTTTCCTTGGTGGTAGTCTTGTTAATAGAGTGACCATGTAGTATCTTTTATGAAGTTTGCTTGAGAGTTACTTGAACTGTTTCAATGTTTTTCTTTAAAGTGCTGAAGCTTCTCCTGCTGAATGTTGCCAGCATGCTAAAATCTTGGAGGACACACAGTTTGTGGATGGATACAAGCAGTTGGGATTTCAGGAGACTGCTTACGGAGAATTCCTAAACAGATTGAGAGAGAACCCTAGGCTTATTGCATCCTGCCTCGTTGCTGGAGAGAAGCTCAACCAGGACAACACTCAGAGCGTCATTCACACAGTCTTCACCTCCATTTATGGCAACTGCATCATGCAGGAGGATGAGAGCTACCTCCTCCAGGTCCTCCGGTACTTGATCGAATTTGAACTCAAGGAAAGTGACAACCCTAGGCGGCTGTTGAGACGAGGTACCTGTGCATTCAGCATCTTATTCAAACTCTTCTCTGAAGGACTCTTTTCTGCAAAACTTTTTCTTACTGCAACTTTACATGAGCCAATCATGCAGCTTCTGGTCGAAGACGAAGACCACTTGGAAACTGATCCAAACAAATTAATTGAGAGATTCTCCCCAGTACAACAGGAAAAGTTATTTGGAGAGAAAGGCACAGAAAAGTTCAAGCAAAGAGTCCAAGAGATGGTTGACTCTAATGAGGCCAAGCTGGTGACCTTGGTGAACAAATTCATTGGCTATCTCAAACAAAACACGTACTGTTTTCCTCACAGCTTGAGATGGATTGTGTCACAAATGTACAAAACGCTGTCATGTGTAGACAGGCTGGAGGTTGGGGAGGTCAGAGCAATGTGCACAGATCTTCTTCTAGCGTGTTTCATCTGTCCTGCGATTGTTAACCCAGAACAGTATGGGATAATTTCTGATGCTCCTATAAATGAGGTGGCAAGATTTAATCTGATGCAGGTATGACTCCCTTTAAAGTAGTCTTATGAGAAATGTTCTTGACCTTTATTTTCCACTAGAACTGATGTTACTACGGGAAAGGTACTGTCCCTCTTACCTAAAGGTGAACACTAACAAAATATTTGTGTTAATCATTGTTGAAAAAGCATGCTCTGAAGTTTATCTCTTTGCTTAAAATATTGACTTAAAAAATTGATAGCATATATTCCTTTATCTCTTAGAAGAGCTGCGAATGTACTGTAAAAGCTATTATAAGAGATGGAAGCTGAAGTCTAAAAGTGACTGTAAGATGAATTCTGGAATGTGTGGAAAGGAATGTTGTGCTGTTCTTGCTTATGTTAAATATTATGTCAGGTATTGCACAAAATCATGAAATATTTTGCTGAAAAAACCTTCTTGTCTGGCAGTAATGACCAGTGTTTCTGGTGGGTAGCTATCTGCTGTTTCATTAGACCTGAAAGTATTCCCCAGTCCTCATGACAAATTTTTGTCTTTGTGCAAGTACTTGGGCAATTTAATGACAGTATGTAGAGGTGTAGTCTGAAGGTATTAAGCAATGCCTGTCTGAGAATATTCCCCACACAAGTAACAAAACCTGCTTTTTGATGTTGTCTATAAACTGGACAGTGAGGACAGTGAGTGTTTCTCACAGTATGATCGTTCTGGTGACTTTTACTGACTAGACTGTTACTTGCCAGTGTTTTTTCTGAAATACATTAGCAATCCTCTCCTGTATCACTGCCTGCATGTTGTAGCAGAGCTTGCAGATGGTGACTCTTTAAAACTGAGAGTTGTTGTGCAGTTGAAGATTAATAAGGATTATATGCTCTGAAAAAAAGGTTAACCCTCTTGCTATTTTTTTTCCTCCAGCATATTCTTAGTAAAATATATACAGCCTTTAAAAATCTGTGAGTTTAAGATGACCTAGATTCAACTCTCAATTCTGGTGTGTTGTAAGAACAAAACATGCTTTGTTCCTGGGAAGGGGGGAAGTATAGCCTATAGTCATAGCATATCGGGTGTGCAGATTTTCTTGTTAAATGCAGTGACTACTTTATTAAAAAAGTTTCTTGCATTTTTTTCTGCCCTGAAAGCAAGTACGAGACTCTGTCCACTCAATCAGAAGCATTTCTTGGAGTATTAATTAGGAAAAAAATTAGAATGGAGGAGTTTTTTTGAACTATTTTTTTTTTAATAATCGGGTCTATCATGGTGTTGTTTTGAAATGCTTATTCTTGATACTTCCTTTTCATTTCAGGTTGGGAGACTTCTGCAGCAATTGGCAATGACAGGTTCTGAAGAGGGAGATCCACGCATGAAGAGCAACCTCGCTAAATTTGACAAGGTAAGAATCCAGACTAAAAAAAGCTATGGCTCCTGTGTGTACTTCATCCTTTTGCAGGCTCTTTTTTTCAGACATTGCAAAGGACTTACTAAGTGTTTAACTTCCAAGTTACATGTACTGTAAAGCAGATTAAATCCTGCACAAAGCTGGGAACAAAATCTTGAGTACTAGAATTTAAGGGTCAGGGATTGTTGCTTCTACCCTGACATAACACTTCTTAGAAGAAAATTACAAAAAGGAAATTAAAGGAAGTTAGCTTTTAAACTGAAATGCTGAATTACAGTCTGTTTTTTCTGCTGAACCTAAAGAAAATACTTTGATCTGAAGACAACTTTTGTATGCAATCTGGTTTAACACCAGGTAATTTGTTAGTGCAAGTAACTTGTGTTCCTTTTTTGCGTAGTTTTGCTTTTTTTGTTCAGCTTTTCCTTTGTTAGTATGAATAGTCCATAGCAATACTGAAATTAGCTTCATCAGAGGAACAGTGAAACTAATGATCTGTGATGTATTATCATATGTATAAAAAACTGCTGATTTGCTTGTTTAACTTCCAGGTTTCTACTGATTATAATTGTTACATAGTCATCATACAAAGTTACACATTTATTATATAAGTAACATTCAATCAGGTTAGAAAGTGATATTGTGTGTTGCTTCCTTGTTTCACTTTTAGTCTGCACTCACCAGATTCTTCAGGAAGGGGCAGTTTAATTGCCATAAAACAGTTTCATTTTTTTAAAAATTGTAAAGTGACACTTAAGTAAGTAACGCTTTTGAATGCAGAAAAGGAATGAAGGAAACACTAAAACTAACTGCATGCTTTCCTTGCTTGCTCTTCAGTGATTTTAATGATACATGGTATTTTATCCTAAGATTTTAAAAGTAGGAAGCAAAACTGATATTGTTATGTAAGCTTCTTAACTCTTGTTGTAACTTACGTTCTTTCCAAATTCTAGTAGATGGTCTGTCATTCAAAAACTATTTCTTCTCTTTGCAGAGCTGTGTTGCTGCTTTCCTGGATGTAGTTATTGATGGGCGTGCAGTTGAAACTCCTCCAATGTCTTCTGTTAACCTGCTGGAGGGATTGAGTAGAACAGTGGTTTACATGACATACAGCCAGCTAACTACTCTGGTAATATCATGAGGTCTTAAAAAGAAGTAGTATAAACTTGTCCCCATATGTTTACAGATAGGGTAAACACAGCTGATAATTTACCCTGCCATTCGTACCAACACTAACTGTAAATTTTTAGGTTGGCTTTATGCGGAATGTAATGTCAAGTGATCAACTTAAGGAAGATCGGATGGCTTTGGAAAACTTGCTGGCAAACTTACCCCAGAACAAACCAGGGAAAAGCAGCAGCATTGAAATGACTCCATATAATACCCCACAACTTTCTCCTGCAACTACTCCAGCTAACAAAAAAAATCGATTACCAATAGGTAAGGAGAGCAAGCAGACTTTTTGCATGATTTCTGATACCTTGATAGATTCTCCGCGCCATTTTTTCAGTTGTCTCTTGGGGCTGCTCTTCAACTACACCTTCAGTTCCTACTTTTTCTCTGTAGGTGGTGAAGAATTTTCTTTTGCATAGAAAGCCAGGTAACTTCCTTACTTTCTGATGCAAGTATGGTGAGCTTCATCACTCTGTATTGAACTTGAGAAAAATGCTGGAGTGTTTGGTAGCCATGCTACATGCAGTGGTAATAAAGGGAAAATCTGAAGAGGGGAAGCAGATCAAGGAGGGAAGATTGTTTAGAAAAGTGTTAAGATAGAAGTGATGACATTTAATTAGTGGGATAGAATAAGTTTTAAATTTTTGTGTCTCAGAAGAGAGCAAATGTGGAGGAGGATGAAAAAGCAAGAGCAGAACTTTTAGAATATGTGCTGAGAAGAGGAGCTTTCTTCTTTCTCCATTACTTGCCCAGTGTAATTGCAATTGTTAGTATATCGTACTGCAATTTTATGTTGTTTGGGGTTTTGTCCTCTTTTTGAAGAGGATTTCCAGGTCTTGAACTTGTCCATTTCAAAAATATTTTCTCTTAAAATAGGAAGTGTGGTACGCTTCTTTGGTACATGTTTACATGAATGTGACCACGGGGGATATTTTTGTTTGTTTGAGAGGTTTGGTGTTAGTGTGTAACAGGGTGAAAATACGTAAAGCCCAATAAGTGACGAAAAAACCCACGAAATCAACCCCAAAACAAACCTATCCCATGTTGCTTTAACTCTGCTTCTGAATGGTTCTGGTGTTACGCCTATGAAGTAGTGGCACAACAGCATTTATTTTATGATATAAAGTAGTTTTTGCTCAAAGTTTTTATTTCTTTTGTTTCATTTTAATGCTTTCGAAATCCAGGACAGCAATTGGCAGCCATTACTGCCTGGGATACTTCTGCAACCAATCTTTCAGCTCATATAACTCTAGTAACCCCTTTTGGTGGGTAATGCCCTCTTTCCATTCTTCTCTGTGAAACTTGTAACACATGACTTAAGCATGCCTTTGGTTTACTTTGGCAATCAGGGGAATATGAGGCTACTTGAAAAGACTAATAAAGGGTTGCAAAATAATCAAAGTAAACCACCTGATGTTGAATTGTGTGTCTGGGTTTGAGACGTCTGTTAGAATAACATTTTCCTGCTTTTTAGGAGAAAAAAATTCTCTAAACAAATTAGAGTTTTAAACCACAGAAACCTAGACTTTTTTTATTAGTAACAAACTTCTTAATTTTCTCATATAATTTATTAAAGGTCTTTCTGTGATTGGAGTACACTGAACTTGTGTATGCAAACAGGACATAGTATACCTTGTTTCTCTAAACTTTTATGTTGAAAGTTTGCTTTTTCACAGTGTAGTACTCAAATTTAAACACCAGTTCCATCTCTCAAAGTTCAATAAGTCTTTGCATTTTGTAAGTTTATTTAGTATGCACATTACTAATTCAAAACATTGCAGTTCTGTATTTGCATTGCATTGTCTTTTTTTCCTCTTTAAACAAGGAAAAGCTTTCTAATGTTGGTATTTCAAAATATTTTCTTAGCAACTCGCAGCAGAAGTAGATCAAATATTCTAATGGATCAGCATGGAGATCATGAAGGATCCTCCCAGGAGACTATCCCAGAAGTTCAGCCAGAAGAAGTGCTGGTGATTTCTTTGGGAACAGGTCCACAGATCACTCCAGGAATGATGTCAGAAAATGAGGTATGTACAAACTATCACACCTCAGATACTTTGAAAAGTACAGCCTCTGTGTTCTCTAATAACAGAACAATGAATTTGCGACACTAAGTTGTGGTAATAAATCTAGCATGAGAATTAAAATCCTTGCCTTATTTTACTGAACTTGGGGGTTGCAGCTTTCAAATTTGCTTTTGTTAGATTTCTTTTTTCCTCACTTAGTATATCTGCAAGGTGTGAAAAGCAGTATATTAACACAAGAAAAATGAACCTGGCAGATTTATGAAGAGGTTTTGTCATCTAGCATGCCTCAGAGCAAACTTGGGCTGTTGTTTCTGAGCCTGAAGAAACTTACTCAATTATCTCTCTGCATGTTCTGTCCTTTGGATCAAGTGGCACAGGTGAATGACAGAACTGGAACACTGATCCCAACGTTTTTGGCAGCTCAGTCTTGAAACGCACAGGCCCAGCCTCTTGTGAGGGTGGAGCTGTGGTCCTGTTGCCATGAATGTCTTCAGACTTATGTTGCTTAGGGTAATGCTGATTTTACAGCCTCTTCTTTCACCAGCTGTAGCACAGGTTCTGCTTTCATCTTTGGTGCCTTGCCTGATAGTTTGAATTATCTCCTTTTGCAGCCTTGTAACGATCAGTTTCCATGTTGTATTAGTCTACTGGGGTGATGAGGGAGCTGGTGGCTCCATTATTATCAGGACTTGCCTTATGTTCACATCTTGGTTACCTTACATTTTCTCCAGGCTCTGACTTTGGAGATAGCTGTCTTTTTTCAAATGGAGTGCTAGATATTTGATTGTGCCATTAACATCTAGTGAAAGCAGTGCAAAAAATGTGTTCAATTAGACTATTTTAAGGAAGACTTGTTTCTTTCTCCCACTCCCCAGGTCTTAAATATGCAGCTTGCAGATGGTGGGCAAGGAGATGTCCCTGTTGATGAAAACAAACTCCATGGTAAACCTGATAAAACCTTGCGCTTTTCCCTCTGCAGTGATAATCTGGAAGGAATATCTGAAGGTGAAAGGCTACTTAAGTCTTGAAGAAGTTTTGTGCTCCCCCCGCCCCCCTTTTTTCCCCCCCCTTAATTATAAAAGGAACTTCTGTTAAATACAGCATGTCATCTTTGCCATTTTGGAGACTGCTATTTTACCCTGAGAGCCTGTCTTTTCTCTTAGCCATTCAAAGAAAAAAGTCTGGAGCTAAATTTTGAACTGCAAAGGCATAACTGAGTCTGAGAATTAGGAAGAAAAAACTAAGTGTATTTAGAAAAAGAAAACAGAGGGATTTTTAAATTTTTTTTTTTTTTTTGAAACTTAAGTGCAATACTAATTATTAAGATAATC
>JAVJGI010000065.1:2276776-2297019 GCA_035590275.1 Ibycter americanus | reverse complement strand
TATTTTATTTTTTTTAAAACTTAAGTGCAGCACTAGTTACTAAGATAATCTAACATAGCTTTAAACTTCGACTTCTCAGACTTATTTTTCATCGTGTTTTAATAAGCTATTACATCTCAGAATAATTCCTGGACTCTGGACAACTCCTTTATATGAACCTCAGACACAACAAAGCACAGGTTTGTGTGTGGTATTGAAGAGGTTTGTACAGATCACTAAGCCTGCATTATTTTGTATAACTTCCATAACTTAGTTTTTGCTCGCTCTTTCCTCAAAATAAGAAAAGAAATTAATGGATAAGTAAACAAATTACTGGCAAAGACTTCATTGACATTTTAGTTACATTTAAGTATGGTAATGGTGAGATTCCAGCCATTTCTGGTAATGTATTTGTAGATTATTATAATTAGTATAGTACTCTAAACATAAGAAGAGCAAATCACAGTGCAGGTTAAGCATCTGCAGAATAGGGATCAAGAGTAGAAAAAATGCGCATTTAGTTCATCAATTAGTATTTTATATTGGGACTGCTACTTTGTTTCTTTTCATCTTTCTAATTAATTCTGTCCTGGATTGTTAATGCTGTATATTTAGGAACTGTTATTCAAATCAGATTTACAGTAAAATCTGTTTTCACAGGTCCTTCAAATCGCTCCAACTCCGTGTCATCTTTGGATTTAGAAGGGGAGTCTGTGTCAGAGCTTGGCGCAGGCCCCTCTGGGAGCAATGGTGTTGAAGCTCTGCAACTGTTAGAGCACGAACAAGGCAGGTGCAAATTCTCTGATACAAGTGCCTGAGGTGCTGTAGATGATAAACCTGAAGTTCTGTGGAAAAAGGTTGAAAAATCGACTAGTTCAGAAAAAAATAAGTAAAAGTTTTCCTTGTGCAACCACTCTTGCATTTATTTATGGTTTTGGTTTGTTGTTTGGATTTTTTTTTTTTTTTTTTTACCAAGAAATATTTCTTGTACTCTGTTGTTAGGAAAAAGAAATCACATGGGATTTTGAGACTTAAGTCCTTTATAGGAAACTGCTTGTAAAGTTTTGCTTGATACCAAGTTTTTTCCTTCAGGGAATAGGGTGGTCTGGGTTAGAGTAGTCTTAAAGCATCTGGATATCTTCCTGTTTAATATATATTTGTCAAATGCTGGAACAGGTTGCTCAGAGATGTTGTGTTGTTGCCAGCCTGCAGATATTCAAAACATGAGTGGACATGACCATGAGCAACCTGCTATAATCGACCCTGTTTTGTGCAGGGGGTTTGGGCTTGCATGATCTCTGGAGGCCTCAGCTTTTCTGTGATAAGTTCTTCTTACAGGAATTGTATGAGTTTCTCAATAGTGAGCTAAATTTTGTTCGTTTTGTCTGTCAATTTGGTTGATAGGTCACCATGTATAGTTTAAGATTTTACTTCTTATGTCTCAAATATGCTTAAAAACTGGTTTAAGGCACATCTCTTGAATAGTGTAATAGTGCCTTACAGGCCTTACTTGAAAACACTGTCTCATCTGACAGAATTAGGGGGTTGTTTTGTTTGTTTGGGTTTTTTTCCCTGTAATGTTATTCTTACAGATTTTCAATCCAAAGTAATTGGAGAAGCCTTGCAAAAAATTGAGAATGTTTTTTTATTTTTATATAGCCACAACTCAGGATAATCTTGATGACAAGCTCCGTAAATTTGAAATCCGTGATATGATGGGCTTGACTGATGACAGAGATATATCAGAAACTGTGAGCGAAACTTGGAGTACAGATGTCTTGGGAAGTGACTTCGATCCAAATATCGATGAAGATCGTTTGCAAGAAATAGCAGGTAACTTGGTGGTACATCTGATATGTTAAAATGCTTCATGCTTGCATTAAAATAATGAGGCTGCAGAGCCCTCCTCTCTTTCTAAGTGATTTTTCATTGATTAAACTGGAGCTTTTCTGTAGGAGGATTTTGTGTGCGTGACCTGGCTTGTATTTAGTTGCTCATTTCTATCTTTTCAACATTGTCTTTCATGATTGCTTTATTAAGGACACTTCAAATGTGATCATATTTTTCAGGAAGCCTATATCTAGCTATATGCTTCGGCTTTACTTTTGCAGGTGCAGCTGCAGAGAACATGCTAGGCAGCTTGCTGTGTTTACCAGGTTCAGGATCCGTGTTGCTTGATCCCTGCACAGGTTCAACCATATCAGAAACCACAAGTGAGGCTTGGAGTGTGGAAGTATTGCCAAGTGATTCAGGTCAGAATTGTGCAGCTTTTGCGTATTTCTTTAGCATGAATCAAGACTCTTCCAGAGGCATATAATGCAAAACAACTGCCTCTTCCTCTCTTTCTTTGAGAAATTATTTTCTTAGGGTTAAGTTAGTATTTGTGAATACTTCCAATATTAAAAGGACAAACTGTTCCGAAGCAGAGAAAAGTTGTGAGAGACATACTGTTACTTGAGAAATTCTTAAGGGCCAAAAAGGGAGAGAAGGGATTTGAAAGCAGACTTCTGTTTGCTTTCCTTCCCTGTGATATTAAGTAGGGCTATCTAGGAGCACAGTTCACTTTGGTTAGTGAAGATTTGACTCTATACTGTTGCATTTAATAAATATAATACTTAAAAAAGTAAAAACTTCTTAGAATGCCCGTGCAGATAGAGCATTGCTACCTGTGCAGAGTCCTGCATTCTGTATAGAAGAATATAAGAAAACTCTTGCTGAAGTGGTTGAGTTAGCTTAGAACTTAATGCACTAAATCAACACATACCCCACTTCCTTCTGTATGTGAATATTAAGGGAGCATGGCATTGAGTAATGATACTTTTTCTCTCTACTCTCCGTTGTCTCCCTTTTGTAGAGGCCCCAGACTTAAAACAGGAGGAAAGACTACAAGAACTGGAAAGCTGTTCTGGGCTGGGTAGCACATCTGATGACACAGATGTAAGGGAGGTCAGTTCTCGACCCAGTACACCAGGCCTCAGCGTTGTATCAGGTGTGTTGAATTGTCTCTGAAAACATGCTGCTCTATTAGAACATGATCAACATCTGCTTTGCTGCACTTGCTGTAGTTATACATCATTCCACTCATATAATAACTTTTTGCACTTGTTCTGGAATTTTCAAAGCCATAAGGTAGCAGAGCATTGAATACTCCGTGCTGCAGTAGCAATGGTTAGCAGTGGAGTATTGATTTGGAAGAAACTCCTAACATTCAGTTTTATTATCACAACTTTCTTTTAAGTAAACCAGCATATATCTACTTGAGGTTGTAGTTTTCTGCAAAATATTTAACAGAGTGGAGTGTCTTGCTGATGCCCATTGTCAAAGGGTATCATGGCTACATTAGAACAGTCGAAGATGTAGAGCAGAAATGTTATTTTAGGAGTATATAAATTCATAATGTCTCTAGGTGCTGCTGTGAGTTAAGACTAGATTGTTGCAGTGTTCACCAAATGTTTTAACAGCTTCAGGATTTTGCTTTCTTTTTCTCTGAAAGACTATTACAGATGCTTCTTTTCTTGTGTGTAAGGTATTAGTGCAACATCTGAAGATATTCCTAATAAGATTGAGGATCTCAGGTCGGAATGTAGCTCTGACTTTGGGGGAAAAGATTCTGTGACAAGTCCTGACATGGATGAAACGGCCCACGGTAAGTAAATTACCTGTGAAAGAGAATTAGAATCTCTGATAACTGAAGTCTCACAAATGACACTTGTAGAATCCTTATATTGTACAGTTTCTCCCAATTTCAAATTTCTGGTGGCTAAGCTTAACGTTTTCCTTATTTGCTAGCACTGTACCTGTTTGACAAAGAGACTCCAGTACTTTATAGTACTGGAACGTGAGTACTAGATCTAAGATGCCCTTTTCCTAATTTGGTTTGATTACACTGATCATCCTCTTGCATTTTGGAATTGGTCTGCCTCTCATATTTCCCCGCTTTTTGTGATGCAATTCTTTGATCATTTCGGCATACTACAGAGAACTTTCTGCATGAGTATCTTTAAAAATATTTTGCAGTATGTGTTTTGTAAGCTTTTGTTTCTGAAGGCTGTTTTTCCAATGTCCCTTATGTTGTAGGTAGTTCTTGATAGAGTACTAACTGTTTCCCCTGCTCCCCGTATTTCAGGAGCCAGTCACCTGACATCTCCTCCTTCTCAGACAGATTCTTTGCTTGCATTGTTCGACCCGCTGTCATCAAATGACGGTGAGTTGTAAAGAACAAGCTTTTTTTAATAAATAGGCATTTTCAATGCTTCTATGTTAGTACCAGCTAATTTTGAAGAATCTTAAAAGAAATGTGTGTGGCTTCTTTTATGCTTATGACCGCAGGTGTATCAGCTGTAGTGAGGCCTAAAGTACACTACGCCAGACCCTCTCATCCACCACCAGATCCACCGATCTTGGAAGGAGCTATGGGAGGTAATGAGGCCCGATTACCGAACTTTGGGTCTCACACTTTAATTCCAACTGATTTAGAAGCATTCAAGCAGAGGCATTCTTATCCAGAGAGGCTAGTCCGCAGTAGGAGTTCAGATATAGTATCATCAGTTCGGAGACCTATGAGCGATCCTGGGTGGAACAGACGTCCTGGCAATGAGGAGAGGGAGCTTCCTATGCCCACCACCAACACTGGAGCAGCTGTTCTGGTGGCTGCATCTCAGTCATCATCCTCATCTCCCAGTAAAGACTCCTCTAGGGGAGAGGTAAGGCTTCTGTTTATCTTTTCTTTTTTTTTTTTCTAGCATGCTCACTTTAATTATGCATATAACGCCAGAAAGCTGGTACTAAATGTGTTTAGCCAAGGCATTATGGTGCACTTCTGTTACCTTTTAAATGTTGGCCAGTAATATTTTACAAGCTAAAGCTACAGGTGGTCAGAGTGGCGTAAATTATTCTGGCTTCTCTTAAATTTACTGGATGAACTTTACTTGGTTTGGTGGGACTGCAGAAATAAATTTGTTGTAGTGCTTAGATTTAAAATGCTGCAGCATCCTGAAAAGTAATTTTCTTTAAAAAAGAAGTAAGTGAAATCTTAAGTTTCTTCAGGTTTTGCATTTACAGGCTGCCCTCTTCAGGAGGGATATTTCTAACTTAATCTGCTGTGGCTTTCTGTGCTCTGCTGTAGTTCTGTTTTTACAGTCAATGTAGCAAAACCTGACACGAAGGAGAAATTTTGTTTTTACACTTGATATGATAAATGCTCAAATGTAGACTGTCATTCTACAGATTGAGGAACGGAAAGACAGTGATGATGAGAAGTCTGACAGAAACAAACCCTGGTGGAGGAAACGCTTTGTGTCTGCCATGCCCAAAGGTAGGGTCATGTCCGTCTGATTGTGCTACTTTAATAAGAGTGCACTCTGCCTTTATTGTATCTTCAGTCACTTCTATGGAAAATTTTTACAATTTCACTTTGAAAAGCTGACCAGACTGACTTAAATCTGTTACAGGGTAACAGCTCTTCTTTTAATTTTGAGAACTAAAGGTTTCTTATCTATAAAATTGCAAGTGTTGCAGTAAAGAGAGAATTACTGAAATACGAAGTATGCAGTGCCTACAAAGAGGTGTGTAAGCTGAAAGGAATTTGGTTAGGCATTGTGTTATCTTAAGCATTTGTTAACTTTGGAATCCTTAGGTAAGGCCAGTCATTTCATAGTTGTATGGTATTAACTTCATTGCAGCTTCACTGCAAGCTAGTCTTAATTCCTGATGGATGGTAGCGTGCTAGTTGAAGGATATTGATAACTTAGGGTATCTCTTGTAACACGGCATGAGTGGAATTAAACTTTGGCTATTTACAAAGTAAAGCTTGTTCAAGATATTTGGCTTTCATGCTGTGAATAATGTCAACTGGGGATGGAACAATGTGTGCAATATTAGATATTCTTGCCTATTTTTAAAACAGACTTTTCAGTTAGAAAAGAACCAACGTAATCCTTGCAGTCTCTGTGTGACTTTAGATAGTGTTATCATACTTCAATAACACTTTGCTTTTTCATTTCACAAGGTGCTGTCTTTGCATCTTCTTCCTGAGCTTACTAGAGGGAATGAGTGGCCAGAAAAGATCCATGTCATTGTGACCAATATTTGAGTTAGAACTATTGTCTAAACTAAAGTATAGATAAATATGTAAATAAAAATGGGAGGCTACCTGACTCCTTTGGCTAGTAGTTCTCTAGAGTGTACTGTACCTCGAAGGCAGAACTGTTCTGCCTGGCTCATGGTAGCATGTCTGTTAAAGGTAGAGCAGCTTACTGCGTATGATGACGGTACAGTTCTGCTCCACCCCATAGTTTGGCTTATGCTTTTATTGAAGTTTGTTTGATGACAAACTTCTGTATTAGACACTTTCTTAAAGTTTCTTCAATCTGGCCATTATCTCAGAATAGTCTTTGATCAGGTACCTTGCGTTTTCAGCTCCTATTCCATTTAGAAAGAAAGAAAAACAAGAAAAGGACAAAGATGACATGGTGCCTGACAGGTACTCAACACTTCAAGGTATGTGAACAATACCATCATAGCAATCTTCTCTCATAACATGCCTTCTGGAGTTCCAGCATGCCCACCAGGTATCTATTTACAGAAAGGTATATGCTGTTGTAGTTAGTGTTCCCAACTGGCTTTCTGAGTATGAAAGTGGATAAAGACTTCTTGACTTAAAGACTGTTTTTTAATTGTCATGCATCTGTCAATATGTGTAGTACTGGATTCTCTACTCAAGTCTTCACTTTTTTTTTTTCTCTCTCATTATAAAGCTCATGTCCTTATCATAGCCAAGCTGTTAGGATAGCTGCAGGCACGTTTCTGTAATAATTACTTAAGTGCTAAGTTAAACATTATTTGAACCTGGGTGTTTAGTTTTCTGTTTGCCTAAAAATTTCTAGAAGTCTTCAAATATACAAGAACCATTTGTGTATACAGTATAAATATGCTAAGGATCTGGCTTTATTTGTTCACTTAAACTGTGCTGGTTTTTTTCTTTTCTTTCTGCTTTTGCTTCAGACTTTATAAATATGTTTGAATTGTGGCTGCATGGAACACAAGCAGCTATTTGATGCAGCTAAAAACAGAGTCCAAATATGTAGGTCTAAATTTTTGTATTTGCATTCAGCTGGCACAATACAAGGTTAACTCCTGTTGTTTTTAATGACCTTTTCAGATGATCCCAGCCCAAGGCTCAGTGCACAGGCGCAGGCTGCGGAGGACATTCTGGACAAATACAGGAATGCAATTAAGCGAACCAGTCCTAGTGAAGGAGCCATAGTGAACTACGACAGTGCAGGTGAGAATCTGGCTTTTATAGCCATCACCAACATAGTTTCTCCTCCTTAAAGATAAAACCACTTTAGTATTCTAGACCATGTTATTACTAACAGCTGAACAATGTGATCTCTAAACCAGGGACATCATGTCAAATAATCTGTGGGACAATCCCTCAGAGGCTGGGAATTAAATCAATATTCCCAAGGACAGCTCTTTCATATTGCCGTTGAGGTGGCTGTTTGTTAATAGCACATCTCTTAACAGTTTTTTGTTTTGTTTTTTTAATGGATACTGAAGAAGTATATTATCTTCCAAAACTGAAGCAGTTTCTTCTTTGTGACTTGTAGATTGTGTATTTTTAATATACTTTTTTCACTTACCCAGAACAAGTTTTATTTACTGTCTCCAATCCCTCCCTGACCTTAGAATAACCAGAAGAGAAGAGAGAATATTAGTCTAGTTTCTTCTTCTGACTCCTCTCTTCAAGTGTAATGTTGTTTTTTTCATTTCCATAGAGGCTATTGGGGATGGTGAGAGTATGCATGACTCTCCACGTGATGAGGCTTTACAAAACATGTCTGCAGACGATCTCCCAGACTCTGCGAGTCAAGTAGCACAGCCACAAAGTTCTGCTTTCTCCTATAGGTAAATATATTTGCAGGTTTATTCTTACCCACAAAGTAGAATTAAAAGCTGAAGCCATGTGATTAGCTCCCACAAAAATCTTAATATGCGTCAATTGTAAACTTTTACATGCTTTTAGTTTTAAGCATCTCAAACTGTCATTTCCACTAGTAAAGATGGGATTTTGTAACCTGAGAGGACAGAGCAGTTCAGTGTTTAGGAAAACTCCTGTGAAACTGGTCTAGGTGCTATATCAAGAGAGCTGATATTCTAAAGTCACAACAACACTGGTATATTAAAATAATGTTAAATAACTTTTACACAGTATTTAAAAAAACAAAACCAAAGAAACAAACCCTAAAGACTGCTTACTGAAGAAGCAGCCCTTGCAGCAAATGTTAAGAAAATATTTTTCCTCTTTAAGGGATGCGAAGAAGAAATTGAGATTGGCTCTTTGTTCAGCAGATTCTGTTGCCTTCCCAATGCTGACACATTCAACAAGGAATGGTCTACCAGACCACACAGACCCTGAAGGTAAATGTTCTTTATACATACAGATATTTTGTATTGTGTGTGGCTTTTCTTTTTCCCCATCTAATGGCACTCTTACTGCACCATTTATGGTAAACTTCTGTTCACATAGATACAGAAGGCGTAGGCCGCCTTTTGCCCCCCAGGATGTTTTCTTTCTTACTCCATGAACAAACCTGCCAACTAAATCTGATCTAATTTTTTTGTAATGAAGTAACTTGGATATAGTGCAGGTAGAGCCTGAAACTATAGAATAGACTTCTAAAATGCATGTACTCTTGGGAGTTGTGCTACAGTACTAATAGAGTAACTTCAACGATTTACTGAGTCTTTATGTTGACTTAGTATATGTCTTGTGTTTGCATCCCTGCGTTTCTTCTAGGTTTATTTGCGGACAAGTGAATTTGTCACCTTATCTGGTCCTCTTCACGTTTTAGAATAGTTCTAAATAAGGTAGTGGTGTGAAAATGTATCCCTTGATAGCTTGAAAATTCAGAAAGTCTTACTAAACTGTTCTTAAAATAACATTTATTACCTAAGGTACAGAAGTTTTGTTTTAAACTCTTACATGTTTCCCATATTCAAAACCAGTTTTATTTTCATCATGCCTACATCTCTTTTTCATAATAATTTTCCTTTGTTCTTTATTAGATAATGAAATTGTGTGCTTCTTGAAAGTTCAGCTAGCTGAAGCTATTAACCTCCAGGACAAGAACTTGATGGCCCAGCTGCAGGAGACAATGCGATGTGTAAGCCGCTTTGATAACAGGACCTGTCGAAAGCTGCTGGCATCTATTGCAGAGGACTATAGGTAGTTTGTTCAGTATCTCATTGTTAATGGGTTTCCAAATGCATATATTTATTCACTAGCAGATTGGGAAGATCCCTTTTGGTTTAAATTGTGCTTTACCAAATCAGGTTGTTACATCTCTGCTTCCCCACAAAATGATGGAATTGTCTCACTTGTCTGAAAATGGCTTAAAAAAGCTTGGACCTTAAGTCATTCCAGATAGTAACAAACTCGGGTTAAATAAATTTGTGGGTAATGTTCAGTTCTAACACACAAGAGATGCTGTGTGGAACTTGCTTTAGTCTGGCATTCTGGAGTGCTGCAAGGGCAGTGAATTCAGTCAGAGAAATCTGTATAAGGCAGAACTTCCTAATTCAGGCGTTATCTTTGCTTTACAAACAACAGGTTGAAGATTCCTCTGGCACTACAACTGAACAGTTTGTGAAGCTATTAGTCTCTATCTTTATTATGAACCTAATGTAGAGTACTCTTTATTTTAGGAAAAGAGCTCCATATATCGCTTATTTAACTCGATGTCGCCAAGGCCTGCAAACGACACAAGCACACTTGGAAAGGCTGTTGCAGAGAGTTCTGCGAGATAAAGAAGTGGCAAACAGATACTTCACTACGGTATGCGTGAGGTTACTGCTGGAGAGCAAAGAAAAGAAAATACGGGAATTTATTCAAGGTAAGATTAATGCAGACTGTGGAATGTTTATGTTCTTTTACTCCATATTTAGATGCTGGCTTGGGTTGATGTTTTAATGCAACTTCTGATCTGAGGAGCAGATTCCTAAATAGGCTTTCATTTCAGCTGGTGAATTAATGACTCAAATAGACAGATTTCTGTGACTTAACAGTATGTTGTGGCAGCTAAGCCATGGTAACTGTCTGCATTTTTCATGGACTAAGAGAATGAAGATATTTGACCTCGCTTGGCCTAAAAAGTTATGCTAAATCATATTGTCTAGCATCTGCCCCATGGAAGAAGCATGAATAACATTAATTATTTTAGATCTACTGATAAATGATAAATTAAGTCACGGCACTCAGTCCTCAGTACGGAGCTTGTGGTTGCACCTTAGAAGATATGGGGAATAATAGTAGTGTGAATCAAATGATTCAAAAATCAAAAGATTCAAAAATATCATAGCATAAGGGATAGCGGCACCAGGAGGACAACAGTCTCAAAACAGAGTCACTTAAAACAAACTGTTTCTTGTTCTCTATGTACATAGCTGACTTAATGAAGTACATAAGAAATTTGGAGTCAGCTCTTGCTTCCAGAGCATATAGTGCTGCATATTAAATGTGCCTGAATAGGCTGGAATTAATATGAGAACTTGTATATACTGGGATTAAATTTCTGGTAAAAAGATTCAGTGATTCAGGAAAGAGTTAAAGGCCTTTCATTGGACAGAAAGGAGACGGCTATTTCTGGATGATACAAAAGAGAAATTGGCAGCTGTGGTGTTTAGGCTGCTGGCAGATGTGAGTGACAGTTGTCTTCTAGCACAGAGTGCTATAAATATGAAGCCGATGAATAGCCAGTGATTAGGTCAACACTCATTCTGTATTTTGTAGGTAAATATGAATGGTGCAACTATGCATACTTGATAAAGGTAGGGGTAGGAAATGGTACAGATGGGTTTTCCTGGTATCTTCTGCCACTCCCCCTTTCAGCATCTGACGGTTTTGCATGTGCTGGTTCCTACCAGCGACTCTTCTAGTGATGTTCTGGGTGTTATCTCTGTTGGTGGCTGGAAAGAAGGTATGAGAACTGGTACCGCAGAGTAGGTGGTTAACACAGAATCAGGTCGAGTATTTTGACCATATGCTTTGCTAAATGTGTTCTATATGCTTTTCCTTTAATTCCTCCATTTGTTTCAAGTGTTCCTGCTTGTATTTCCCTTACTGGGCATGGGCAAAACAGAGCCTCAGTGCTGCCTGGCAAGACATCTGAAGTGGATTCTGGGCTCCTCTCTCCAGGAACACTTAATAGAAATTGTGGTTTTTACTTCATTGAACGTTCTCTCTCTTTTTAACAGATTTCCAGAAACTCACAGCAGCAGATGATAAAACAGCCCAAGTTGAGGATTTTCTTCAGTTCTTATATGGGGCTATGGCTCAGGATGCCATATGGCAGAATGCCAGTGAAGAACAACTCCAGGATGCACAATTAGCTATAGAACGCAGTGTGATGAATCGTATTTTCAAACTTGCATTCTATCCTAATCAGGATGGAGATATTTTGCGTGACCAGTAAGTCAATGTAATTTCAAGTACCTAGTTTCTCTTTTGCAGTTGGTGCAGGTGGAAACCGTGCAGTCTTCATTTAACAGACTTGACTAAGCCAGCCATGCCATACAAACGTATGTTTTCTTTCAGAACGTTTTGTGAAAGAGCAAGGAAGTGCTTTAGCATCATGTGCAAAAGTTTGTGTTTCTAACAAACTGCCAGAATAGAATAAAATTGTAAGTCTAACGGCTTGGGCTATAGACTTTCAGATCTGAAAGTCTGTATGCTGAGAGAATGATCAAAATCTGCCTCAGGACTCCTTCCATATTCTGTTTTGGTACAGTGTTTTCCATGCATTTGGGGGGTTTGGGTTTTTGTGTTTTAGAACATATGCTGTTTGAATGCTCTACTGGCTGTGTGGTTGTATTTGATCGTACGGCAATATCCTCTGCACCTCTTATTGACCTAGTGTCCGTTAGCTGTAGGACCATCATGACTATGTGCATTCCTGACCATCTCTCTTGCAGTATCAAACTTAAAACTAGTGTGAAACCCAGGAGACTACTGGCTGGCTGCTGCTTACTTTTCACTCTTGTTTTTTGTGTTTGTTTTCAGGGTCCTGCATGACCACATACAGAGGTTATCTAAAGTAGTGACTGCAAACCACAAAGCACTTCAGATACCTGAGGTAAAACTTCTCCTTTCCTTCACTTTCTTTTGTGTGTCGGGGTGCTTGGTTTAGATTGTGTTTGGGACGAGGAGAGGGTTGGTTTTGTTTTACACTTAGAAGCATTGCTTTTCTATCTGTGACAGCTGAAATATCCTGCAGGAAAAACATGCTATACCCATGCTTTGGTATCTTCTACTGACTGATCCTTCCAAACTAATTTTTTTTCTGATTTTACCACCTGTGTCCTGATAGTAAGATTTAAGAACTAATGCTACACTGCACTAAGATGCAGTAACTTTCTGATAATTTGCTTCAAAAGGCAAGATTTGAATTCTTTATGCTTCTAATATGATTCATGTGCCATAGCTGTGGTTTACAGCTGTCAAGTTAACTTTCTGAACTAGCCAGAATTAATGGAACCTTGCAGATCCATGAATTTGCCCAGTGCTTTCACTTTTCTCATGGTTGATAGGATAACTAAAAGCAGGTTGGCAGGCTTAAGAAGTCTGTCAGAGGCTGGGTGTTTGCAGCTTTCCTCGTTCTCAGTTCAGCTCTTGAGCTCTATGATTCAAAACAGTGAGTGTTCATAAAGCTGCTGATATGGAAGACTGAGACATACAGCTCTACCTTTATTTGAAATGATGTACTGGAGAAGTCACAAAGAAGTACAGACTAATTATGTCAGTTAGTTGCACGCAGAGTGCTGGCTCCTTGTAGTTTTTTATTATAACACAGCAGGAAGCCACCGTCGTCGTGAGTGTAATGTATCCATCTTGGCTTAAAGCTTCCAATTTCTCCGGAGCCTTGCTCCTGCCTGCAGGTTTCTTGTACTTCAGATCCTCTGTGGTGCACAGTAGTAGCTTGGACAAACAAAAACTGGCAGCATGTTGGGTTTTTTCCTAGGTGTATCTACGGGAGGCACCATGGCCATCTGCACAGTCTGAAATCCGCACAATAAGTGCTTATAAAACCCCCCGAGATAAAGTACAGTGTATACTGCGAATGTGTTCAACCATCATGAACCTGCTTAGTCTGGCAAATGAAGATTCAGTACCTGGGGCAGATGATTTTGTTCCTGTTCTGGTATTTGTCCTCATAAAGGTAAGTTCTTTTGGAAAGATCACAAACCCCACCTAATTCTTGCAAATTTTAGGAAGAAAAATAATGCATTTGAGTAACTGAGTTTAACATGCTGGACTCAAAACCAGATCTAATTCAGCTGGTTTAAATACAAACATCAGAAATGTGGTCACAGTTACGGTTTTGAATCCAAGCAAACTTTGCATTTGCAACCAAGGAAATTGGGCTGCAGATGTTGTATGTGGAGTGCGGTTTTTTTGAGGAATGTCCACCAGCATCTGTTATCTGTGCCTGCTTAATGCTGTCCTCTTTCAGGACCAAGATCCACACTAGGACTGACTTACGTGGCTGACCTTTTTTGACGTATAAGTGTTTGGAGAATGGTCTGTCATGTATAAGATGCTAAAACAATAGGCTTTTCCACGTGTTTAAATCCTTGATGACTTTTATAGATTCTGCCAGTGTTACCCTTCCTTCTCTTGGCCCACTACTTGTTTTTCCTGGTTGAAAAAATGCTCCTGTCATGAAGTCTGATGCCTTCTGAGTGTGTGAAATGGGAGTTGTCTGGATAAACCATCGCTACCCTACAGATACGTTACATAATCATGTATTATGAATGTGCAAGGATCACTGCACAAATAGAATTGTATTTCTGTTCTGTATCTTGTAGTGTTTTACATTTAGCTTTGCAAACAAGCTGTGAGTATCTCTTTCTTCTTTAACCCTCAGGCAAATCCACCTTGCTTGCTGTCCACTGTTCAGTACATTAGTAGTTTCTATGCCAACTGTTTATCTGGAGAAGAATCATACTGGTGGATGCAGTTCACGGCAGCAGTTGAATTCATTAAAACTATTGATGATCGCAAGTAACTTGACCACCACATGTATGGGCAGACTGTTAGCAGAAGAGGAGGATATAAGAATGTACAACAGCTGCAAAAGCTGAAGAAGAGACTTTTCTTGTATAATACTGTACAGAATTGAGGCATTTTAAAACACCTTTACTAATCAAATTAATTTAACAGATTTTCCTCTTCTCTTTTGGTTGCGTTTTTCTCCCCTATAGATACTGGCACTGCAAAAGGGACCACAGTTTTCAGGTATTTTGGAATCTCAAAACATGCAGAAAATTCTTCATGCTTTTTCCACCCCCTCTTTTCCTGAATTCTTACTCACGTGAATAATTCACTTCATTTAATTTCTAACAGAAAACTGAAACAAGAAGAATCAGGGCAACCACTTAGTATACTTTCTAGCTTAATACACCTTTTATTAATAAGACACCAGCCACACTGAAAGTTTGTAGTAGCTGACATTAGTTATCAATTATATTTCACCTAAATTTAAAATCTGAGAGGACAGTGTAAATATTATATAACTATATTTAATGCATTGCAATTATCTTTGGACTCATCCTTTGAATAAACAAGCAAAAGCCTCTCTGACCTCTTAACAGGTTGTGACATACTGTGTTTTGGTAATGAAAGGACTTCCTCGAAAAGCTAAGATTTAAAAAGGGCAAACTGAACTATTTATTAAAATGTAATTAAGATTACTGAAATTTCTAAAACTGGAATTTATAATAGACAGGGCTTATTAGATAGCTAAACACTTTTTGACTAGGGCATTAGGGTGTTACAAAGGTTTGGATATATAGAGGAGAGGGACTGTAAGTTACAATAGAGAAGTCTAATATAAAAAAGGAGAAATAAAATACCTTACTGTAATATTTTTTCTGATATATTGTGTATACTGTACAAACCCCAAACAGAGATCCTTAACAGAACCTTGGACTGTAATATATATTTTGATTAGTGACATTAAATACATATGCCGGGGTTTCAGTGAATGTTTTTACTAAATGTTCTTCGTGTTGTCTGCTATGCAGCAGTGCAAGTTTTACTGTTCATATAAAATATTTTAAAATACAACACTGTTCTTTATGAAACATATCATGACATCAGTTCAGGGTGTTTTATAGATTTCTCACCCCACCTTTCCCTTAAACTGACAGTTACCAATTTAAAGAAGTTTTTATGCACACCACCACATGGATTTTTCATGAGTGAAATGGTCTGAGTGATGGCCAGTGGTTGTTATTTGTATATAAGCACTTGCTGTTCTTTTTTAGCTAGAATTACAGTGAAAAAGGACAGCGAGCATTTAACTTTTTCATGTCAGTATTATTTCTTGCTCTTCCCAGAGTGTTCATTGCACTTCTGACAGAGGGATGTGTTAAGACTTGGTGTCTGTGAGTGGTAAAGTCAACAAAATCTCGCATTCTTTTCAAAATACAATTTATTTTGTGTGTGTGTGCATGTGCACGCACGCATTTTGATGATTAAAACCTGTAAGCAACTAGTGCTTGGGAAAATCATTTGGTTAATTGAAATTAGAGTAATTTATGTAAAGCATCAAGTGCTTGATTTGGCTGTGCTACTTGTCAAGGCGTAATTAAAGAAACTTACTATCTAGGACTCTAATATGTAATTTTCAGTATAGCATTTTTGCCAAACTAATCACAGGTGAGAGGGTGGGATGGTATCTTTTTTCTTTTATTTATAGTCTTTCTCCTCTATTAGAGACTTGCTTGTGTGGAGGAGCAATACTCAGTAGAAACAGAATTCTTCTGATCTGCCTTACTGTGGTAACTCAGTCTGTGTAGCATTGCAATATTCTAGTTATTTAGCCTTGATGGGTTTTTGGTGCTGAACACGTAACTTAATATTGCAAGCACAGCCCTGACCAATAACACTCAGCAGCGAAGCACAAATATGCCCTTGAAGATATGGCCAGATCATATCTAAAAGCAATATAAATTTATTGAAGTGTCCTGTAATATTTAATTACTACTTGAATATCTGAGAATTTAAGACCAATGTGTGAAAGTTCTTTTAGTCCTGCAGTTTCGGTTTTAGTCGAGGAGAGTATTTGTACAATCCTTAAAGAAGGCACAAAGACACTTAGGTTGGTGATTTCCCCGCACATCGCTTCTGTTTGCAAACTTGGCAAGCAGGGTTTGATCAGCACCATCAGGTCTTTCAGATTTCCTCTCCTTTATGGAAGGGGAAAGAACCATTTCCTTCACAGTTGTTATCACTGTTTTTCTGCGTAGAAAAATACTTAAAAGAACTGGAGTTTGTTTGTTTGTTTTTTAATGTTAGTTATTTTAAAATCAGTAAGTGTTTCAATGAGCCCCAGATGAACTGAGAGTCTTCATAGCAAGATGGTCCTTTGCTTCTTTTTTCAACCTACTCTGAAAGTCTTTAATATAGTCTTGATAGGTGTAGTTAGAGAATTAGGCTTTCCAAAGAATTAAAAACCTTCCTGTAATGTCCTCTTACTATTTTCCCCTGGTGTCCCGTAACATTTTGTTTTAAAATGATAAATTACATGTATAGGAAGTGATGTTGTTAGGTTTTGGTGTGCAATAGTAAAGGTGAAAAGACAGTGCATAAAGGACCAAAAGTAACAGAACTGCTGCCAAAAGGTGCCAGCCAACCGTGTACCTGTTGCTGTAATTGTGGTGCTTTCTGTTAATTAAATTACTTCAGCCGCTGAAGGATGAATGGAACATTTTAGGGAAAGGGGTGGGGGGAAAGGTCAGTAGTAGCAGATTGCAGCCACAGACTTAAGGCTCGGTTGTTGACTTTGCCGCTGGTTGTTGGCATATTTGGAGGAACTGCCAAGTTAACCGATGGCATGGCTATGCCCTTTCATATTTCAGAGGTGGTATTTTCCTTTTTTGGGTAGAGCAGGGAGAGGAAAGGGCTGGGTTTTTTCATCCCTGTGAGATCCTTTTTGCTCCTAAACCTAAGTGAAATTTCTCTTTAAAGCTTTTTTAAACCCTCTTTAAGGAGAATTGGAATGTGTACGGCCTATTAAGTATTTGAGTTTAGAAGTTTTTGTTTTGAAGACCTTATACTACCAAATGCTGAATGTAACTGCCATAAATTTCAGGAAAAAAAGCCACGAACGTGATCCTGTTTCCTGTAGATGAGTTTCTGGTGAGCACAGTGTTGGTTTGTATCGCTTGAAAATGTTAAATGTTCTGTTAAGCTGAATTCTTGCAGGAGTTTGAGGACCCACTGCCACATTAGTGCTGAGTAGTGGGGGGGGAAGGGGGTTAGAACAGGGGCAGTGGGAGGAGGCAGGCCTAGTCCGCAGCGAAGCTTCAGGCAAGCGAAGCGTGTGTGTTTGGCACGAGTGTAACTTGTGTGGCCGTGCTGCGGTACAGACTGTGCAGCCTTCGGCTGGCAGCGTGGCAGGAGAGCTGGAGCAGCAGGAAAGCAGTGGAGAAGGAGGGGGAAGGATACCCCTGTTTGGGTAACAGCTGGTGACTTTGTTGAGCCTGTATTACTTGAGAATTAATCTCTGCTGAGTTAGTAGTGTGTGTTCTGTACCTTTTAATTGTGCTTTACCTCTATTTAAAAGCTTTGTACTGCCTCTCCTCTTTGAAACTGGTAAAGCCTTTATAAATCTAAATTAATGAGCTTGCACAATCTTGTATACAGGAACCCCATCTTGTCTCTAACGTGATTATTAATGTATTATTCTGTAAAAACTGATTAAAAGGAGAGCAGTTTAACCGCCTGGATTTCATGTTTCCGCCTTGTTCCAATGCGATCAGCAGTTGTGCTGGAGATGGCATTGCAAGGGTGAACAACCTGCCCCAAAGCTGGCGTGGGTTCCGCTCAGCCGCGCTGCTGCGTGGCATCTCAGACCTTTCACGCGTGCACCGACCGCTCCTGGGGCGCGGACAGTGGCAACAAGGAAACAAGATCCAGTTAATGGGAGAGGATGTGCTGCTGAGTTGGCTGCTTAACACAGAGCTTTGCAGTTATTTTTCTTTTTAATCGTGCAGCTTGGCTGTCCTAATAGCTTGAGGGGAAAAAATAACTACCTGCTGCCAGAGCAGTGAGAGGTGGCTCACCTGGGGACAGGCGGCAGGGCCATGTCCGTTCCTCTGCTGTGTGCTGTTCAGTGCCTTGATGTTCAGAGCGGTCAAGTCCAAAAATGCTCTGTTTCAGTCATCTTATTTCTTAAGAAACAGTCACATTGCCTATGACACAGTAGGATCTTGGCGGCTGCCGCATATCCACCCCAGTCCGGCCGCTTCACCTACCCGAACAGGGCAGGCTGGCGAGGTGGTGGGACCGGGGTGGCTGGATGGCGGCGGCGCGGTGCTGCCGTGAGCTCGGTCCCCGCAGTGTTATTGACCTTGATTCTCTCTCATTTGCATCCAGCATTTTTCATCCTCTGGAATATGGTGTTTGGGGACCTTTCCATCATTAAGTGGATTTACAGCAATTTCCTTATGTGTTTTCTCCAAGGGATTCTGTTATGAGAGGCACATTAAATCTCCATTAATACCTCATTATCCGACTGATAAGATTACCATGATAATGAGGCAGAAATTCTAATTGTTTCACTTCTTATTGTGCCTTTCATTAAATCATATACCTGGAAGTTGCCATCAGAGAGGGAAGCTCCAGCCTGCAGACCTCGGGAGGTGAACCCCTCCTTGCACACCCTGGTCCGATCCCTGGTGCTTGAGGGATGCCGGGGCACGCCGGCCTTTCCTCCCGGCCTCCTGTGCCTCCTGCTGCGGCCTCTCCTCTGTGGCCGTGCTACCAGCAGGGCTTCCAGGGTGCCAGGGCCTTTGGTAACCTGTGCTGGGGAGCATGTTTTTCAAGAGAGCATGTTTTGCGCGGCCGCATGCCCGAGCTGTGGCTTTACACAGCCGCTTGCTCCTGAGGGCGTTTTAAGCACAGGGGTGTGCAGCCTCCTTCAGAGCTGTTACAGCCCATCAGGTCAATGATCCATGAACTAAAAAGTCTCTAAGCAGGAGCAATTATTGTCTATCATGTGTCAAAGGCACCCGTATTGACCCCGATAGATGGAGCCATTATGGCCTGTTGAGTCAACGATCCATGAACGGGGAGTCCCTGGGAGCAGAGGTCTCTGCACCACACCAGTGCCACACCAGTGCCACACCAGTGCCAGCGTGTCCATCCTGTCTGTCGCCGCAGGGCTGAGGGGTGCGTGGGGGGCCGGGGCAGGGATGGATGTGGGGAGTGGGGGCAGCGCAGATGCTGCCAGATGCCATGTCCTGCCCTTGTTGCCCTGTGGAGCGCAGCGGGCAGCCTGGAGCCGAGCCGGGGTGGGGGAACAGCCCTGCCAGACCCCAGGGTTCCCCAGGGGCTGCTCTGTGTCTGCACCGGCCCCCTGGTGCACCGGGGTCCCCTGTGACCGGAGCTCTGGCTCCAGAGGGGAGACACCGTTGTGGGGCTGTGTCAGTCGCACGCTGCTGGTGAGAGCCCCTGCCTGGGACCCCATGGCCAACCTCGTCGGGAAACAGCGTGGGGGCCCCGCTTGGCACCAGGTCCAGCTCCGGATCCAGCAGCTCCTTACGGGGCGTGCCCGAGCCATGCCTGCGAACAGCTCTGTTCCTTGGGCTCAGCTTAGGGCCGGGCAGCAGAGCCCACAGTGGGTGGCACCCCCCACCCCGCGGGGCAGGGAGTCACCGGGACGAGGACCGCGGGAGCCCCGGCTCTTGGCACAGCAGGCGTCGGGCACAGAGCCTGGAGCCGGGGGCTTGGCACCTGTCCCCCTGCCCGGGCTCCTCGCCTCCAGATCTGCAGCAGCAAACAGCGTTGCCCTGCACGAGTGGACCTCATCAGGCTCCTCCTGCGCTGAAGAGGCGACGTCTCCATAGTAACTGGCACATTTGGAGGGCAGAGGCGCAGGGGCAGGGGGACCGAGACAAAGCCTGTGCGGGAGCGGTGGGCAGACCCCACGGCACAGCCCCCGGCGCACCCTCCGGCACATGGTGCTGCTTGGCCAGGAGCGAAGGTGATGCCACCTCGGGCCCTGCTGGCATCGGTGCAGCACCCGCACCGGCCGCGCTGCTCTGCAAGGGGCTGGATACGGCACCCATGGCAGCGACCCGTCCCTGCTGCGACAGGGACGTTGCGGCGGTGGGCGAGGAGCCGGAGCCGCCCGGGCGGCCGTGGCCGTGGGTCCAGGCAGGGGCAGCCAGGCGGCTCGGCCGTGCTGCAGCACCTG
>JAVJGI010000065.1:2231365-2250740 GCA_035590275.1 Ibycter americanus | reverse complement strand
AGGTGGCCGACACCCCCGGCCGTTTGCCGGGGCTCAGGCTGCCCCCCCAGCCCAGGCACAGCCCCCAGCCTGCCGCAGAGGATGGAGAACGCAGCAAACCCAGGCACCATCTGTGCCTTCGCTGCCTCCCTCTGAGGCATTTCACCGCTCGGCAAACAGCATGTCCACACGCATTTGGACTCATTTCTTTCTGGTACACCACTCTGAGCTTTCTTTCACTCCAAGCCTGAAGTTTGGGAACATTTTCTCTACTGAACCTGTTTTTCACCTTTCCATCAGAACTGGTGATGAGTCTCCTACCAAGTGCGGATTTCCTCCCGTTATTTCACACACCGCGTTATTCACAGCGGGAGCAGGAAAATTAGGAACCACCACACAGTATTTTGTGCACCATTTGCAGAGCACACGGATAATTGTTGCCTCTCTGCTCTGGCTCCACTGCAGGGCTCTGAGCAAACGTGCAACGTCTCTATTTAAGCTCCCCAAGCAGCAGGAATCCATGCCTTCCCAACGCTTTCTGTATGTTTTCAGTCCTTTCGCAACCCAATAATGAATTCATTAAATTACTATTACCCAATGTGCATAATCTGGAGGAACTGGATACTGAATTAAAACATCAAATACCTTTAGCTTTAAATGAAAACTACATAAAAGCATTTCAGGCATCACTTTGGCTATCACTTACAGCCAGTATGAATACTGCTAGAAAAGCTATTTTCGTGCAGATGTGGAATTCAATGGGAAAGACTGACTCGTGTAGCAACATCAATCAAACCGTCGGCTCCGCTGGCAGCTCTCGACAGTAAGGCAGGTTCAAAGGTCACAGGATAAAGAAAAAGCCAAGCTCTGGTTCAGCTCTAATATCTCCTCGCTAGAAGTCTCGCAAAGGTACCTACCCCCCTTCTATACTAGGCGGCTTTCATTAATCTTCTTGCCATCTTTTTTAACTAGTCATGCAGAACCGCTCGATAGCGAGACATATAATGGGGAGGCCCTGTGCCTATTACCAGGTTAACACTCTGTTAAGCCCCAGTGCAACAATGGAATAAGAATTTAAAGGAAATCTTAAGCTGCAGGGTGCAAAGCAGGCAATTAAATTACAAACCGAAGTTACCGATGTACTCCGTGACCTACAGAACACCTTTGTTTAGACTACCGTAATATTAAGGATATTTTGACCTAGTGACCAAGAGGTATCTGCTTTATTAAAACAAAACAAAAAAAGCAGAAAAAGGCTCATAGAGAACGTTTATTTGGCCTTTCACGTAAATTACCAAATAAATCTGATTTCTGCAGCTATCGTGTAATACACATGATTGGAACCCCCCGTATTTCGAAAAGTGCAAGTCTGCCCAACTGATTAGCCTCAGTGCCACTAAAGGGCCTGCCCCGAGGGCTGCTCACCCCTCCACGCCTCAGCGCTGGCTCAGCGCTCCTGCTGTGCGGATGCCGCGGGAGCCCCGGCCGTCGGAAGGGACGGCCACGGCGCATCCGTCACAGCCGCACTTGGTCCATAGCGCACTTTGTAAAAAGGCGGCGGTCGGTGACACTGAAGTTTCTCCCTTGTCCGAGTAATGTAAGAGACATTAACAGAATCAGATTTCCTTTAAATTACACTATTGCAAAGGGATATAATTGTATTAAACGTATTATGTTGCTTCCTTAAGACTTTATATTATGTACACTTAATTGAGATACAAAGCTCTTTTCAGCTATAAAAATGACAACTACTTTATTAAGGCTTAAATCTTATTTCTCAATGATAGGATACTTCCTTTCAAGATTCAGAACATCCAGAATCTCTCGTGATAATCAGACCGAACCTGATTTGAACAAGCCGTTTATACACAGTGTTTTCAGGTTCTAATGGCATTTGATCAAGCCAGCAGGGCCATTACCTCTTCCCTCTGTCTAAATTCAGAGAGTCTGATTTAATTTACAAATAAAAATTCAAATGCTGACCCAGGCCTACTGCAAGGGCAAAACAAAAATCACCAGCCATTCCTGCCTACAATACCCACGCTAATGGCAGATTAGACACCAGAGCTTTCTATTTTCATTTTCTGTTTTCAGCGAGCGCAGCTCTAAGTTCTGCAAACTCACAGCACAGGAAAGCTTCAGCCCTCCAGCCCCACCCAGAACGACTCCGAGTCTGTCCATAAATATTCACAACACATCATCTCTGAAGCTGTTGAGTCCTTTAGCACTCACACAAGTGCCACTAAAGCTTCGCTGCATGAACCTGTCTTTTCAGAGAAAACTAACAGAAAATAAGCACGAGGCTCTCCACTACAGTGATACACAATTTCTGGTTTTACATTTCAGTACCAGTAAAAGCTCTGAAACCTCTTTAATCAGCAGAAAGTATGAGCTAACTCAATATTAAACTGTGTTAATTACCATGTTCAGAGGAACAACTGTTGCAGAAACCTCCAGCTATACCCATCACAGCGACCAGACTCCACTCCCGACACCCCTTGCCCTTCCCAAAAGGTAAGGGCCGTTTGGAGGCTCCCGCAAACCCCTCACCTCTCCTCAGAAGTACAAGTCAGTCTAGCAAAGCGGCACTCAACTTTATTGTAACCCCGACTGCCAAGGTCCAGGGAAGGCAAGCAGCTCAAGAAAAGATACACTGTGCCTTCACCCAGTGTACTGTACCAGCACTGTTACATGTGCACAATACTTCTGAAAGATGAGATGGAGCACGTTTGTGTTACAAGAGATAAAAACATGAAAACAAAATATATTGCGGAACTCAAAGACCTTATCTTTACTCAGCCTCTCTTTCTTTGCAATAATTCATTCAAGAAGATCTGGGAATAATTTTTGATGTAAACTCTGCTACAAACATATATCACCATGCTGATAAAAATCACAGACAAAACTTGTGAAATACAGTGAGTTTCATTCCTTTATGCTACTAAAATAACTTTTTTTCCATTTAAAATTCAAGAGATACTGATCTGCTGTTAAAAGTTCCCCAAAATGTATCATTCTGAGATGTCACACTAGAAGTCTCTTCTACTGTCCTATAATAATGACTTTTGGAACATCTTTAGTGAATCAGGAAGAGGTCAGCAGATTTCAGGAGGAATTATTTTCTCCTTTTGGAACTATGCTGAACACTTATTTAATAGGAAAAGTTTATGACAGCCATGCAAAAATGAGTAAATAAAACCCCTGAGTATCATAAAGGTTGCCTTTGTCGTAACCTGTCAGCATCCTCTCCCAAGTAACCACGAGTCTTCCTTCGACAGCCTCCACGTGAAGGTACTGCCCTTCCGCCGCTGGGACTCTCTCTGGGGGCTGGCATTCTGTCCCATATTTCTCCTGGGGTTGGCAGGATTTGGGTACAAACATAATTTCCTACAGCAGCAGCTGCTGCCCCTGGGGCTGAAGCGCCCCATCCCCTGCAGGACGCGGTTCGCGAGCTGTTCCGGGACAGCTTGAAGGTCTCGGACTATCACGCTGGCAGGAATGGGAGCTGGACACCTGGGGTTTCAGGGCTGGCTTTTCAGATACAGCCCCATTTTGTGGGCACAGTTTTATCACCACAAGTATTCGCATTTGAAATGAAACATGGCTACAAACCCTGTTGCGTTAATGTATTTACAAGCACAAAACTGCACCTTGAACTATAAAGACAGCCACTGCACATTTCGGACTGCCTGGTCATTAGGGAAGTCCCTCCTTGGGATCACGCCTTCCCAAGGACCAAGAAATCTTGCTGGAGAGACAGAAAAGGAAGACAATGACTGGACTGAGAACATGGAAGTAGGAAGGGGTAATGAAGGGGAGAAGGATATAGTTCAATAATTGCTGATAAAATCTGTGGCAGCCATAAATTTACTCTTCCAAGAGAATTCAACAGATCATTACCTCTGTAAATATGTATCACATAATTCTCCCTCTCTGTCACCTTGCAGATAAGTACTTAATACTTAGCATCCCTACCCTGCAAAAGCACAAGTCTAATAAAACCCATCTGAGCTTTTGAACCGCAGTTACTTTTTGATAGTAGATAGTTACATTTTGGCACTACCGGGAGACATTGCCCAACTCCCCCAGGGCCTATCTTGTGCTTTTTAGACCAAATTTTACAGACAGAGGCCCTCATTACTCCACTGATACAACAAGCAAAAGCACTTGGCTTCTGAAGTCGCACTGTTAACAGCGCAAACTGGCCTCTTCCTGACGACCGGCTGAACTGGGGTGCCCAGCCCCACCTCCAGCGAGCTCAGCTATCGCTGCCGGCCAGGCACCGCCACCGCTCCCCTGCCACCGAGCTCTCAGAGCCCCTCGTCGTAATCCCGCTGACCCTGCAGCCACGGCTGAAGCAAATTTAGACTGCACTGATACTTACTGTATGGCCGAGATCCTCAACTGCACCTGAGAAATTGTTTAAAACCAGCCTGGATATTAAGAAGCTCAAAAAAATTCCAATTACGTTGAAACACCTATTTGACGACCGTGCTATGGGGCCAGAGACCAGCTGGGCAAAGGCAGCGTTTCCTTGGTATGACACTGCCAGCAGCTACTGATAGTGGGCAAGAAACACTCTTAATGATGCCATTAGCTGTAAGCAGCGTTAAAGGGACACTCATAAAATGCGTATCTGTTTATGTTCTGTTCTCTAGAACAGAATCGAGTCAGATTAAAAACATCCTATAATGAATAAAATACACCTATAGAAAGAAAAGGACATGGTAGCAATAATTCTTTGGACATCTAGCACATACAGGGAGGGAGAGAAGAGAGAACATAAATAAAAAGGACTACTCACTTGGGCTTTTTTCTTCCACAAGGTCACAGGCACAGAGGAGTTCAGAATCGATTGAAATGGGTTTCTGCTTAATCCAAAACTTAGTGCTGGCCTTCTGATTAGTAACAGGGTCTATCTCTACCTTGTCTCCAGAAATACCTGAGATGAGAAAGAATAGAGAGCCACAATAGTGATCTGTTTAAGCGATTTCATATCAGCCGTTTGACACACTTTATAAATCTTAAATGGGATGAAAGTATATTGCCCTTTTGGGCTTTCTGAAAACACAGGAGCTTTTGAAACCAAAAGCAAATGGTTATCAAGCCGCATTGATAATCTGCATTTTATTCTCCTGCATAAGCATGCCAGCAAGAAAGAAGTACCACAGAAAAAATTCCTCTCAACACATACAGAGCGTTTCTGGAAGCGGTAGCTACAGAGTGGCAAGATTTATAAAATATACTGCTAGTTTTGCCATCACCAGTACTATACATAATAGACACTATCATGCACCGTCCCTGTTCTGTCTCCTATACAGCACATACACTATATCCTCTATACGAGAGGACAACACCCATTCGCAGCATCACAGAAACGCTCTTTGTGTTACCCAGATACTCATAAACAAAGACATCCAGTCCCAGAGATCCTGTGCATTTTTACACTGCTGGCATTTTAAAGCCAGCTCTAATTAGGCTGCTTTGAAAGCAAGCTGAGGATTTGTGTAGCTCCTGGCACGGGCACCGGGCCCTGCTTCCCAGCACGGGCTTCCCCAGATGGCTGGCGCCTCGGTCCTGCCGCGCAGGCTGAGCCGGGCACGGCGCGGAGGAAATGCCCCTCGCATCCCCGCATCCCTCCGCAGCCGCGCAAGGACAGCCCTTCTGGTGGGACGCTGCCCGGGCACGCTGAGGGCTGACCACGTGCTGCAGCCGGCCCGGGACACTCGCTGGCATTTCCAGCGGTCTGCATTTATCTTCCCGGGACGCTCGCTGCGGTTCGCAGCGGTCTTCATCACAGGACTGCGAAGCAAAAGCCCCGCTGCGTCGCAGCGATGAGCAGACGCTCATTGTTGGTTGCTGTTGGCACGACTGAACAAACTTCCTGGTGTGCTTTTCACATCGCGTGGAGCCTTAAAAAATAATTACATTTCTTCACTTGTGAGTTACAGGTGAAGCTCATGAGAAAGCAACAAAAGGAATCAATACTGGAAAAAAGTATTTAAACATCATTTAAGTCTTGTGCCTCTGGATAAACAGCAGAGAGAACCTTTTGCCTCTTGAGGGTTTTGGCCATGATGCTTTCAAACACATAACGCTCAGCTCGTCTGAGGCACAAGAAAACCTAAAGGAGCTGATGATAAAACTTTTAAGAGATGTGACAAAATAAAAGTAAGATGCCACAAACATAACGGCTCTCCCAAGCCCTCCAAAACTCAGTGTTTCTTCAAGTCTGGGCACAGCTGCAGAACTGGCAAGCCACGTTCGTTTGTATTTTGTGCCGCTCGAACATGAAGGGATGTGGAGAGCAAGGGGCAGACACCTGTGGCGGGCTCCTCGCTGCAGCCCCTCCGCCAGCACCACGTCACCTTCCTTTTAACCCCGGCTGTTACGCCGGGTTATAGCAATGGCACCAGCCCCCTCCCCCTTCTATGAATCCAGGAATGCACTTTGTCATTAAACATATGTCACATCAGAGAGATCACATTTCAATTAAGCACTGCATCAAGAGTCCAATTAACACAAGGACTGCTAGACCTAGGTAATTTGAGCAAGCTGATACTGTATCTGGAGCCCATTTTAGTTTGTAATTTAATTTCGGACAGATTATATTAAATTGGCATTGTTGCTTCACTGTAATGGTTAATTATTCAAAATGGCATTTTCCGTGGTTTAAGGAAAATATGGGAAGTTGATGTTACCAGTTCTTGTTTTCGCACTGAAAAAAAGTCATGGCAAGTTCTAAAAATAAAGGTGCAAATTCTTTGTGTGTGAGGGTTGTTCCCCATCCCTTCCTCTAGGAGCATCACCCCTGAAAATACCCTTAAAGAATTTTCACTGCATGGTCCTGCAACTTCAGAATTCACAGTCAGTCAATATTGTTAATGCACCTTGTTAATTTGATAGGATTTGTCAGGTAACTCCACTGGAAAATTATATAAAACTGTTCCAGATGAACAGATGATAGTGACATGAATTAAAGTGATAGAACAATAGTGGAATATAAACCAGAAATGACACCCAAAGTGGCTGTTGATTTATTGCCATCCTGAGTTTGGTTCTGGGCTTCCATGTATATTAGTGCTACAAATCTGGGTCCATTTAGCAGAGAGATGCTCATACATACATCACCAGCTCCTGCTCCAAGCCAAGGTCACTCCCCATTGCATCAATCTTTTCAGCAGAGGCTACTTCACCAAGCATGGATTTTGTAACCATCTCAGATGTAACAGACTTCCTCCTCTTTCATCTTTTTTTTATCATGTAAAATACACTTTAACTTCTATTATTTTTATCTGCAAATTGTTGCTGTATACTTCATCCATTATTTCTGTATCTCGACATCACTGGCTTAAGCTCACACACATCCAAAGAGCACATTGACAAAGAATGTTGTCTTTTTTGTGTTATTGTTCTCACAATCTGTATGTGTTGAAACCTAAAATCAAAACAGTATTATGTATGTGGCTTCTGCAGTCTCTGTATCGCAGCACAAATTAGTCATACTCAAAAACCAAGTAAAAATGCTTCTTCTACTGTTTTTTTTTAATTCATTCATTTTATCAAAAGACATGACATCAATGTATTAGTCCAGTAACACTGTTCTGGTCTTCTTTCCTTTGTTGGGGTCTGCAACTGCCCTGCCCCCCCCCCCCCTTTCTGAAATGCTTGCCAGCAGTAATTTTCCAAGACAATATGCCTCTTCTAGTTTTGCTAATGTCATACAAAGCAAACGCGTCTTATTCCTTCACAACACGACAGAACCTTTGTAAAGACGTTGAGAGTACTACTGTATGTGCATTACGCTGCAATGCAAGCAAAACCATAAAACCCCCAGACCTTAAACCGCCACGGCTAAAGCTTTCCACCGTAATAAAACCATCAGTCAAAAGGTGGTCACTCCTCCCACGGCCATTTAAGTATTGCTTTTTACTGTAGAAGAACTATGAACAACGTATGGAAGATCAAGCTTACGCCAATATTTTCGCTAAACCTTGCCTCAAATTCAACGACCAGGCCTCGAAACAGCTAAAGCATTTCAAGAAGCACCAGTGTGCGAACAGTAGCTCACAGACACAGCTCACGCTATCGCTGCCTGCTCTGCGCAACTGGGATAAACCCCAGCACAGACCCTGTTCAAACTCGATGACGTGTGTACGTCTCGCGACGCCGGAGCGAGCTGCAGGGAGTGGAGACGAGCTGTGCCGAGTGTTTTCCCCACCACTTCTGGGCCCTGTCGCATGCAAACATCCTTCCGCGTGAAGCCTGGGAAACTGGCACTCGCCCCCAGAACCGCACGGCTATTTCCAGTGCAAGCACTGTGCGTATTTCAGCTAGCCTGACAGCCGATACGCGCCTGCACGGCTCCCGACACCATCGATACTGTCAATAAGGAGCACAGGAACGATCGGGGATCCTTGGCATCCTCCAGAAAAACTGTCGCTTCACTACAGCTGCTACATAAAACTGAGGGCATAAAAATGCTACAGAGAAAAGTCTTTGCAACCGGCCATCACTAAACTGACACGGAATAGCTCCCAAACCACAGTTACTGATGAGTGATGAAAAAAAATTAGACATCATTTTTTACATTTCAGACTGTATGGAGCAGTCTGTCACTGGCAGAAGATGAACATGTGAACACCCAGCAGCCCTAACCCAAACAGCACCTCAGTGCTTATTTTACTAGCACTGCTCTTTTAATACCTTAAAAAATTGAGGAGAAACCCCAGCAACATACCTTTATTTTGACTTTACCTAAAGATTTTGATGCTGTACATCTGCCCAAACTGAATATCCCACTGGGGTTTTCTCTGATTTTTTAAAAAATAATTAAATTATAAAAATCACATTGTCAGTGTACTGCCATCAAAAATACACAAGTTCACAGATTGTTATAAAAGGGAAATTTTATGGTCCTTACACTACTGGACAGGGTCAGCTCCTTCACTGCTACACAAGTTAAGCCATTTGTTTCATTTAACAGCTATTCTCCCTTAACCATTTATCTTTAGTGATCTGTCGTGACCTTTTCAAGCTCTCATTTCTGACACTTTCCAGATACAGTGAGTCAAACTTCACTGGAAGCAAACTATCACACCCAGATAGTTTGCTCAAAAGCAGAAAACATGTCCTGCTTCAGCACCAGCATATAAATCCTTCCTTAACAAGACAGTTCAAAATAAACTAAGAAAGCCTCTTCTGTACAAATTTGAGAGAAACAGACTCTTGCATGTGTTTGAGGATGGAAGAATCGAGAGACTACAGTGACAATAATAATACAGGAACTCGTACAGTTTAAATTTAACAATTCTACTGATTCCTACAGAATAAACGTATTCTGTAAACATCATGGCACTTAATATTTTACTGCTGAATCATTTCTTTATGGAAGGTATTTCCAGGAATGTCACAGGTCACCTACCAATGCATCATTAATCAAATTTTCACAATTTAAACACAAAGATAAAAAGCCATTCAATCATTTTAAAACAGTAATGGGGCTTTTATAATTCAAGATTCTGTCATCCCTTGGCCTTCGGGTTTTCAAAAGCATTCAGAAAACTAATAAGGACAATATAAAACCTTTAGAGAATGCTAGTGTTATTTTGTTCCACCTCAAATTTCCACTTGGTCGTTAAAATCCTTCAGTCTCAGAAAAGGAAAAATGTAATCATTCCTAATTTTGCATAGCCTCATTTAAAAATAACAAAACAGTTGGCAAGAAGCTTTCCATTAGGAAGCCTAGATTGAAAAACAGAGATGAGGTCATTAAATAATGGCCTTCTTTCAGAAGAAACATGTGCTAGCTGATTGTGGATAATAAAAATACCAAAGTATTTTCAACTGAAAGCAATTTTTTTTTTTAACTGCTGAAATGCTAGCAACGCTTTCAAGTGATGTGCTCCACGATAAAATGGACCAACATGATAATGACTGCTTTAAAACAGTCTGAGATGGACAGTCAGCTATTAGAGATGGCCAAAGGTTTGAACCGTTCCATTTTCCTAAGCGTTATAGTACAGATTGATTTACCTAACTGAACATCAGTGGTGAATCGAAGCCTATGGATCATGCTGACTTTGAAGGACTTGTAATGGTGGCTACTGAGCATGTCCTGAACTGTAGCTATATCGATCTGAGGGTCCTCCTCTGAGACCTCTTCTCCTCTTGAACCTGCAAAACAAGCCAACAATAATGAACGAGAGGTTTAAAATATGGCACACGATTCAGCTGGCATGTAAGTACGGCTGCGACGGCTGCAGCTGCGGGTGGCTTTTTAAGAAAGAACAAAACGCTCAAGTCCACGTCTCTGGGAGGAGGAAATCCTCACCCTCCGGCCACAGGCAGAACCCCCAATTCATTGAGGACGTTCCGACACACACTTGGGTCCCGCACGAAGAGCTGTGCAACGTCCCCGCGGCAGGTTCTCAGGTGGCACGAGACACCCCGGACTGCCGGCATCACCCGGGGCTGAGCCGGTGGGACCCCTCCCAGGACACCCACAGCCCATCACCCCGGGCAGAAGGGGGGCCTGCCCCCAGCCTCGGCAGCATTTTCAGGTGCCACCCTCGATGGATGCACCATCACAGCTCTCCCCCGTTCCAGCATCCCCCCAGGTGGGATGTGACGCTGGCACCTTGCTGCAGCGCTGCTAGCACTGGGGCACTCTGATCTCAGCCCTGCAGTAACGAAGCTACGCTTTATTTACTGATTAGTATTCTCATTACTACTGCAGGTACTGGCTTTATAAAAGGTAACATCTCATTAAGCCAAAATGCCAATTACTGAAAAAATGTAACACACTTTAAAGATTTTTTTACATTTTATGACGTTGGATTAACACCAATTTAAACATTACTATAATGCAATATATAATTTCGCGCAGAGTAATTTCTATGCCAGCTGCTAATAAAGCATCTCAGCCCTAAACGATCATTCAGATGCTGTTAGATAAAGTGGTATAAATATGTTTGAAAACTGATTTAGCTTCTTACAGAAGATACTGAAGAATGACACGTTTTCTTTAATATCCCAGCTAATGTAGTCCTAAAAGCTGAATCAACTGCCAGTTCAGAGTACTAAATTTGCTGCAGGAGATTAATGAAAACTTTATATTTTGCTGAAATTTTAATAATGGGAAGATGAGATGATGGAATTTTAGTACAGGTCTTAAAGATCCAGCAAAGCAGGCTAAGACCTTGTCAGATTTTTTGTTATTAATTTTGTTTGAGACTTGCACAGCTGGAGCAGCCTCAACACCTAACGCTTCCCGCACTGACCCTTCCCACCCAATGCAGGGACCCCAGCTCGCAGGGAAGCTACAGGGGGTGTCCCCGTTTGGGCCCCGACGACCAGGGGATGGTTTGCCAGGAGAAGCCACGGCTGCCAGGGGAGGAAAACCCTGCACTTGTCTCAGACCCACGCTGCTGATGCAGAAGCAGGCTGCCTTCTACCAGGGGGGTTAGAGTGGCAGAAGCATGTGCGTTTGCTTTGGCGAGGGAAGCTGTGGGGGCGGTGGCCATAAGCAGGACAAACGCAGGCGAGAGAGAGGAAAGACCCCACCTGAGCACGCAGCATTTTTCCTGCTGGCTGAAAGCATTCCCTTTCCTCTCTGCTAATCCAGTGACCAACGTCACTGCCTGTGCTAAGTATCTTTCATGTCTGCATCAAAGTAAGGTGAGCACTTGCTGTTAAACAAGTCAAAATCCACATTGAGAGCATCCAGTAAGAGATTCCCATTTCCTAGATGTTATTCAGGAAAGCCTTCCACCCTGCCCGCGGGACAGCACCGCCGCTCCTCGCCGCTCGTACCACAGCCTGCTGACACGCAACCGGGGACCCGTCCTCGGGGAAGGGGGACAGCAAAGGGTTAAGCTACAAATTGGGCTGTGCCATTCGACTTGAAAGAATTCCAAAAATCAAATTAAACAGTCTACATGTGAATTTATGCAGAGCCATCTTAACATTGCAACCACTCTATGCTCCAGAATGACAAGATAAATTGTAATGGCTCCTTCAGAGACATTACAATGTATTTTGTCAAAGACCCCTGTGTTAATGTCTCTATACTATGGATTATCATAATGTATCATGTCAAATCCTCATGCTGCAGTACTTCAAAGATACACTGAGATATGTCAAACTTTTTGGTGCACTTAAAAGCATCTTGAAACGCTGTGGCACGGTGGTGCCTGAAAGCAAAGCAGGAGGATGGCAATGGCACTGCTGCCCCGCTGTCAAGAGCAAACTGGGACTCTCTTCCACCGACGATCCCAGTGAAACGCCCGTTGAGCCCTGGCAGCGGCTCCCAGGCACACAGCCAGCCCTGTCCCCGCAGCGTAGGGGCACACCGGCACACCGTGCCGGGATACAAGCCGCAGCACAGCAGAACCGTGCGGTTACGCCTGGGCAACCCTCTGCCCCTGCCCGCCGGGGAGTCGGGGGTCACTGCTGGTGGGGGGTGGCAGAGGAACCCTGAGCCCCGCACACCCCCAAGGCCGAGCCTGCTGCCTCCTCGCGGTGAGTGCCCGGACTCCCGCCTCCGTGCAACGGGCCGCGCTCTGCGTAGCGGCATTGTAAGTACACCGTTACAGATGAAGAAGGGCTAGCGCCAACAAACTGAACCGACAGCAGCAAGAAATTCAGAAATAACACAAAGAACGGCAACATATTAACCTCATACCCACAACTCCTGCAAAGTGTTCTTAAAAGACTGCACAAGATCCAGACTCACAGGATGCTCTGCAGGTTCTGCTGCCTTTGTGTGCCCAGCCTCTCCGCCCAGCCTCCAGCTGCCCCAGCCTCGCCACCCACGCTGAACTACCGGCAAAGGGGGAACGCTACATATCGACTTTACACAGCTAGTACGAAGCTGAGTCTTCTCAGATTTCACACCACCAAAATAAAAGTATTACTGCCAGATCACATCCAGGGGAAAAAACTGCCACTGTAACCAAAATCGTGAGCACTGTGTCAGCATCTAAACTGCAGGAGCATCACCCGCCGCAGCGGAGCAGCCGAACAGCGGGACTTTGCTCTGGATGCCTTTCAGATCCTCCGCGTATCTGTAACCTCTGCTGACTTTGTTTTATGAAGCTTTGTGAATGGATTCAGGTTTACAGAATTTCTACAGTTGCTGCTCTTGGGAGAGCAGCCAGGAACTCCACCATCAAAACAGATCATCTGTCTAAAGATGGCAAGACATGCAGACCCCTGAGGGTGCATTGGATAATAGCAGTAATATCAGTAACAACAGAGAGAAATGCCCTGCAGGGAAAAACCTGACTGCAGAACTTGGCATATTGCTCTTACCCCGCAGCTCTGCGAGGATGTCTGCGAGGCTGCCGGAGCTCGGCAGCGAGGGAAGAGCCATCTCCACCAGCTGATTGGGGGAAAAATCATAAAAATATTTTCCACATGCAAGCAGCTGTGAATAAACCTGTCAAATATTTACAGGCCTGTCAGAGTATTTGTAATGGAGATCACAGTGTGGCTTTTGAATGTAAAAGCTTCTGCTTGGGAAGACAATCAAGTAAAGTAGATGCTCCAGGTCTATTATTTAGCCCAAGAGCCGACCCAGCAATATGGCTCCGCTGGCAGAGAGACCGCCCTGTCCTGGGAGGGACAGATCCCTCTTCCAGAAACAAACTCCTTCACACAATGACATGGAGACTCGGTTTGCAATGACCTCTGCATTTTTACCTTATAGTCTACCTAATTAAGACTCACTTTGTTAAAGAAAAGGTGAAAAAAGCTGGAGTCAGGCGTGGGATGAACAAGGCACAAGACAAGAACCTGCATGAAGTGCAAAACGAAGGGGGGAGGCGCTTCCCTTAGCCCACGGCAGGGGTTTAACTGTTGGAGAAGCAGGGCAGGAAAATCCATGAGTGGAGCAGGAAAAGAATGGCCGAGGGGAAGCCCGTGCTTCTGCCGCGCCGTCCCCATGCCAGGGACCGAGCAATGCGTGGCACGGCTGCGCAGGAGGCCTCTTGCTTCCCCTGCACTCTGGCACAGCCATGGCTCTACACGCCTTGCACCCACCTGGGCAGCACGTGCGTGGGGCAGAGCGGGGCTGGCGCTCGGGCAGGGGCAGGGCAGCCAGTGCCTCTGCCCGCACAGCCACCGCCGCCTCTGCCCACACAGCCACCGCCGCCTCTGCCCACACAGCCGGTGCCTCTGCCCACGCAGCCACTGCCGCCTCTGCCCACACAGCCACTGCTGCCTCTGCCCACACAGCCGGTGCCTCTGCCTGCACGGCTGGTGCCTCTGCCAGCGCAGCTGGCTGGCTCACCCCCTGCCACAGCCACAGCCACAGCCACAGCCTGGGCACTGCCCCAGGCCAGCCCCGGATAACTTGGGAACAGCCTCCCATGACCTTTCAGGAGCTCCACTCGTTACAGTTGCTTGGACTCGACCGGAGTTCCAGGCCCCCTGGCAGGACAGCGCCCGGCCGCGCTGGGGGCGGCACTGGGGGCTGCACTGGGGGCTGCGCACACCACGCGGGTGGCCCCACGCTGCTGAATCTCAAGGCCAGGCAGGTTACAGCGAAGCTGGGGGCGGTTCAGCGGGAGCACGGGCAGCCTGTGCTGGCAGAATCTCCTGGACAGAACCGCAGATGCTGCGTGGCTGACCGTGTTCTCACAGAGATGTTCTTAAATCCCTAAAACCAAAGTCACCGGGTGAGAACGCACGGTGCTGGTTGGAAGGAGACCCCATACCGAAGGCAGGCATTCCATGCAGCTATGTCTCTTTTTTCTTTATCCGTCTGATTCTTATCAACTCTCCTGTCTCAGTCCTCACCAGCGTTGGGACACCCCAGCCAGCCGGACCACTCTCCACCTCTGCTCAGATTGCTTGTGCGGCAAAACCATACAGAACATTAAACCACAGCCTCCTGCTTTGAAAAAAACCCCAACACGGAGTGGTGTTTTCTGCCCACAGAAGCTGAATAAAAAGCAAACCTGGTGTCAAGGGCTGCATACTTCTACTCTTTAAGCCAGCCGCTGTGGTGAAGCACTGTGGTGTTTCAGAAGTCACAGCCATGGAACTAGTTTGCAGCCTCTGGATTTGATGGTCACCCAGAAAACTGACACATTTCCCAGGCTGGAAACGACAGTTGAAGATCTTTACTCCATTGTTGGGGCTTTCTGTTTTGTTTAGCTTTTTTGAAAACCAGGTTCAGTACAGAGATAGTACTTTTGTTCAAGTGCTTGAACTACTGTGCAATACAGAGCTATACTGTAACTCAATTCAATCTCCTCACAGAAAATCCTGATTTTCAAATGAGACAAACAGTAATGAAACAACAGACACTGGAAGCACAAGTCTGAAAATAAGATAGAAGCGAAAAGGAGACTTATCCAAAAGGGACCCCTGCAAGCACTAGAGGATGTATAAAAATGACACATTAGTAATATCACAATATTGAAATGCCGTATGTAGCCTATTCAAGAGCAAGTGAACCTGTATTTCCTCAATAAAACAACAAAATATAAAGTTAACTGCATTGCAAAAATGTCCCTTATTACTTTAATGTACTAGTATATTGCTTAATGAAAGTTCTTAATTGTAATACAATTAATTACATACACAGAGTCCCCAATTACATTTTCCAATAAGACACTGGCTTTGGTACAGGTCTAAAGGCACTAAACCAATTTTAATATATTAACACCAATTTCCCTTGAATACTAATTACTATCTAATGATAAAATGAGAAAGAGGAACTTTCCAGAAGTAAGATGGTAAGAATAAAACTAAATTAGCCATGAACAGTTTGCTACTATACATAAAAGCATTTCACATTACAAAGTGCAGGCTTTTAGTTTAAAGATAAATCTTAGTGCAAGTTAAAAAGTTCTGCATACTGGAAACAGTTTATTAGTTTGAATGCTATTAGTAAATGCTGGATAGATAGGGGATTTCTCTGTGCATATTTCTTAATAATGGAAAGTTTTCTGTTCCATTTAATACCCTGAAATATAAACTTTCTATTTGCCCGAAGGAAAGTGGCAGCTATTTTACTAGCAGATGTTTGGCATCATACATATATATTTATTTATAAATGAATATGAGACTATGAAGAGCACATTTACAAACAATAGCTGTTATAACAGAGTTTTCCCTGACTGGCATATCTAAGCTAAAAGTATTTCAAATAAAAACAAAATGCACAAAATGAGTATTTCATTTTGATGTTAGGGTTTTCAAGCTATTATTTTATTAATAGTGCAGAACTGTCAATATTTCTATTCTAATGCCATGCCGAAAGATAGCTCCTTAAGCACTACAAAATCCAATTTCTTACTCCGTACTGGGGGAACCAGGCTCTGTACAATGCATGAATTATGGCTGATCTTATATACTGCGCTGTCCTTGAACTATGCGGGTAGAGAGTTAACCACACGGGCGTTCCACATACATCCCCGAGCAGGGACGATGGAAGATCGCTTTAAATTCACCCACACTTTGGGGGAGAAACTATAAGCAGAAGATTTCTCCTGCATTCCTTATTCGAGTTTGGTATCAACTCAACACTCAGGAACAGCACAGCAGCAGAGACAGAATTCGCGTTAGCATCTATTATTTTGCGTAGATTGCTGCCGGCCTTCAACAAACTAAACCAGTGACTTGCTCTTGAACTCCACAGAGGCAAAGTGTCTGGTTTGCCTTCGCTTCTCCATGTTCTAGGCGCTGGCTGACAAACCCAACACCCATGAATGGGACAAAAAGCCACCACCTACCGATGTGATGCCGTGGCAGCAGGGGAGGACGGCGGCTGCAGCGGCACAGGGAGCATGGGGCAGGGGGTGCTCCGGGCAGCCCTGGGGGTCCTGCCCAGGGCGCTCCCTGTCCCGGGGACACCTCCATCCCAGCCAGGGCTCCTGACCATGGGCACCACCGATTTGCTTAACGAGGGCCAGGAGAGCTTGCAAATTAAGGTACTTCTGACTCACAGCCTCAGGGGTCTATCCTACAGCCTCCCGTTCTGCTCAGGAGCTCGCATTTGTGTCCCCTCGCCTAGGAGGGAAGCAGAGCAGTTGCTGCACGAGGACTTCAGGGAAAGGGAAAAGTGTTCCCTCAGCGTTACTGACTGACATTTATTTTGAGACAAGGCCTCCGAGGCTCTCCTGCAGCATTCGTTACTCATACAGAGCAGACCGAATGCCTCCTGCTAAACCACTTACAAACTTACATTTACTATTAAAGTAATGGTGCAGCCTGAACCTCGTCACTCATGAGAGTTAAGAGCATCAGCAGATACAGCTACAAGCCACAGCATGGATTCCTCTGCAGATGACGAAAATACGTTAAAAATGCAGTATATACAATATACCTTTAATTATAGAGCCTGGATTAAAAAAAATGTTACTTCTAATCAAAACGTGCAAAACTTCTGAAAGTATGACTAGTATGATTAAAAATTCATGCAAAAATAATAGGATGGATGCAGACATTGGGGAATTCTGGCTTGTGGAAGAGTGCAACTTGATTAGCGAGGTTCAAATTGCTCCATTTCTTCATGCACAGCAGCCCTGCCACCTTCTGCCGCATCCTCTCCTACGGTTTCTTAGAAGCATTTTATGAAGAAATTAACCAGGAGCATCATTTTGGAAGCAAGTCCCACTCTACGGAGAACGGCAGCCAAAACTGTGAGTGCTTAATCTCAGCTCCAGTGCTGACGTACCACCAGCGAGCTCGTGGCAGCTGCTATTCCTTAAATGGGAGCGGAGCCTACTACTCACCACTGGAATTAGGAGGTACTTTGGGGATGCTCTGCTCTCGTTCTAGGACAAAATATGAAATGCTACGGACAAAAAGCATAAATGGAAAGGTCTAATCGTCGTAAAGAAAGAAAAAACTTTACTACTGAAACAGGCTCTTACTACGATTGTTTGCAGCAAACATGCTGAGCATGGTCTTGGCTGACAGCTTGAATGCTGCTGGCTTCCTCATTAGTACAATCAACATTTTTACATCTGAATTAAAATAGAAGGAAAAAATGCCCCAAAACTGAGAGCGTGACTGTTGGGAAGAATGAAGGATCGACCAAAATGCTACGGAGGATAAACACAAATCAATGTCAAATGTTTGGTTGGTTTTTTAAAGCTTCATATAATTCCTTGTAATGAAATATATCAGGAAATAATACCAGGGCCTTTAAAACAGTAACAGAATAGAAATATTTGAGCATAGCTGGAGAGAAGATTATTTGTTTAGCCCTTCGAAAATCATCAAACTGCTCTAGTTACACCTGCATGGCTAATTTTTTTAGATTCTATTAGAAAAAAATCAGTGCCTCTAACAGCCGTATTGACGTGGCAAAATCTGCTGCAGACCAACCACCTTATCCACTAAGCAATGCCTGCAGCAGAAAAAGTTTTGTATTTCCAGTGTTTTTCAGGGTTGGTCACAACTTTACAGAGCAGAGTTTAATAGAAAAAGATTAATCATGAAGCGATAAACAGGATGCAGACTATTTACTAGAAGGTATGAAATCCATCATTTCCCTCTGGAATAGTGTTTTGGCACAACTGAGAAGTGTCTCAGGAAAGAGAGTCTTGTCAAAACTTACTTGCCCAGACAGTACAGCTTGTGTTCCAAAATACATAACTTATGTGAGTTTAAGCAATTTACAAGAGCAAAAGTGAAAAGGGGAAACATACTGTTCTCCCGGACAAGGCAGAATTCCAAAGTGCTCTGGCTCTCCAAGGTACAGTCTAAATCTACTGGGACATTAGGTTCACTCTGCTTCTCCAGCCGATACTGAGGACCTGAAACATAAAGTAACTTGTAAAATCATCTGTTTTCTAACAAAGTGATGGCTTATCACGTTCAACTAACATGAGATTACTCGTAGCCTGGAAGTAAGGCAGGTAGATGTTTATGTTTTGAAGCTCTTTGCCAAAGGGAAGGGCCCTGTCGTCAAACGGTGGAGGATGGCGTGCAAGGAAACACATTCCAGTCACCTTCGGCTGCCCAGCACCGCTACCTGGCCAACTCCTGGCCAACACTTCCGCGTCACTCCTGCGCCAGCTGAGCCGCGGTTACACACCCGCCCGTGCCGCAAGCCAGGGCTACTGCCACTGTGAGAAACACCTGCTCAGACCCTGGTGCACACCATGTCGTATTATCTGGGCACCCTCCCTCACGCGGAAAAGCACAGCGGCTTTGCTCCCCTTTGCCCTGCCCTCTCACAGCCCTGCAGACGGCAGGCTGGCTGCTGCGCGCCGGGGAGCCCCGTGCCGCGCTGCCGGGGCTGCAGCAGCCTTTGGGGGACTCTGGAGGAGAAGGTGCTCGGGCGGGCAGCTGGGTAGCACAGAGCCCTTTGGGGCTCCCCAACCTCGTCCATCCCACCATCACCCACTGATGGAAGGCTAGAGGGGACCCTGCA
>JAVJGI010000065.1:2204201-2225066 GCA_035590275.1 Ibycter americanus | reverse complement strand
CGGCGTCGCTGCGCGGGGACACGGGGGATGCGCCACGCCAACGCGTGCTCCGCCGGAGGGAGCGTGCTGCCAGCTGCGGGTGGCTCCAGTGCTCCTGCCGGCACGGCTGTAATTCCAAAACAACACATGAAAAATCAGAAATCTGAAGACGGTCAGGCAGCCGTCGCTTAATAGCCGAGGCGGCAGATGCCAGGCAGACAGCAAATAAGCAAAAGCGAGTATTAGCTATGTTCCAGGCTCTGTCCAGGTACAGAAGACAGGAAAGTAGTCAAAAGAAAATTGCTGATAAACATTTAATGCTGATGTCTGTGGTACTTCCCTATTTCAAGTTTCTCCTTTCACAAGGATACATGATTTATTACTTCACTGCTCCAACCCTAGGTTTTCAAAGTGTGATTTCTTTTGAGCTTAAACTATATTTATATTTATTTTTTTGTTATCACTTTTTTATTATTGCCATAGAAAATATTTGCTGGAAATATGTTGCAGCTATTACAAGGTCATAAAAAAGAGGAGGTTTATGTATTTCTATCATTTCAAATAGTCTGTCAGAAAGTATCAGTCGCGCTAAGTGTAAGACTACTGGATTCCAGCTTTCCCTCTGCCAGCACATGGGCAGCATATGGAAGAATTAAAATAGCTCAGTGTGGCTGCTCCTTGGGTGCTGGCTGGGAGCAGGCAAACCGAGGCACCACGCTGTCCGCCGCCAGCCTCCCCGGGCGCAGCCTGCCTCCGGAGCGGCACGGGCCAGGACCACGTGTCCCATCAACGCTGGACATGGACCCTGGGCCAGGGTTACGGACAAAAGGGGCCTGAGGAAGGAGAGGGATCAATACACTGCAGGGAGCACAGAAACTGGGAACGGAGAGAGGTCTCAAGCCTCCTTCTGTAGGATTTTTCTTAGAACGTGACAGAAGGGGCAAGGATTCCATTGTGTGCTCGGCAATGACAATAAAACAACAGAAAATATGTAAACAGTTTGAGAGGAAATAGCTGTAAAGCCAGAATGTTTACATCTCAAATCCTACTGCTATGAGGACATCTTAAATCTGTTTATCCGTTAAAAAATCCCCAAAGCCCCTCAACACCTCTGAAGTGGAATAAAGATTTTATCATTACAAATGCAAATACTGGTTAATAAATAAAGATATTTAAATAGTGAAAACAAACTTTTAACATTACGCACAAGCATGAGACTTTTTTTTTCAGTCCAATCTGTTTTTTCTTAACTTACACTGTTGTGACATTACTGAATTTTACATACAGTTATCTGCTGCTCTCCGCAGAAATACAGATGGTTTTTGTAGAAATAAACAGTCATTTATATGAAACAATTGTAAAATAGTTTATGGAAACCAGTGGTGTAATGCATTCAAATAAATGCCAGGACTGGCTGATGGAGAGCCAAGGTGTTAAATCACACTGCTTAAGAATTCAGCTGTGGGAAACAGATAGTAAATCCAGAGTGACAGAATTTCCAGTGATGGCAAAGGTTTCTGACATCTAGTCCAGTACACAAAAACTACAGCAGTTCAAACCCATTTTACTTAACACTACCTTGACAGCCAGTGAAATTAAAGAATTTAGTCAAAAGCCCCTTAAAAAGAAACAAACACTTCATTTATGTATTGCTTTTTCGTAGAATAGAAAACATGCACATAACTAGCAGCAAACCAGTCTTTGCAGAATATTAACAGAAGTGCTTTATTTAATTGCTACTATAGACTTTTATTCTTTTGGCATTAGCAAAATATAGCTCTAAATGAAGCTGAGAGGAGAAAGAAATCATCGTGTTTGATCTGTAATGTAACGTATCTAAAGCAGAAATACAATATACAGATTTAGGTGGGTTTTTTTAAGTCACAAATTGAAGATATAACGTCAGGGCAGTATGCGTTCCGGCTGACCCACCCGAAGTCCCCTCCACACTCTGCTGCCTAGAGGAGGGCACCCATGTGAGCATCCCGCAGTCCAAGCTCAGGCGGTTATACAAGATGCAGATCAACACGAGGCCTCTACCTTACTGACTCGGACTGCGAAGTGACAAAGGTCCTTCCCCTGTGACAGACGCAGAAGTTACAGCACGGCAGCAAGGGGCAACACAAGCACCCAGACGGCGCGTTTCAGGCTTCACAAAGAACAAGCAGGAAGGAGACGGTCCCATGACTCTACCTGGTGTATCAGCAGGACCTTCTTTCATCAGAGTGGATAAAATAAACAAAAAAAGTCTCCATCATCCCAACACTGAACTGCAGAATTTAAAATGTCACATAAATTACAGCTTTATTACCAACCCAGAAGAACCAATAAATGTATGATTTCAATACCAACAGCTCTAAAATAGACTCAGTTCAATATTTCACTTTCATTTCAGAGGCCAGGCATGAAAAATTTTCCTCAACCATTTGGGCTGATGTCCAGAATCCCATCAGCCCAAATGCACAAAACTAACGAGCTATTTCTATTCTAACAAACTATTCGCAAACTTTATTCCCGAAGAGCTGTTCCACGTGCACCAACATCCCCGTCCCCCCCGTCAGGTCAGTGTCTGCTCAGCATCAGCAGGCTGGTGGAAAAGGGCTTGCTGAAATAAATTATTACTGCTGCAAAACAGAGATGGAGTTTGTAGGCAGAAGGAAATAATTTCAAGCAGCCTCCATCACACCCTCTCCAGCACAGAGGGGCTCACCCTGCACAACACCAATCCTGCTGAGGAAAATCTGCTGCAAAAATAACAAGCAAGCAACCCTTCCTCTTTCCCTAACAGACATCAGGGCAGAGAGCCAGCGAGCAGCGGGGCCAAACAGCTCCGGGAACGCGGGGCGGAGGCTGCTGAGCAGGGGGTAAGGAAAGCCGCAAGCCGGCAGAAGCCCTCCCAGGACCAGCCAGCCCCTACCGCCCCTGGCATGGGACCAGCAGAACCGGGAGAAAGCTGGGACAACCAGGGGCTCTATGTTCCACCCTTTTTACCACCTTGCCTCTTTGGTGAAAGGGGGCAGCAAGCAGGAGAGCCCTGACCAAGGACCTACAAATATCGCTGCTCTTTTTAATTTAAATCTTGCTAATATAAACAGCTTAATGCAAGGAAACCCAGAATTTCTGAAGTATTTCCAGGTAAAGCCATTCATAACCGGGGGCACAACACTCTGCAGGGATGCTGTAATTATCCAAAACAAAGCACTGAAAGCCAGAGAAACTCAAAACTACCATTAAGCAGAAAAGCATGCATGTAAACACACGGAAATACAAATTAATTGGCTTTTCACTGTCACAGATGCTGGGGCTTCCATCTCCTTAAGAGTCAGAGCAAACATATGCATCGCCTACTCTAACATATTTACTTTTAAATTTAAACTCCTCAGTTACCATCATTCAGTGACAGTATCAAACGTTAATGACAGTTTATTCTAATTGTGGTTAATCTCTTAAAAATGCTTTAATCACAGGGCTGTGATTTTACACAGTTTATCTTCCTAAGCCTCCTTTTTTAATATATATAAATAAATACAGGTATATATGCAATAAAAATACACCCACCGGCTTTCCAGCCCTTTCTTTCTGTCCCATTCCCCACCTACGTGGTGGGGACGTGGGAGCAAAGCCCAAGTGGGATGCACAGCTCTCCCAGCAGCCGGAGCAGCCGCCCAGCCCCAGCCCCGACGCGGCGGTGCCGGCCAGGAGTCCAAGGTCACGGTCAACACGGTCACCTTAACACCTACAGCCTGACAGTTCCCCCTCTCCTGCGCTTGCCAACACCCTGATCACCCCCAGGGTGAACTGGGAGAGCCGGCACCATCCCAAAGATGCTCAGAATGAGCATCTTTCCCCATACTTTTCCCCATATTTTACTTTCTCACGCCACGTGCAACCACCCCCTAGGAGGGGAGAGCCACCACCCCTGCTCCAAGGGGTGGCTGCAGCTCCGGGTGCCCCGGGGGGACAGGGGCACCCTGCCCTGAGCCAGGCGGGGTCCTGGGGCGCTGGAGATGGGCTCCCCAGCAGGCTCCGCACAGGCTCACGGCAAGGTCCCTCAGGAGCTTCCTGCAGCTGGGCACCAGATTCTTATCCTCCGATGAAAGAAAAATATTTCTTGATGGACAATAACATGAACATTTTCCATTCACGCCAACAGTAATCTCAAGGCAACCAGCACGTAAGAGTCCAAGGAGTTTACTCTATTTAGGAACTTACAAGAGTTATACTCTGGTTTGGCTTAGGGATATTTTTACAAGTCACAGTGTTATACTTCTTTAAAGACCTGATTTTCAATAATTCAGAAATTAAAAATGGAGATGCATACATGATAGCAGCCAGATTCTAGGTCTGAAGTCTAAGGCGTCATCTCTGCACATGCAGAGACCCCGGGCCCTCCCTCCAGATACCAGATTCACTGAGGACCCCACAGAAATATATCTGCCGCCACAGCTCAAGGCTCCACGGAGGGAGCAAACCTGTGTGTTACAAATGGCTCGGGTCCTGCGCGCTCACCGCCAGCTCCCCCGCCCGCAGCCACCACCACGCTCCCAGTGCCACCGGCCACGGGGACACGGAGCCGCCGTGCCCCCTCCCGGCACCGCGGCAGCGCCAGCTCTCCTTCGCATCTGCGGCAGGCAGGAGCAAGACAATCACGTACGGCACCACCGCTTCAAGACCAAGTATTTACAAAGAGAACTGCTGAGATACTCCAGGAACAGGAAAATTACGGGACAGGTTTAAACGAAAACCTTCAGCGCTACGGCATCCGCGCGATTTCCCCCGGGCCTGGCGGGGTGCCTGGCAATAAGTGGTTTTTCACACAAATGGTATCTTCACATTGCTGGTTTTGCTTATGCCCCATCTAAGTTTTGAATAAAATGTGGTTACGAATAGTTTTGAGTGCATGTTTAAGATGAGAAATTTGACATTAACAGCGGTGCTGAGACGTATATGTTTGAAAGTGAATTTCCAAAGAGAACTCCGATCTCTCTTCCCTAGCTGCTTTCTGCACGGAGGATGAGCCTCACGCAGCACTCTTTATTTGGAGCTTCTGCTCTCCAAGTTCTGCAGGATAACTTAACAGCTCTGTGTGAACAGATCTGAAACACAGGAATAATAAACCATTACAAAAGATGGTTTTGTAATAGATTGTGCTCTGAGTTACCTGGTGAAAGAACACATTATTTTAAGTGGCCTTTCCAGCCACAATTCGTTTGATTCTGTTGTAGAGACTAAAATATGACACGGAGACTTTTATTTTTATTTCCTATCCCTGTTTCTTGAATTTTTCTCTTTCCTTATTATTCAGCTTCCTGTGGCAGTGAGATAATACACTTATCCAGACTAGTAAGATTATTTTAGACTATTTTTGGTCACTTTACACATTTTAAAGAATGCAAAAAGCACTAGTTGACAGCTGTTAGGGACTTGAATGTTATTGTAAAGCAGCTGTTTTCATTTATAGAAAAAGTATTAGTCTTTCTCCAAACTGAACAGAATACGAAGTTAATAACTCTCACCCTAACCTACGGAAAATACAGGTCATGTCTGTGAAATGTTGGCAGAAGGTATTGTTTATAACAATTAAACTTGTATAGCATTTTGTTCTTAAAAGGACTGAGCATTTCTGGTTCAGAGATGTTTGCAGTTTGAAGCAGCTATTAAATAATAATCAGTAGCATGTTCACCCTGCAAAGAATTTCTACTTAAAACCAGACAAGATTAATCAGACAAGGCTTCTCTGTTCGCAAGAAATTTCAAATGAAGAGAGGCTGACATGAACCAGAAACAGGCAGGATGATTCTAACATTTCAGCATTTTACATTGTTTAGTTTTGTCTCTCATTTCCTTCTAAGAACATTCGGTTTTTATATACTGACATCAATGCTTAATTTGTTTGAAAACAAAGCCTTGGTACACATTCTCTCTGCATTCTTATTTACTTTACATTAGTATTTATAGTCCATTCAGTCAAGGTCTGGAAGAAAAGGCAACTGGCATCCCAGAGAATGTATTTGTTGAAGAGCAAAAGGAATGAGACAGCTCAAAGGCGAGGAAGATAACTTTCAAGTGTACATATAGCTCCTGCACATATTTAATTTGAGAATCACCATGGCATCAAGACACACAAAGTATCAAGAATGAAGTCATCATCTTTCTTACGTTCTTAAAGTCATAAGCGATGCAAACATATTTTATAGAAAATATTGAATGCAGGCTTTAGTGCAGATATAAAAAGCCTGATAAGATCTACTTGCCTACTGCACATTGTGGGATGCTGTCAGACCCAGTCTCAGCTGTGCTGTGGTATCTGAACATAAGGGGCTCTGCATTTCGTCTTGCAAAAAATGTGCTTTCCTTGGTCCAGCTGAGTGCATTCCTAAAATGTAAGATTTAAAACGTACATCTACCATAACCTAAATTCCTAGGCTAACTGGGTAACACGGAAGTATTGGTAAAAGACCAGCAGAAATATACACCAGATTGTGTAGGAAAATCATTAAGCAGTAAAGCAAATCAAGTCATATTGATAATGGTTTCACAGTTATGCAACATAATCTGTACAACCTACAAAACTTCCTCTGCAAAGCATGAGGGTGGGATTTTAAAAGCATACCTAGTATCTACCTTTTTTAGAAGTTAGTATTAATTGATTTCTAGGGAGCAGACTTACACCAAGTACTAGAACACCCAAATCTCACCTTCTAAGAAGGCCTTTTAAGACTCCATTATTGTATCTGTCCAAAATACAGACAGGACCATATCTGACATTTCCACTGATAAATTCAGGAAGAACGAGAAGTTCTTATGCTCGTGATTTCAAGCATATGATTCCCTTTCTGTAGCTCTGCCGTACTGCAGAGCAATGTTATATTTAAACCATGAGCTGCTGGAGTGCTCACAATGTTCAAAACCATTCTCAAAGAGATCGAGACATGGCAAGCTTATACAAAGCAATTAAACTGTTTATGGATACCGGGGTTCTCCACAGGACCTTTACCCCCGCACCCCAGCACGGCCCACCCAGGCCAACGCGATGGGCGCAGCAAGGCCCCTGCGGCACCAAGGGAGCTTTCAGCTTCTGCCTCCTCACCGCTGCGACCCGCCGTGGGCAGGGTACCACCCCCTCCTCAGTCTCTTTCTCTCCCGTTCTGCCTCTTTTGAGAACTCTTGCATGAGAGATGCCTCTGAGCCTCCCTCAAGGTGGTCCACTGCTGGATTAGACCAGTCTCCTCTGGGAGCTCATTCCACAACAAACGGTGTTTTATTTCCAGCTCTTGCGTAAAATATGCATCTGCAATACATGCTGCTGAGCATGCAATAGGTTAAACAAATTGATGATAAAGTATTCTACTTAGTTATTTTTCATTACCATAAGAAAACATCAATTACATTTTCTATTTTATGAGTGTACACAAGGGAATCCATTACAATAACAGAGAGGTTATATGACTGTTTTTGCTGCTTCTTTCCTAAGCAAAAAGAATAGTTAGTTTTTCAAAAGACAATGAAACCAGCCCAGAGAATAGGAAGGCACACCAGCATATCTGCATAGACAGTTCCTATCCTGATTTATCCAGCCTGACTCCAGCTAATTAAACATCTGCCTCAACAATTTCCTCTGCAGATTTATCTTCTCCAGTATGTAGCACTGACTGGTTGTTACAGGCTTTTCCCTAACTTGCAGCCATTCCCATGCACTTCTTCCAGTTGGTTATTTGGGCATGTGGCAAGAGATGATACAGTATTGCCATTAACCCCCTGCTGCTGCCTGTTGTGGGACAGGTCACCAGGCTCCCAAAGCACTGCTTCACTACAACCGTGTCCTCTTCTAAACGACTTAAGGGCCGTGGCTCTCCCAGCTGTAACACATACAGGTTATTTTACCACCTGCATTTCCTGTTGATTGACTCGAAAAATTATTATTTAAAAACAGTCAGCGTTCATGCATCTAAGGCAAAAGCCTTGTGACACTAAGAAAGGAAAGCTGCAAGGAATGTGAAGTAGTTTGAATAGTTTGCAATAATTTTACCTAACATAATATCTAAATAGAGCTAGGCACAATTGGAATAGTGCTTCCATTTTTTTCATGCCACTTTCTATGAAACAAAGGTTGCACCCCACTTCTATCTCCTTCTACTGACCTACGTCTTCCTGCAACAAATAATCTCTGGCTTGAAGTTAAATTGCAGTCAAAAGCCTTTATTCAGCTTTCATCTTTTCAAAAAAAGGCATTCTGAAATAAACACATTGATATTTTTTGCAGCCATGGTTCACACTACAGCTACACGAATGCCGGCGCACGCGCTGGAACACCACGCAGAAACCTGGGCTCTGCGTGACCCTTCGTCAAGGGGAACGGTCTGTGTCCTTATCAGCCTGGTGCTCCGAGGCAGGCAAGGGCTGGCAGCTGCAAGGATGGCAACGGCACTTTTAAACAGAAGTCAAAAATAGAGAAGCTCAGAAGGTCACCGACTCAGAGGTGGCCGAAGCGTATGGATTTTCAGGAACTTGTGACTCAATTGTTTATTGGAAAACCTACCTGTAAGCTGCAGACTACTGGCTGAATAAAATTATTAGGGAAAATTAGTCTAGTATTTTAGTCCTGGTCATGCTGGAACATACCCTTCCTGACTAGACAAGAGAAACTCTTCCATTTCTTCCTCACCCAAAAGAGCCAACCAAGGTCTGCGTTTTCCTACAAACACAGCACCAAGTTGAAAAATGTCATGTAAGTCAGCAGTGAAAATAGGTCAGAGAGCAACTTCTTACACCAGTACTTGAAAACAGCATAAGCTGTAAACATAATAAATTCATTCGCCCTGTGAAGGCTGGTCTGGAGGCACACTGAGCATGGGCAGAAAAGTTCATGGGCATTTCTGTTTTACTAAACTATTACAAAAGCTTTAAATAAACATGTTAAATCTATTTTTGGTTAGTACTTTCTAAAAATCAGAACAATCAACTTAAAAGGAAGCATTGCTTAATAAAAAGAAATGCTTTTCCTAAATTATGTCTTATCTTTTATGCAGAACTTTGACATCCTAATCCACTGCTTAATAATGACTTGAACTACAACGGCACAGGACCGTATAATAGTCTGATCTTAAATTCCATTTATCTGTGCATCTCCCAGTGAAAGTAAGAGGCATATCCACTCCAAATAGGAAGAATCGGGTGGCAGATGAAGAATGACGACAAAATCTTTTCCTGCTCCCGCTCTGGCCTAGCCGTGCCCACTGCGGTGGCATCCCAGGTTTGAAGCGCCCGTTAGCCTCGGTGGCGTTTCCACCGCTAGTGGCAGTGGAAGGGGACTGGGAAAGGTCTGGGATCCCCAGGGCAGAGCAGGCAAGAGGATCCCTCTGTGCAGACGGCTGCAATTTCTGCTTTTTTAAAGATGACAGGCAAGACCCTCCAAAGACCCCCACCCTGCCAAAGTCTGCTGACTGATGAATCACTGTTTTGGGTAAGGGAATAATTTGGAATAAGGGAAGTCTTGGATAAGGGAAGATAATTTTAATAGAAAAGTTTGATTTACCAATTTAATACATCAATACCTAATCTGAGAAGTCCCTTCACCCACGTGCGAGTAAGACATGACAATTTCAATAATGCATTATGAGTGCTCACCAACAGTTAAAAAAATAAAACAAACAAACAAAAATTTCATTTATGAAATTCAGTAATACGGGAATTCAAGCAGAAACCTTTCCCTAGAGTGATCACTCTTCCTGCAGTCACTCCAACTCATGAAGCTTACAGCCGCAGGTCCTGATTCTGGATGTATCTATACATAAGCTCAAACTGAAATCTGCAAGCAACACCGACTATTTCAAGCAATCCAATTACAGGTTCAAAAGTAAATATAAGTACCTATAAGTTACCTACAAGTAACCATGAGGTTTTTAGTTGGGACTTCTGCTGTGGTTATATCCACAGCAGGGATGATTGTCATATCTCAAAGGGGTGAGATGTCTCATGGATAATTTATTAAAAGTAAATTTAAATGATTTCTTATATAATTAAAACCCCCCAAAATGATACATACATGCTTATATACCCTCTTACTACAAAGCTTTCTGAGCAGGAGAGCCAGAACAGTAGAAATAAATGTATTAGCTGACGGAATAAATGACAGGTCCATGCTGTTTCTAAGCTACTGAGCAAAAATAACAAAATAAAAGCAAAAACAAATTTCAAATGGGTGAAAGAGTAAAACATCTGTTACACGAGGGAGGAAAGTAGTTTCAAGACTGAGCTAAGTGAATCCTTTAGCCACCTCCCTTCAGGGAAGAGAAATCTGACCCCAGGAAATAAATAAAAGTCACCCAAAAAGTGAACAAAAGAGGTGCTTGAAAAAAACAGAACACCATTCATCGCAGCTAACGACTTGTTCATTATGAGTGATGATGGATAAAGACTTCTCACGCTGAGATGAAATCAAGATTTATATGCATTGTTTCCTCTCCCAACTTGTGGGAAGATCATCATCATTTAATTCTATCTCTGCGGCCAGTGATGGGCATCCAGAGAGCTGGTTATCAAACGGCGCAGTCAGCTGGCAAAAGCTGAAACGTGCAGTTGGCACATCTGGACCGAGCCGCCACAGCCGAGGGTGAACAATGACTCCTGGCCAGCGGCCAAATTGCTGCAGACGCTGGCGGGTCTCATCTACAACCACCCCTACCAGCATCTCTCTCTCCTTCCCGCCCCCCACCCCCCCGCCTTTTTTTTTTTTTACGAGAATCAGATTTTCATTGCTTCATTCAATTGCTCTCCTCTGCCATTTTTTACAGCTCTTATCGTTCCCTTGGAATATGGCCTTGAGACAGCTCATCCGTGTCCTTCACTGTGTTCTCTCTTCTAACTTTTATTAAAACTTCAGCTCTCATCTGAAGATAGCTAATTAAATCCATGACAGATTATACACTCGTTTAAAAACCGCACTGAACTACTTTTTCTAAAGAGAACAGGGTTTATTTTCTTTTCCCATAGTTAAAACTAAGTGTATATAAGGAGGTTTCATTCATTTACAAAGACAAGATCCTTATCTCTACCTAGTATATAGATAAGTTTATATTAAAGTTCCTTTGTTGTGTGACAAGACTTGGTGCAATTTCTCACAATAATTATTTCTTGTAAGGCTGAGACATCTTTCCAGCAACACTTTTGAAATATATACACTAACATATATGTGAATGCCCATCTACACCCTGGAAAAACATTGCTCTAAAATATAGATGCAAGTACTGTAAATTTTCTTTTTTAAATGTTGATATGTCTTAACTATAACAGTACTATTTGACAACACTGCAGAAAGTAAATTTTTCTTTTTCTGTACAAGTAACGATGAACCCTTTAAATTATTTAAAATCATACTAAGCATCATTTTCTTATATAAATCAAAAGTATACAAATTCTGTCAAGGACTGGCCTTACTGTACTTCCACCCATCATCTCAAATTACCACTAGCTGGACTTGAATGCAAATGGCTCTGTTATCATAAATAAATATTTGCAGTAATGGATATACTGCTCTGCAGCAAACATTACGCAGCTCCTCCCCTGCCTGCTTTTCGCCAGTATCTAGAACGCAAACCTGTGCACAGAACTGCTTTTGAGTGGTACTGAAAATCACAATACCCACTGAAAAAAACCCGAGCATCTTCCAAAACAGTTAAAAAGAGATATAAAATATGCTCATGGAAAAACACCCTACCCTCTAGAAAATACGATAAATAACCCACCTGAGCCTCTCTGTGATCCCTTCCTTCTCTTTAAGGCCTTTTGTAAGATATCCTTCATGGTGACCTTCATACTGTCCACCTGAATAAGTGAGAATCCATGAGCAGCATTTCTGCAAGACAGATGCACATGCATTTTTACAACACAATCATCATCAGGCAGCTCACTGCAATTGTCGTTAGTTTCAAGCAAAGGACCTGTTAGGTCCACCAATTAACAAAGTTGTGCTATAAAAGTAAGTTAAAAGGAGAAACTCAGCAAACTCCCTTAGAAAGGCAGAGGCGAAAATGGATTGAGATTCAAGGTGTGCAAGGATTCTCCTAATTTATCTTGATTTTTGATCAATTTGTGTTCATCATTAAAAAAGAAAAATGAGCAAATGTACCTGCAGAGCTCCTCAACTACTCATTATTAAGTATCTGCTAGGCGTTTCACAGTGCATACAAGAGAAACAGTTTGCAATGTCATTTTCATACATGTCCCGATGGCAGATGTAACAAATCATTAAGCAGAAGCAGAAGAACAGCACTTGGAGAAATAACAGCAGCTTTTCAGCACTATTAATGGATAGCATTATTTCAAACGTAAGTAACGTGCTTTCTTTAGACACGTTTTTGTGAACGTCGTGGCACAGAGTCTCACGGCGAGGTTCCCGACAGCGGGGTGCTTGTCCTGGCCACTGCCCGCAGGAGAGCCCGCACCGGGGGCAACACCGCAAATAGCGCGGGGATGGTTACGGGAGACACCGCCAGTCAAATATTGAAAGTGGCATCACTGGGGAAGCAGAGAAGGTGTCAGTGTAATAGAAGAGGTACTGGATTAATACATCAGTAAATTTTGCCCCTTAGACCTTGCAGTCAATCTCTGCTCATGTCAGTAGATGTCACTGCAGACAGTTAGCACAGAAATCTGAGAGCTGCTGGGCACCCACAGGGAGAGATTTGCAATGCATGGAAAAAACGGTTTTGCAAAGCTGTTTAGACAGGAGGAGGAGCTTTGTATCTGGCAACTAGGAATTTTAATCAGGGAGTAGAGCTCTATATGAATATCACAACTGGAATATTTTGAAAAGCAACTGGCAGTCAGAAGCAATCCAAGCAACACAATTACATCACTAAAAACAAGACCACATTACAGGTCACCTCCAGACACAAATGCTGGGAATACAAGTCTGAGCTCAGATCACTTCAGACGTGGCATCCCTAGCCCACACCGTGACACAGCCCAGATGAATACATGACACCTTCAAGCCCTCACTGCACAGGAACACTTACTCCTGGCCACGGTGCAGACACGGCGGCCAGTGAACCCCCTGCCTGGGCACGTGCTGACCACCCACTTGCTGTCCTGCAGCTCACTCGTGCTCTTCTCGCGGCTGTCAGAACAGCAAGCGCACGCTGTCCCCTTCTACCCTGCTCACAGCACAGAGCGACCTTATTTACCCCAGTTAAGCTTTGCAACTCAACCTCATCTGCCGAGAGTGGCTGGAACAGGCTGAAGACACAGTCAAGAAATCTCTGATGGGTGCTCAGTTATGCATTACAAAAAATGAACTCGCCTGCCACGCTGAAAGGAGCGCATCAGATGGGTCTGATCTCAGAGCATCCCCCGGCTCCTCGGGCAGCTCAGCCCCAGGCTCCTCACCCCGTGGCACAGTCCCACTGGTGTACAGCGGTGTTTCCTTCTCATCAGTTGTGAGTTAGTCTCATCTGAATTTCATTCTCAATTCCCTTTGTTCCTGGCAAAAATGAAACTGCCTAAAAGCCCAAATTTATGTTCTCTAGACCATTTATTATTTATAACTCTATCTGACTTGTCTCCAAACCAAATATTCCCAACCTTTTCATGCATCTACTTTCTCCCCGCTGTATTTCTGCCATGTGTTTCATACAGAACGAGCAGAACTGAGCCCACTGCTCCACATGAGGGAGTACCATCCATGTCTGCAGTGGTGAGATTGCCATCCTCGGTCCGGCCCAAGGATTCAGGGGGTTTGATTAATGCCATATGGTGAGCAGAGACCTTCCTAAACCCTTTACTGATGAGCAAATCTTCCCCTAAGCTGCTGCGGAGCCCTGCAACATGCAGGAGCACTGCACAACGTCTTTCCTTTGCTCAGCAGCTTCCTGGTCATTCACCTCGCTTCCCAAAGCCATTACAGCTCCTGTCCAAACTGACCCGCCGAGCCAAATTTAGTGGATTTTTTAAAAGTAAAAAGCCTCTTATACAATTATAACTATGAAAGGGAAACTACCTTTGAGCTTTTATTTAAATGACATTATATTTGTCAATGAAGTGCTACGAGAAAAGCCTTGCATGCTGCACCCAACCATCAGAACACTGACTCAAAAGACATCTGGCGCCTTTGGTAATGAATATAATGCTCTGCCATACAGAAAGCAGGTTGCCAGAGAACTGCAACCAAAACACATGAAAATACATTGAAATACTGCAGGAAGAAGAAAAAAAAAAAAAAGCGAAGGTGAAGAAGGTCTTCCAAAACCTTCTCTGGCCAAAACAACTGGAGCCACAGCTTTACTTTTTCCCTTTAGTACAAAATGTTTTTCAAATGTGTTTTCCCCAAACAAAGCGGGGCCTGCATCCCACCCCACGGATCAGCCCCGCAGGGCCACGAACCGGCCACGGCCGACCCTGCTCGGGGCTGCTCAGGCGGACACGGATCTGGAGCCTCCCAAAAATGGAAGATTGTCTTTCGATTCCTGACACTTCAGCTGCTAAAAAGCACACGCTGCTGTTGATCCCGCTCGTGTTTCAGGCCATCCTGACTTGGTCAATTCTTTCTATTGAGCAGCTGGCCTGAGAACTGTCAGACTAATTTTCCTGACACTCTATAACTAACTCATGCCTGAGCCATGGCCATTCTTTGCCTCAGAAGCTGGATCTTGTCCCAGAACAATCTTTAAAAGTTTATTTCACTGATCAAAGCAAAATAAGAAAACCTCTGTGTTCTACTATATTTAGTGTGCTATCCAGTAAGTGAGACTTTGGCAAGAGCAGTGAAATGTAAAGCGCACCCCGCATTTGTAAACTTTTGGATTATTTGCTCTGGAACGGAGCCAGGGGGTCTGAAATGCCCGTCCCAGCTCCGGCGCACGGTTCTCCCCTTCCCCTGCTCTGGCTCACGAAGCGTGCAGCGCTGTCCTTCCCTAACAATACACCGCAGAACCTCAATCACCACATTTTAGCACTCAGTAAAGCCACAAATCTGAGCCGAGGGTGGATTTAAGCCCAGACCAAAGAGACCCTGCCATCATCCCGGGGTCAGGCCAGCGTGTCAGAGCACATTTCCAGCGCCGCGGCGGCGGTGAAGCCCCGCACTGTGCCCGGCGCGCCGGAGTGCGCACAAACAGGCAGGGAGGCTCGGAGCCACCCTCCGCACCGGATCGCCTGAAACACCATCAATCTACTGTAACCCGCCTTTATGTGAAAATAGCACAGTGAGGCTCTTCTGGAAGAAATACAGACCCCACCTCACCTTGCCAGCTTCCCAGTTATGCTCTGCATTGATAATGTGCATGAACTGTCCTCACTCAACCTAATTCCAGCATATCCTTAATTACGATTATAAATTACATGTTTTAGCTTACTCTGCTAACGTGCGATACCTTTATTTTAGGTCAACGCACTAGAAAACGGGACAGACAAGCAGATGCTATTCAATCAATTAAAACTGCTGCTTACAAATTGGAAGCCAAAGAAATTCCTTAGCTTGTATTTTCTGTCATTTTGCAAAAACATACCTGGGTGACAAGGTTAAATCAAGCAAAGGAAATCCCTGGCACTTATCATCCACAGGCATTACTGATAAATTGTGCAGTGGAGGAATAAAGGATTACCTTCTGTATTTTTTCATTACACTTTTCTTTTGTTACAGAATACATAAATCCATTGTGGCACAATGTAATATGTATCATCGTGCTACACCTGTGGACGTTTCATAACGGCTGCCATGTCTGTGCAGTCAGGAATGATAAGTGAACCACCCGTGAATGTTAATGATAGTGATCATTCTGCGGTAACTTGGCTTTCCATCTTCTTTTACAGCCTCAGCGCTGGAGCCAGGGTGGCAAGGTTCAGAAGAGGAAAAAGAAAACAACAGAAGAGGCAAGAGCTTCGGCGGGCTGACGCCAGGGTGTTGCCTGAGGGGGAACAGTGCTCAGAGGCAGCATGGAAACAGGCAGTGTCCTCTCCACGGGCTCCATTTGTGAAGCAAAACAAAAAAACAACACTTAAAGGACAAAAGGCTTCGGTTCTGAACAAGAAACAAACTTTCCCAAAACCTGCCTTTCCAATCTGGAGCAATTTTTTTTAATTTTTAGTTGTTTGGTTGGGTTTTTTTTTTAGCACTGAAGTAGAATTTATAGCACTTAAAGCTCGCTGCAAAAAATGGTTGGCATGGTTGAAAGTGTCTGTGAATGACTAATAATGATTTCCCCTTGATCAGCACAAAGTCAAAGTTAAGACTAAAAATCCCAGCTGACGCAATGTACTTAACTTAAGCTGGGTAATTTTTAAGATAAACTGCACAGTGACACGAACCAGAATAACTATGCCAGCCACAATTTTTATTCTGAGCCTAAACGATCTTGCTTTTGTGCATCTCAGGTTAGCCTGGGATAACTCTGCGCTCTGTTGGCTCTATTCTGACACTATTATAAGCTCTCATTAGACATCTAACAAGTTCCTGCTCTGCTGCTTCCTTGGGGTCCTACCTCTCCCTACTCACTATCCTGGGAGCCTCCCTTCTTAACTTTGGCACCTACATTAACTTTCTTAAATTTGCATTTTATGAAAATTCTAAAATGTACTTTGCAGGTCACCTGCACCCATGTTAACAGGCCTTTTGGGGAGTGCTCTGTAAAAAAACCACATTTCAAAGCTTTGAATTGAATTTGTAAGTGTATAGTGAAGCCTGATACTTTAAAAATGTTTCAAACCTCAATCTATCAGGTATAGCAGAGGTGTGGCTTTGAAAAATACATATATAACAGTAAAAGCAATTTAAACGTAATATCAAAACAGAAAAAAAGTGCTACAGAGCACAGAAACTGTATGCCAAATTTCATCTGTGTGCCAACTGGCAGCTGAGCTACAACTCCTGGAAACACCATTAGATCGAGCATGTCAAGTTGTGATAATAAAATTTCCAAGGGAAAAAGCCCTAATGATAGTACAGATTTATTTTAAGCTACCTTTGCTCAGAGTCTTTCAGGTATTCCTTCACCATCTCAAGAAGTCTGCATTTACATGAATGCAGTGCTTTGTTTGACTCCTCCTGACAAATCATACTCGACATCAAAGAGGGCTGTTTGCGAATGCCGTGTTTGACATTGGACAAAGTACTGCTTTCCACAACAGACATTTTCCAAAAACATAACTCGCTAGACTAATGGGCAGTTAGAAGCCAGAATGACTGCCCTCCGTCTTCTCCTTGTGTAACTTTGCCAGAGTCCTTGGAACTTGCCAAATTCGGTCATGCCTGCTTAGCTTGCTCGACTGATTGTGCCAGAAAAGAAAATAAGACACAGATGTATTTGAGCTCTTTGAGATGCCAGTAAGAGAGACAGCTAATGGCTTCATTTCGACCCTCCCCTACCAGCTGGGCACAGGTGGGGGGATAATGAGGTCCCTCTCCCTAATCAAACTCAATTATTTACTACTCTATATAGCCACAAAGACATTCACATTCAGCTCAGAATATAAAATGCACTGTGGGCTACTTGCAACCACCGCCACTGGGTATTTATAACTAACTCAAGTGGCTAAGAGTTTGCCTTGGCAGGAGTTTAAGTGTATAAAGTTCTGCAAACTGTTTCTGCTCAAACATGTCCTGCTGAAACGGGGTCCCTGGCGAGGTTCCATAACTGTCAGCTCGGAAACTGCACAACATCTGAAAATATATCCAATATGCAGGATGGGTGAGAGCTGAAATAAAACACCATGCTTCATCATGAAGCTTCTCAGAAGCATCAACTTTTTTCAACAGTGATTCAATATTAATAAACATTACAAGTCACAAGCCTGACACAGCAGCAGCTGAAATACTTCAGCATGAGGAGGGAAAAAAAAAAAGGGATGCAAAATATAAAAACACAATTACATGCACTAGTAGGATGACAGGGGAAGGAAGAAGATGTAGAATTTACAACAAATCCCTACAAAAATAAGACAGCACGCACATTTAAACTCACAGTAGTAACAATCTTTTGATCAAATACTGATCAAGTAATTCTCTATTCTAGACGACACATTAAAAATTCTAATTTAAATCTATCTATTTACAAAAAGCTATTTACACAGGAAGTACAAGCAATTTCAGATTAACATGTGAACACAGAAAAAACCAAACCCTCTCAGAAAAGCACTACTACTTAAGATGCACTTTTCCTATTTCTAATCAGTAGGACCTCCCAAGTTAGAAGGAAGGTCCTCAGATGAGCACAAATTATGTTAAATCAATAGACTTCACATTCATTTTGCAGGATTTGCAGCTGGACCTTAATCCTGCTACCAGCACTGGTCAGAGATCTGCTGGCCAGGCCAGGATCCTGCTGAGCTCTCTGCGCTCCACGTGGGAACACTGGTTCCATCTCCTCCGAGCTAACATCCAGAAGCTGAGACCACATCTGTTCATTGCATTTAAATACTAATCCCTACCTATGTATTGAGTACAGGCAACAGGGGTTTAGGAAGGAGGCAGTTGAGAAAGAAAGGGGACTCCTTCCAGATGAGAAATCATCAACAGTTTAGACTTTTAATGATACAGGCTTCTTAACTGGTCTACCTGCAATAAACATTTGTGATCCTTTTTGATCGCATGGAATTAGAAGAGAATTTTCTATATAACTCCTCGCGTTTTTCTGGGGATACTGAAAATGCAGGATTACCTTGAAGACAAAACAATCATGAAATCATAGAATTAAATCAAATCCATGGCAATAGCATTGACTCTGGAGAAATGCATGCAAGTGAAAGAGATATGCCCTCTTCCAGATAAAACCTGCAGCATTCTTCAGTCAGGCAGAAGGAACTAAATATTCTGTCATCCCACAGGCGGCAAAGTCAGTTGCCTGGCTCAGCTGTGTGACTGCAACGTGCACAAACCAAACACGGACCTGTAACATGACTGGCAAGGCTGCTTCATTCCCTCCCTCTATCAGCTTCCACATGACTGCATCCAGTTCAGCACAGCTGAATATATTTACCTGGAATAACTTATTTGTAAATACTGCAGACAGAATATTTTATTTTCCAATGACCTAATGCAGTGGAATACAGTGAATGGGCCTTCGGGAAATACACGTGGGATTGCTGAAAATTTCTTTCAGTAGGATGCTTTAGAACGTCTCTAAGAAACACAGTACACAATAAAGAACATAAAAATGTAATTAAATACGTCAGAATTTTTTTTAAATGTCTGATAATTCAAAACTGGAAGCAGCTGCATGGTTGTGAAATGTCAATGACCAGGCAAACCCTATTTGCGTTTTCATTTCAAGAGATCCAAACATGAAATATTTTTCCCAAGTAAGAAGTGGTTCATGCTACTAGTATTTTCTTATAGTAATTAAGGCGTTCTTATGGTTTAAAAGATTCTTCACTCACAAGTAAAGAAAAATAAAAGTGATCAAGCACAGTATTTACCACTCAAACACTAATTCACTGATAATGACATAGTAAATTCTTCTTGAGCTACAAACCAGACGGCTTCAAGTTTCAGTGGTGGACGGGGTCTTCCTCTTCAAAATTCTTCTGGACTTTAGAGTGGTATGTCCAGTCCTATTCTAACTGGCATGCTTATTTACTGCTCATTTCTCTCCTCAATCACTGCATTGTTATTAATGCACTCTGCAACTATTTGTATCTAAAATTACTTGCTTTTCATTCCACTAACCAGTCTTAAAATGCAAATTTACTATTTGTCTATCAGGATTTGAAAGATATATGGAATACCCAAACAGCACGAGTACACTTTTTTCCTGCTAAAATTCAATGTATTTTCCCAAAATAACTGAAAAGTCACTAGAAAGATCAGTTCTTAATACCTGTTGCAAAAGGCTCTGGATATCCAACACGATATTCTCTCCCTCTGAAGCTATTATACACATTATTTCATTTATTATTCAGAACGTATTTTTCAGAAATAAGCAGCATGGCTGGAGCAAAATGAAGATTATGAGCTCAAACTTTGTGTAAATTCTGAGTATGTACTAGTGGGAGTGCAGCAGCTCAATGTTCTCCACTAATCACAGGCAGAGGGGGTTATTTTTTCCTCTGTAGTTTTAGACTCAGGGCGATGGGCTCACCCGAGCTGCTGCCAGCAGCATTGCCTTTTCTACCTGCCTCGAGACAGACGCCAGGGCAGGGCATCGTCTGCAGCGAACCGCGAACACACGCGCCCCCCTGAATTTCGCTACATTCAGACCAAGAAAAGTAGAGAAGAAAAAAAAGACGTGGAGGTGGCATGGACACACAGATGTTTCCCAGCGATCGAGAAAGCTAGCACCCATACTCACATGCGAACAAAGAGCGACTGTTTTGCTGCCAGGCCGGGAGAGGAGTACTTTTCAACCAGCGCCAGAGTGCTGAAGCCAAACTTGTGAATGGGCTCATTGGAATCCAAGGGTGGAAAATCTGTGTCAACCTCACCGTCATCCTCAGCAATATGGAGACAGTAGGCATTGACGTTGTCGCTGAAACAAAGACAAACCAAGTTTACTCAGGGGAAGCTAGGTGACCAGTTCAGTTCAGCCGATCACTACCAGTCACTAAATGCTGCAGAAGACAAATCAGCAGACACGCCTACTACAAGAGTAATATACTTAAAAGCCACTGATGGTCATATAAACATGACCCAACAAAGTCCCAACGTATCTTGCTACCATAACCACATGGTAATAGAAAAGCCCCCAAAACCTGAGAGTAAAGCAGTGAGTCTCACTTCACCATTAACTGAACTGCAAGCAAAATACCGACAGCGATTAGAATATACTAAAGTCTATAGGAAGTTTTGGGACTTCTCAAAGCTGGAAGTAATATTTCTCCATTTGTGAGAAAGTATTTATTTACATCACCATTACATTTTAGAATAAAAGACAAACAAGCAGTGTCTTTCTATTTTTT
>JAVJGI010000065.1:2189153-2204101 GCA_035590275.1 Ibycter americanus | reverse complement strand
CACCATTACATTTTATAATAAAAGACAAACAAGCAGTGTGTTTCTATTTTTTCATAAAGCAAGCAACTGTGAAAAAGTTTATTGAATGTAGGCTTGAAAAGTGGAGAATGCTCTCAGGCGGGTAAACAGTGTCATAAACGACAGGAAAAGTAAAAAATCTGTTCAACGCAATAGCAATGATTAGTAGGAAAGCTACCTTTTCCAAATACCTAAGAAGGCCAGTCACTAAAAGCAGTTCAAAATTAGTATAGACTGACAAGCAGAAATAAATAACACAGAAAGTTTTAAACAGCTACAGTGTGAACAAAATGTGAAAGAAAAATCTAAGCCTCTTTCTTTCCAGATACAAAAGCCCATAGGGCAATAACAATATATATACGAAACAGGTTATTAATCATATTTTACTAACATTAAAATCTATTTCAGATGTTAATATTTAAATCATTGACCTGCATATACGCATTCCTTCTTATTGTAAATCTGCCAGCATCCAGGCATTTTCCACCGCCATGAAGTATAGCTTGAATGTTCACATGGCAGTGTGTTTCTAAACTCTGCAGTTTAAATTTAGAGTTTTAATTGCATGATTGATGCTTAAATTAATTAATTGCAAAGTGTATGCTAATTGTTTAATTGGTCGCTTGATCTATATAGATCATTTTTGAATTAAATGAGTTGATTTACAAAGTTTATTGATTGGATGTGACAATGAATTATTTCACTGACTACCTGATTTGCAATTTTCTCAATTAATTCACAAACCTTTGGTTGCAACTGTGCTTTATTGAGAGCGCTTAGTCCAGGTGATCTATACACACCTTGTCATGACTAAGACATTTATTATATAAAACAGGTAATAATGATGCATTACTATTAATGTAAGCTGTAAATTTGCTAACAAAAAGGTAATCCAGCAATGTTTGTCATATGAATGTTGAAAATTCTGCAATACTATTAAAGAAACTTTCATGAGTCTCTGGACCGTTATGAAAAATGGGAACATTGCTGTACAATTAATTTTTAACTTCTTCAAGAGTGCTTAAGTAACTTTTAGGGAAACTGGTGAAAGGGACCTCCAGAGCAAGCCGGCAGCCAGGAGGCTGTGGTCTGCATTGCTGCCAGTCTTTTTAGGAACAAGCTAAACAAAAAAGCTGCAAATAATATAGATACAGAGGATCCTGCTTACGTAATGAGAAACACCCAGCAGGATTTTCAGGTCCTTCTCTTATTCTACTTAGATGTCTACAAATCCTATAATGGTTTGGGTGGGAAGGGACCTTAAAGATCACCTAGTTCCAGCCCCCTGCCATGGGCAGGGACACCTTCCACCAGCCCAGGTTGCTCCAAGCCCTGTCCAGCCTGGCCTTGAGCGCTGCCAGGGACAGGACACCCACAGCTGCTCTGGGCAACCGGTTCCAGTGTCTTGCCACCCTCACAGTAAAGAATTTCCTCCTTGTATCTAACTAAACCTACCCTCTTTCAGCTTAAAGCCATTCCCCCTTGTCCTATCACAACAGGCCCTATTAAAAAGTCTGTCCCCATCTTTCCTACAAGCCCCTTTAGGCACTGGCAGGCTGCAACAAGGTCTCCCCGGAGCCTTCTCTTCTCTGGGCTGAACAACTCTCTCAGTCCGTCCTCACAGCAGAGGTGCTCCTGCCCCTGAGCATCTTCGTGGCCTCCTCTGGGCTCGCTCCAACAGGCCCATGTCCTTCTCATGTTGGGGGAATATAGACACCAAGCTCTGCACGCTCCTTCTGTCCAGTTTAACATAATTCAAAAGTCACCCCGCACCATGAGACTTCCCAGTCTGAGCAGTCACCCGACGCCCGTCTTCCCACAGCTGTGGTCTCTGCCTTACACCGCTGATTTTCTAACCTATTCATTTGACAGAATTTTTCAATGTGCAGCCTGGTGTGTACTTAAATCTCTGTATAAATAACATTAACATTTTCATTTGGTACTTGATGTATTTTCTTAATTCTCATTAAAGCTAGAGGAACACACAGACATGCACGCAACAGAACACATTCGGTGCAGTCTCAAAGCAATCCAAGTGCCAAAAAAAGGTGGTGGTGACGACAGCTTATCTTCCACCAGTCATACTGAAAATACACAGTATTGGTCAAATCTCATAAATTAAAGGGGTTACAAATGTCTTAAACATGGAGTGGGTTCCTGAACATTAACACACTATCTGTTGAAAAAAGCCAGTCCAACGGGTAAAGCTGTTCTGCATTTTGAACCTCCACCAGGATGAGATCAAAGTCCTGAACTTTAGGCTTCAAATCACAAGGTTCAAAGTCTTGAGAATCCGAGTTTGCTATGGGCAGGACATAAAAGTTAGGTATAACTGACAGATGTAATAGCATTCTTCACTTCTAAAAATAGGAAGTTCATTTGAATTTCGCATGTCACTATTAATTTATTCCTAGAAAGGTATTTTGCTTATTTTTCGCAGGTGGAATCATTACAGCACATCTGTCAGGGGTCGGCAAGAGAATGGTCCACTGGGTTATGACCAAAGTTCATATGTAAGAGCCGTGGAACAGGGCTGCTAACACTGTCAGTGGTTCCTCATATCAAGACACTGAATAGAGACAAATGTAATACAATTATAATAAAAAAGGCAGCCTAACTGAATACAAAATGTTCCCAAAGCTGTCAACTAGTACTCACCCTCTTCAGAGTCTCACATCTACCTTTTACGAAAAAGAATTAGGCAGTAATATATTCTTTTCCTAAAGACAGAGGGGTTGCTTCTCTTAATTACAAAGTCTACAACCTCCTCATTATTCTCATATTGCGTTACTGGTGGGTGTATTTGTTATTCTGCACGCGTTGTGTATCACATTTGAAGCATTCTCTATATGTATCTTAGTGCAGTGCTCACAATGATCCTGATTTTTTCTTTTATACTCTAAACTGACTAAATCAGGAACAATAGCAAATGGAGGATGTGCAGCCTACACAAGCTCTTTCCTTATTTGGAAATTATAAGAATTAGTTTACAGTCAAATCAGTCCTTGCTACAGGACTGGCAGTCAGCAATGCTAAAAAAAGACGATGAAAACATGAGAAGTAATTAAGAACTACACAAGAAAACAAACTTCTTGCAACCTTGAGGCTCTGCCCCTTCCTCTGAGCATGTGTAGCCAGATTCCCAATTGCTGCTGTTAGACTGTTCGTGGGAACTCACGCCTCCATTATTTATTTTATTATTTCTGTCCTGAGATTTGATTACATTAGACAGCCTCCTTGGCCATGATCACTCTTTGACACATCATAACATCTTATCCTTCAAGGCAGACAGTGAAATTCACTTCCTCCCACTGCTGACTTTTGCTGTGGGCAATGATGTTTCATGGAATACCTCTACTCATGGGCGCTGTTCCATTTGAGGTGTGCTGTGCTCCTGAAAAATATACACGTGTCCAAAGATTGACATTAGTGGTGTCTTGCTCGTTAAAAAATAAGCTAGTCATACACAAAGGACACTTACAATATAATGAACAGAAATTAATAACAAATTAATGAAATGAATTAATGAACTGCAAACGAAAAGGCACCATCTGCAAATAATTTTCTATTTCTACTCCAGTGTAAAAAAATGACAACTCAAACTGAAGTGTTTAGCCTCTGAAACATCTCATACGTCTGTTGAGAAGAGTTAAGGGAAATCCTATATCCAAGGCAACAATACTCATGAAACTGTTTTCAAGAGGGGCTGCTTTTCTGTGTTGCCCTGTATCTGCTGAAGAGAAATCAACTAATCCTGAAGCAGGGCAGTTCAAGCGACCTCTCAGCACTTCCCTTTCCCCCTTACAACTGTGCTACAGCAGGAGAGATTACTGAGTCCTCAACACTTCTGAAAAATGCTGAAAGAGCAAACTACAAAACTCAGTACACCACCCCCACCCCCACCACCCCCCCCCCAAACTATTGCTCAAATATTGCAGGAACAACAAAAAAGTGACAATTGGCTCATACAGAAAAAACCCAAACAAAACTGTTAACCTTCTTTGCACCAGGAAAGTCACCTGCTAGTATCCATTACTAATAACTCTACAACAAACTATTTCAAGTTCTTATTTTATGTTCTATGACCCAGAAAAAACTGAAGTATTTTACAGAACTCTTTTAAAACCAAAGTTGTTCAGATGAGTGGCTCTGAAGTACCTGTTTTATGTACCTTATGTCACCTACCATGATAAAGTAACAGCTCTTACTAAACAACATGAGTTCTCCAGCACAGCAAATCCAATCCATTATTTAGTCACAGAAATCTTAGGGACAGGATTCTTTCACAACGAAGATGTAAGCAATGATTACCAAAGATACTGAAAAATCCACTGATTAATTGATGCTAAGATTTCTGAGGACCAGACAGATGTTGTTCTTTACAGCAAAGAGCCAACATGACTGAGGTCAAAGTCTTGTAGAAATTATAAAATACTGCGTAACAGAGGTTTTAAAACTAAAGAATGCAATTTTATTCACAATTTCAAAGAAAACTAGTATTTATTTTGTTTTCAGGATCCTTATTTGCGTATCTTTATTTCAGTGATATCTCCAGGATGATGACCTGGAAGGACAAGAACCTTTAGCCCCTATACCTGTCAATTCTTAGAAAACCAGAATTATTTTAACATGTGTGTAATGAATTAAGGTCAGTATGTCAGCAAAATGACAGCAGAAAGCAAGTAAGTGATAATGCTGCAGTTCTATGACAGAATTCTGACTAGTTTTCAGGCAGACTCTCTATGGCTAAAATCTATTCTATGGCTTCAGGATAATACTAACAGTACTTCCATGACACACCATCACCCAGCACAGCCACTGCCCTCCCCACGAATCTACAGGAGGAACTGGTACTGTGCAGACAAACCAGAGCCAGAACCTCAGGACAAACAAGCAGGGGAGTTACAGATGAGTTCTGGATTTATTTGACACCCTTGTGATCTTAGCTAGTAAGAACACTACCAAAAAATAGACGGGACATAAAATAAAAATGTCTCTGTGACACCAGAAGAGATAAGATTTATATTATTTTCACATAGAGCATTTTGAAACTACAATTCATTTACAGATCCAGGGTTTCATATGGTTATCATTAAACAGTACCCAGTAGTTTAATTGAAAGAGAAGTGGATATAGATGTATGTGTAATGCTCAAAAAGAAATACAGATAAATGTGTAGGTGGTTTCTCTAAGATTTATCTATAAAAACATTGACATGGAAATCCATTTCATTATGCAAAAAGGCTGCAGAGGAGAAAATTAGAGATCAAGAGGTAGTAAAGAAAGAACATTACTTCAGTTTTGGTTCCCGTCCCTCACTTGTATATTGCCAGCATATTAGTCCAATCAGGTCATGCACCTTGGCATTTGCTATCGTCACAACTGTCATGGGCTGTAGTTTGTCTTGGCTTGTGTGCAGTGGGAGGTAGACATCAATTTTTTTGGTTGCCGTTGTACCAACATGACCCTGTCGAGAAAATATATTTCATTAGAATGTATTAAAAAAAAAAAAAAAGTATGACAGAGCTAATACAAAATCTGGTGCAGATGGAATTCTTTTCAGTAGAAAGATTAAAATACACTGCTACAACTGAAAATTGGAAGAAGCTTGAGCATTTAAATTCCAGTTCTTTCTCTGCTGTTTAATGTATCTGTAAAAATGATACGAAATATTTGGCAATGATTTCACAGATTTCCATAGTCTGAAATTCACTGCAAGATCCCATGTTCTTGCAGGATGGGAAAAAAAAGAAGAAAAAAAAAAAAGGGTGGGATGGGCAGGAAGAGAGAACTGACAAGCCTACCTGATACTTTAAAACCGTTTTCCCATCGGTATTTAATACTAGCATTACCCTTGTTTCAACATTTCTTTTTTCTTCTGTAGTTCTCGCCCACTACTTCAAAAGCTCACTCCCCTCAAGTGCAGAAGTACCAACTTACCGTGCCTTTCCGCCTCGGCTAGCACCCCCTCCCTGGTACCCAGGCACCAGCATCTTCCGCAGCAGTGCCAAAGCAGCCTGTCTCATTACTAGTTACTCTAGTTCTGCAACATGCCAGATTGCCAGTGCTACTTCCTTTTTAACCTTCTAGTTCCCCTCCAGCTTTAGTGTGGGACTCCTCTTCCTTCTCCTTTCCCCTTCACCTTCCTGCCCCAGCTGCCTCACCAGCAGGAGCTAAAGGAGCTCACACCTGGATGCACGACGGGATAAAATGCAGGGAAACTCTCAGCGTACATAAAAGGGGAGACTGGAGCTTGGCCAGCATGTTCCCACAGAAAGGAGGAGAAGGAAGAGACCACCACAGCTGGCAGTGGTCTATAGACATAAACCAGCGAGACCTAAACTGGAACCTCATAGACGCTGCCAATGCACAGCTCAGGTCGCAGCCCGCCAGCCACGCGGGCTGCTCATCCAAGGGAAATCAAACCAGGCTACACAACCGAAGCCGAGAGCTGGGGCAAAAATGAGCGTCAATCACACGTGGAGGTTAAGACGACATTTAAACATAAACCTTAGGCTTGACCTTGGGTTACCAAGAGAAGAACAAAATCGCACACACAACGGAGCCATTAAACTATTCTGAACTATGTGAAGACAACCAAGGAGGATTAACTAATACTGGTTTTTATTGGAACTTACCGTATTAAAAAAATATCTATTTGGCACTGTGGAGATTAACAATTTAATAAAACATAAAATACACAGCAACATAAAGATCTGTAAAGTTTGCATTACAAGAAAAAATGTTTAATCTACTGCAGATAGGACCACATTTTTAAACCAGTAATCTTTTAAACAGACAAAAGATTGTATATCCTGATCCCCTCTTCAAAAGCACCCCTGATGTAACTGTGTATCTCTATCTATCTCTATACATATATGGGCCTCGAGAAAAGAAAGTATTATTCAGATTAATCACTCAGAATTCTACGTAACAGGATAAAAGGATTCAATACTATAAATCTATAATGAGAGTATAAAACAGGGAGTTAAATGCCATGTGCTGATTTCAATATATTGTTAAAAACCATTTGATCCTTCAGTATGATTATAAATTACAGAAATAATAGAAATTTAGAGATTAAAGTTATTCATACTAGCATAGCTAAAAGTATTATTAAAATCTATCTGAATGTAATAAATTTGTTTTTTAAGAAAGCATTTTTATAGTGCAGATGCCTCCCCTTTCCATGTTTTTAAGGTAGGAAGGAATCGGTTTTACTTATTTAAAAGGAAATGTTAAGATTTGTAACAGAATAGGTGACATTCCCTCACCTTGTTTGCATAAGCCTTAACAAGCTTCTGGGTGAGCTAGTGTGCCCCAGACTCCGTCAGGTACACCTGGACTCATGAGCTCACCTCGCCAAGGAAATCATTAACACAACAGAACTACAACTGCTGAAAAAACACGGGTTTACTTTCTTTCTTTCTTCACTTGCTTCCCTACTCAGAGGACTTATTTTTAAGAGGAATTAAGGCGGTATCAAGTAATGAATCACCAGTCTCAGAGTCTATCCCTGCCCTCGGCCAGGTGCAAACACTAACCAGGGGAAGGTATGGACACGCCTGGGGCTGCGAGCATCGCTTACGTTAAGGTCATGACTGGAGATACCAGCCAGAATGGGAGACCTGAGGTTTCAACTACATTTGCATTTGAATGAGTAAACAGCAGTTATCGAAGAAATTAATGTGACTTCTTGGCATGCTAAGTCAGCTACATACTTAAATCCAAGGATGGCAGAACCGTAAGTAATGCTTAGTCCTAATAATGGAAAATCTAAGAAAAACTGACAACCAGATGTGAGTTGATGCCAAGGTTACAAGTGATACAGACAGCACAAAACCAGAGAATGGACAAATGAGCCAAGAACTGTAACTAATAGCCAAAAAGATGAGATTATTCCATTAGACCCTACTACAAGTACAGACTGTTTTATAAACTCATAATCCAATAAACACATGTTTTTATAAAACAAACACATTCTAGGGACCCTGACCCTATGGCTGTCAGAAATATGACGGTAACTTCCCTCAGTCTACCTTTCACAGTGCTCCTCTTTCTTCTTTGCCCTAGACTGTGCTGTTGCTTTGTGTTTGTTGGTTTTTAAATAAACTTCTCTTTGTTCTTCCTCATCTCTAAACCTCCTCTACCTCCTTCGGTTTATTTGTACCATCTTGCTTGTCCAAACTCCCTCCATTATCGATATCCCTGTTCTCTTACTCACAAACACTCAGCACGAACATCAAGGTGACTTAAACCAGGGGTAATTCATACACGTATCAGGATTCCAACTGCTCTTTGAGCAAGGGAAGCAACACCAACAGCAGCAGTACTGGCAAATGGCTCAAAAGCATCACTATTATTCTCAAGACCTCTAAAGAGGTGAGTGAATTATTTTTATTAATTAAAAGGGCTGTAAAACAGACTGCCATAAGATATTAGAGAGGCTGAAACCTGAGATTTGGAAGCCAATCAGACTATTAGTAATGAGAACATTCATTGCCACGTTAGGTAGGAACCGTTAGTATGGCCTATAGACATGTGGGTCAAGGCTCAGACTGATCAATCACCAAGTCCAGAGGGTCTGGAGGAAATCTGCACTGTGTTTATTGCAAATTGATGATATCTGTTCTCAAGCAGCACTAGAAATCCAAACCATCAGGTACCTGTCTACAGGATGGAATGAATCCATATCCTTAGTCTGGTCCTGCAAAATATTAATTGTGTAGGAAGTCCCACAGAGCTCAATTACTTATCTGTGCAAAGCTTATTAGGTAAGGATTTGTAGGTGGTGGGACTGAATAAAAGGGATCCAATTATTAGTCTCAGTGGCCAAGAGTCAAAGACCTAGCCACGCTGGATTTAACTAGTAATAACTTGTGGATTTTATATGGCGCTTGTAGTCCCTTCTTTAAGAGGAATCATTCAGAACCAGATTACAGACACTACTGGAAGTATAATTACTTTTTTCTCCCAACTAAAAATTGTATTCCAACTGTAAATGCTGAGGAAACCCAGAAGATAAAGTACAATTACCTATATATTCAAAAAGGCAGCATCAAACTTTATTAATAGATCCTGTATAAAATTCAATGGAAAATCTATTCAGGGCCAGGGGCCTTACCATTTGGAGTTTCCTTAATAGCCTCCAATAAATCTGGGAAGCATAAAGGGGCTGTTAAATTAACATTTTCCTGATCTGTCACCTGTGGCATAGTTAATTTGTCAAAAAATTCTTTTAGCTTGTCACTGGACACTGTATATTCTGACAAATGAAGCCTGGAATAAAATTGACAAAATATCTCGTTAATTTTCTAGAAAATCACAAATCTGATTCCATTAAGCTTTTATTGTTAGAGATGTTATATTCCACCAATCCTTTAAGGAAGCAAGGAGTAACTGGATACACAGCAAACATACAATAAAACATAGAAAACTTTCTTAGTATTTTATTAATGGATTCTCTTAAGGCTACCTAGTACTGTTCTACAGTTTGATCTTATGAAAATTTCCATTTGCTATTTCTATAGCGTTTTCAACTTAAAGTAAAAATGATGTTTTATCATCTGCAATTCACTGGAGGAGACATAGCACTGTGCAGTGTACACAGGCTTGAATAGGCAAAAAAACAGGGACACTATTTCCCAAATTAAACACACAAACAGTGTGCTGTGGACATAAATCACTTCATTTCTTTATATTTCTCTTTTCTTTATCACTGTCATCAGAATTCTCGGTGGTTGGCACACCATCGTTCTTTGGCACGCTACAGCTATTCTTTCTGCTGCTATTCAAGAGCTGCACAGAATTATGTCTGTTATTTGACATTGCTGAAGAGTACAGCCTGTTGAATTCCCCAACTTTCTGCTTTCTATTTTTTATAATTTAAATGAAGCAGCTCAATGTACATTTATGTACTTTGATGATAAGCAGTGGCTAAGCTTAGGAAATTTATTCCCATTAATTAACAAATTTCTTTTGAAAGAGTAACTTGGTGTCTAAGACTACTGCTCCTGCGAATCCGTGCTTCTCGTGTTGTCTAAAATCGAGACAGCCACAAAACAGTACAGTAATATTTGGTGATATATAGTAACAGTAGTTCGGTTAATTACAAGAACATAAGCAGCAGCACCAGCACATATATATGTTGCCGGTACTTCTAGACACAAGGGTATGAGGGAAGGATATGACAGGCAACTCAAATGATGAATTTTCATGGATTTTCTAGGATTGTATTTGCAAGCTGTGGTGTTTAATTATACAAATACTGGTTACCACAACTATGAGAAGAAAACGGCATGTAGGACTATCTTCATTGGGTACATATAGTTTTAGAATTATGTGTATTATTAATATTCTGTAATAAAATCAATATTCTTGAAATACAAACACAGTATCTTAAAAAAGGAAAGAATACATATTTAAACTCTTACCAATTCTTACAACACAAGAAGTCTTTCTAAGATTTAAAGCCAACTTTTCATCAAAATCCACAGGAAAATATATACTTCCCTCCAATACCTGATGATGTATATCTTGAATAGATTATTGTGGGGCTACTAATATTCTTCTACATGATAAAGGAAGTTTGGTACCATCTGTCCATCCCTAGGACAACTTACTCCTAAAACGTAGTTCTGAAGAACTTGCATAATGGGGAGGTAATGAAATAGTCATTGAGAAAAATGTGTACGCTGTACCCTTCTCACTTCTGATTTGCTTCACTGCACACCACAGTAGAAAATTAAAATAAAGTTCATAAACATTTCTTAGAGGAAAGTGATTAATTTTCAACAATAATTTACTGCATCTTTCTGTACAACAGCGTTCTGTGACTAAATGTTGTATCAGTTTAAGATTAGATGTTCTAATGATATAATGCAAAGATTTTACTGAATCATTATTTAGTGGGAGTCATAAAAACCTCTTAAAATTAATCTTTCATGCACATCTAGCTTATCCAAAGTTAGCATTTAATTAGATGGCCTTGGCACAAATGAGCTTACTACTTTATTTGCTCAATCAGTATATGTCTCTTCAGTAATTATAATTAATTCAAGTCATTGACTCACCTCCCAGCAAACAATGCTAAACATTACACAAAATGGAAACAAATGCTTATCCTTTTCCAAATGTAAAATGTCTTCTCACTTTTAAACTCAGTGAAATGTTTTTTGGTTTAGGTGACAAGGTATTTAATATACTATGCGATCCAGCAATCACCTCCTAAACGTAACTTACTCACATATGTATTTAAACAACATACAGAAAATACATGAAGGGGAAAAAATTGAAATATATTAACTCAACATTTAGAACACAAACAAAAGTTCTAACAGATTACAGCACAGATGTTTATGGCAATACGAAGGACTATATTCTTCTAAGACCATCACTGAAAAGCACCATTTTCTAAGCTCTTGAATTAAAAAAAATAAAATAAAAAAATGTAGAGCAATTATTTCTTCATCCAAAATAAGTGGCAATAAAACAGTCAGCCATATTCACTCATAAGCAAAACAGCTTTTGAGGGGCTGAGTAGAAAAAGAAGCGTCATTAAAAAAAAAGTTTTGTTTTGTTTAAGTTTAGACGATCAAGTATCTTAAAAGCTTTCAATAAGCATGTGGCAGAAACTCTCACACTGCAGTGCAATACAATGACACCGCCAGCATATGGTTCAGAGCGAATACACTGGCAGCAAAGCAAGGTGATGAACACATTTATCAGCCTCAGTATCCGAGACCCACACCACCCAGCAGTGAAACATGTAGCTGCAACTAGTAGATTTTGGTGCAGTGAGCAGAACAGCATCTAACATAATATGATGGTTAAATATTTATAACATAGTCTGTCCATTTCCTTTGCCCAGTGTAACAGATCTGGAGAGAATGCCTGTTCAGTTGCGTATTATGTTAATATTCAGGGGCATAATGCTAAGTCATAGTGTTTGTATGAAAATACAGGGCAGTTCTATCCCTTTTATTCTCCAACGCACCACACTATGCCCTACTATGGCAAAACAGGAATGATATTTATTTCATCAGGTGGTTAAGCCAGTATCGGTATTTTTCATTACGACAGCCATAGGATTACTTCTGTTACGCTCAAGTCACTTATGGAAAACACCAGCAGTGAGGCCACTGGGACAACTGGCTCAACACCGGCAGCAGTGACCACGCTACGCTCGGTGCGCCTGCCAGTCCTCACAGTTTTTCAATGAAGTTTCAGAGTTGTTCCTTCCTGAGTAGTAGATTCTCCTTTGTATCGTCCTAGCCTGTGCTGCAGAGTTAGCAGATCACAATGTAAAATTCCATTAACATTGTTAAATACTTAATTTATCTTATTCACACTGTCACTATTCATAAAAATTTAACCCAGTAATTTCCTGTTACACAAAGCATAACAAAGTATGAATATTTAACTACAAGGTAAATAACACACTATTATTTTTTATTCTAAATTGTTGACTACACTTAGCATGTCTGCTTTGTACAGCACCACACTATTTTTCAATTAAAGGTCCAGATGTTTCAAAGGCTCCAGTAGGCAGCAGCAGTTATGAGAAATGCGCTATCTGCATTGCAATGATCACTACAACATCAGCTCCAGGCTGCATTAACATACTCATGTTTTATTCCAGCCCCCCTCCGAATGTACCAGTTAATTATACAACACACAGCTGAGAAACATAACCTCCAGAGCTGGACAGTTTCCTTCCACGCTTCCACCTGAACAAATTTTTATATGCACCTCAAACCTACGATTTACATATATAACCACATAATCAAGTATCCCAAATGACTTGCCTGTTCTTTCTTGGCATTCACTCCCACAATTAATAAAACTATGTAAGTCCTGAGCAAAGAATAAGACATATAATTCTTGTAACAGCATATTTCAATCCTATTAACACACATTCATTGACACAACTCACTTTAAATTAAAAACTGTTTTACTTTAAGTGCTATGAATATGATTTCTTGTTATTACTTTTTTCTGACAGATCTGATTTGGAATGGAAGTGTCCCTCCCTTATTATGGAGGGGTGACCTCCATTAAACCCCAAGTCCCTCCCCTTTACAGCCCAGGCCTCATTGACTTTCATCTAGGTATCACTTTTAGGACAAATGGACCCCGTCCATCTCTCATCCCATCACACTCCAATGGCATTTTGCCAGGAGCCAGCACGAGCTCCTCCTGCGCAGCAGGTCAGCACGCTCCCTGCAGCACCGCCGGCGCCAGGCACAGGGCCTGGAGCTGCCCTTCTCCAGAGGGCTGGAATTCCCACCGGCTGCGATGGCACCAAGCTAACCAGGGATATTAAACCCTTATCTATTCAGTTCCAATAGTTCTGCTGAAGAACGAAAACACATATCCAGATTTATCAAAATACAATTGCTACAGCTGCAACAAAAATGCCTTCATTACACAAAACTATCCTTAGTTTCCATGTAGCGAAAAGAAGGAATGGCCTACTTTAGAAGAATTATTTATATTTTACTTAGTAATAAACATTACAATTTAATACTGAGGAATAGTGTTATTCTTTGTAATAACAAAACGCAACAAAAAACTTATAATTAGAACTACACCATAAACATTATTTGTACGTTAAGAAATACGCCACAATGTATTTTAATGAACAGATGCTATACAAAAGATAAATGTTTTCAGAAATATTCAATCCTTAAACAGATCAGCCTCTAATCCTATGCTTCTGTTGCACAAAGCAGACAGCTTAAGTTCCTCGAGGACATTAGCCAACCTTAGGTGGAACATTTTTAATACATCACCGTGTCACTTTTTAATGTGCCACAATCTATTAACCACATGGCAAACTAACAGGGATTTTTAAAATATGGGTTTTATAGCTTTGTGCTGGTGATTAATTAAATAAATAGCCAGCATTTCACAAATCATCCCTCTAATTAGTCTAAACCAGACACTTTGCATTCACTGGCATTATTGCCATCTGAAGCTCACAGAAGGGCAGTAGCGCTACGACGACGAGTCTGTGCACTCCGGAGCGCATCGGCACCGCACAGCCCGGGCTGGCACGGCACCGCGCAGCCCCGAGGCAGAGGTACCGTCTTCACAGGTGCTGCAGTCAGCTGGAATTTGACTCCAGCTGCTTGGAAAAGATGTTCTGTGTAATTATTCTCCCTCATCCTGAAGGAAAGAATCGAGGTAACAAAGAAAACAGAGCTGTATCTGGAATTTGACCTGAAGTAGCAAAGTTCTATGTTGCAGAAAATGAACAAATATTAAAGGCAGATGCTAGAAAAAATTTACGAGCTAAATGACACATTTTCTGTCAAAACATTTCAAAGTTGAAGCTACAACTAATTACATGCAGTCCGTTCAAAGAAGCCAAGCAAGGCTTATCATTAAAATGACTCAATTATTCTTAAAAAGAAAGGGAAAATCATCTGTAAAACCTGCCTGAAATCTCATCATTTTTACTGTGCCTATCTAGATAGATCATTTCCCCCAGAGCTCAAATTAAACTCTTAATAGTTAATACGTTCAAGTTTTACTACAGGTTCTTCCCCAAATTATTATTAACTGGAATTTCCTATTGAGGAAGTTTTATATATGGAAATATGTTCTGCAGTGTTTAGTGACGCTATCGCAACAGCTTTTTCCCCCTCAATTTAAAAACCACCAAAGAGACGGAAAATGATGTAGCAGCCAGGCTGCTCACGAAGATGGGATTTTATTTCCTCTACCTGGCGACTTCCAGTCACTAAACTTGCCCCTTAAACCCAAGTCTCCTTATACTGGGGAGGGTATCTGCATTATTCGGCGAGGCTCAAGGAACAAGTCACACCCCGCTGGGCTGGGGACGCCCCTCGGACCGCCAGGCCAGCAGGGCACTGTCTGATCCGCCGTGCCCACAGCGCGGGGCCGGCACCGGGCTGCGACGCCCG
>JAVJGI010000065.1:2183907-2189053 GCA_035590275.1 Ibycter americanus | reverse complement strand
CCCGCTCTGCCCGCGGCGCCCCGACTGCGAACGGCGGCAGAGTGGCTCGCGACGCACGATGCCGACCCGCACGTCACCTCCTCTGGCTTAGCTGTTCAGAGCAAAAAGTCATGGGAATAAAAAGCGCAGCCCTGAGAAAATGATCTATGATAAATATTCCTAGGGCTGAATTACACCAAGAAAAATTATGTAGATTTGGACTTGGTTATATCGCTTGCCAGTGAGGTACACTCATTTAATCAAACTAAATTTAAGCAATTGCACTTCCAGCAATACGGTCAAAGTTTTTGTACTACAGAAATTGATTAACAAAAGAATAAATGCCTTAGTGCTCTGTTAAAACTGTTTCCTCCTTTTGCAAGAAGAACAGAATCCAATTCCAAGAAAAATACTAAAGCCTCTTCAGGAAGGGATGTCTCAGCCGCCTCCTCCAGTCTGACGATTTCTCTTCAGAGCTTAGGAAACATGGCAACCCTGCAACACCAGGGTCGGCTGCCAAATTGCATTTAATGCCGCAAAACCTACTCCCGCGTTCCTCTCGCAGGCACCTCTTGCCAGAGCAGCAGCAGTTCAGGTCTGGCATGTCCAGTGAGCCCCGCAGCCCAGGGGATGCCAGCAGCCCGGGGAGCTGCTCCGGGAGCACAGTGGAGGACACGCTGCCTTCCCAGCACTGAGGGGGTAACCAAGAGCTAGGTAGCTGAGAAAAATTATCTTAGTGTATAGAATAAAGATTTGCAAGACCCAAAGCTTAATTCTACCCTTTCCCAGCAATTAAAAACAAAAAACCCAACCAAACAAAAAATAATCCCTCAAACCCACAACACAAGTTCAGACCTTGGATTTATCTATTTATCTTTTCAAGAAATTTGAAGTTCTAATTAACTGTATTGATAGCAACCTAATGCATTTTCTGTGGCTGACTTGACACTGTTTTTACTAGCAGTATGACTGCAAAAAGAATTGACTGGCCAGGAAAATTTCATACTGCTTCCTTTGGAACATAATATTTACATTATGTATAAACGTGCACTGAAATTCTAAGTTATTTTTCGAATTAAGTACTGTTTTCCCTATTATTGTGCCCACAAAATTATTTTATAAATACATTTTACACAATATGTAATATACATTCTGAAATGATACAAATGACTCAGACTTTAGAGTTGAGGAAAAACCTGGACTCGCAGCTTTCTGCAGAGTTAATATTCTCATGATACTTTTCAGAAGACTGGCCTAATAATTCCAGTATGGCTAAAATATCTCTGATAATTATACCTTTTCTCCATAAATTTTCTTTACATTTTTATCTCGATACGGAAAAGATCTTTACTTCCTACTCATAACCACTTCATTCAGCACTAACGCTCCATTTCTCTTTGAAAGTGCCCCTTTCAAACAAGGCGGCAGCGTGCGACACAGGGCATGGCCACCGCTGACCTCATGGAAAGGCTGGGCTCTCGCTGGAGGTCATTTCAAGCCAAATGCCACTTAAACCAATTATTTAAAAAAAGAAATAAATGCATTCTGTGTGTAGGGAACCCGTATCAGCATTCCAAACGACCACAATACTGGGGGAAGAACTCCAGGACTAATACTTTTTAACTCTTACATTACACCTCTCTCCCTGAAACTGAGTAGGTGCTGCTACACTACCTTTTCATCCATCACAAAGTACCAGTTTAAAAAATGCATCTCCTCTACGCAACTGCAATAGCCACATGTCGTTTAGGTGGTACCTTTAAAAACACTATTAAAAAGTTTAACCTTAGGAAAATTTTGCCCTCAAAATATTGCATGTGAAAATGCTCTGATGGGCTAGTTCAAGTAAGTTTAATTGATGCAGGATTAAAATCTGTTCTCCTGCAGATGACACTACCAAAAAAAAAGCCACCAAAAAACCTCACACCACTCTGAAATGCAAGACAGAGTAAAAGGGCTTCACAACACTTTTGGACATAAAATGTGTTCAACATTTTTTTCCCCAGGACTTAGGGCCACATCATAAAATCATATCACATCATATACATTGTATAATAAATTCAACCTCCACAGAGAGCTGAGAAACTTTTTTTGTTAGTAAATCAATTTTCCTCGTTGTAAATGAAAGCTTTACTCATATTAAGTGGCTAATGAGAATTTTTTTCCTATTTGTTTCAGATAGGCAAATAAAGCAATCTTACATGGAAAAAAACAGACCATTATATTGCCTTTACAAATTCTAAGTAGGAAATATTTAATAAAATCTTAAATAAATAAATAATAATTCAATAAAATCTCAATTTATAATGGAAACAAGAATAAAACAATTACCACTCCATTTATATTTAATGTTTAACTACAAAACCAGAATTCTTTGGTTAGCAATATTATGGTGCTTGAAGAGACCCATAAAAGAGCCCTTACTCCATAATTAGTGTCAATGTTTTAAAATTATTTTTCAAGTACAAATGTCAGAGTACAGACATAGTCTAAAAGATTATCCTCTGAGAAATTAGAAAAAAAAACCCCTCACCTTATTTCCCCCAGAAATTTTTCTCACAATAAACATGTCTATTAAATGTATATAACCAATCCCCCTGCAAATAGCAGACATTAAAAACATTTGCTAATAAAACATATCCATATTACTTTGGCTGTTAAGAACCTTAACTTGTGAATACGTTTTTTATTTGGTTTGATCTGTAATTAAGGGAAAGATAATGACATTAGTAAATTGCTAAAAATCAATTAGACAGCATAAAAGGCAATATGATTCAGCCAAAAGATTAACAAGTGCATTACAAAAACTACTTTAAAATTCTTTAATTCTAATTAAGCTTACTTTAAACGACCATGGTCTAAAAAAAAGGCTTTTTATTTAAATGCATCACCAAACTGGCCATTCATTAAAATTTATCTGTATGTTACATTGTAGCAGCTGTTATCCTTCCTTTTCAATTTTTTTTTTTTTAAAGTAAGATTTCATGCTAAGAAAAATAATTTGGATGTTTTGTAAGAACTCCCATCAAACTCTCAGGTCCTCTATTGACTCCAGGCAAAGTCACAACCATTTAATGAGCTCCCAATCGTACTCACAATGGTCTTTGCTTCACGGCATCTGTTGAAATTAAAATATTCAAGCAGAATTACTATTTCTCCCACAAAAGCAAAGGCCTGTACCTTAGAGTTAAACGTGCACCTTCTACTTGCTTCTTAATCGAAGAAACTGCGAGGTCAGGCAACCAACACCCAGCTCAGGCTTAACTTCCCCATGAAGCATCCCGGGCTTACAGAAACTGTTACTGACAAATGGTGGTTTAAAGGTATTTTAAACTTTCTTTTATTGGCATCTACACTAGAGTTCAATGGAGCATGAGGGATGTCATGATGCCATCCACTCAGAGACAAATTTGAAGCCATGTAGCCCTCTTAGAATTACACAGTAATTTTAGTGTCTTATAACACTGCCTTCAATACATCAAGCATAAGATTATATTTTTTTCTCTGCTACAGCAAGAATTTAGTGTTTGACATGTGTCCCTACTAACCATAGCACACCACACTATTTCATTCACACATTTCATACACTTCAACATTTCTCCCGTGCTCACACCTCTTTAGAGAGGAGGGTGCCAGTTTACAGGTGGCTGAGGTGAAAAGGACCTTTGAAGAGAAAAGCACATTATAAAAGGTACTTACAATCAAGCTTAAACATGATCTTCTTGATAACGGTTCATATAAGGATTGAAGGGATGAGACATTAATACAGGGAGGCTGCAGGAAGAATGGGAAGAGGATGGGCAGGAGAGGCGGCGGGCGCTGGCCGCAGAGAGCAGGCACTGGTGCAACCATTCACCTGGTGTTCCCTGAAAGCCTAGGCAGCACAGAGCTGGGAGCTCTCAGCAGGCTACTATTTCATTATTAAAGTATTCTACAAAGAATAATTAAGTAATACATTTGGTTTTGTTACAGCACTGCCTTTTGTCTGTCAGTAGATTAACTAAACTGAGCACTTTGTGATGAACGTACAACATCAGGACGGGGTTTTTGCAAGTAACAAATTCATAAGGAAAGACACGTCAACAGACACAGCGCCATGCAATAAACTTGTATCCAATTTGAGCACTATCTGATCTCAACAGATTTTAAATGCAGTTTTATTTTTACCAAATTTACCAGCAACCTCTCTAAGATCAATCAACAGCATCTTCAGTAAGGTATTAACATCTGCTTTTTCATATTCTTCTTTCAAAACTCCAAAGTATCTCTTCTTCCCTCTCCTGGCCCCCAGGAAAGTACGGAGAAGAGTGAAGCTAATTACATACTCACGCGTAGCACAGCAAATCAGTTAAATTAAACCTGTATTTCACCTAAGTTGTATGGAGTGCAAACAACATTACTAACTTTTCTAATTTCATACTCTAGTACTCCCAAGTAAATAAGAGAGGAAAAAAAAGTAAAGTTTTCCTACAAATAGAAACTGTCACTTACTAGGATGTGATCTTTTCAGCTCATGCATCCTAAATGCATGCAGAGATATTATATGCACTTTCTATTTAGCAATTTAATTATATCTTTGCAGCCAGAGAGTGGCAATGGTTTGCAGTAATAATCAGGTGAAAGCATTCTCACATTAATATGCTGGAATCCGATGTGTTAATTTGATGCAACTTTGCGTTGACAATATGTGATTAATTTGTTCTAAGGCTAGCTATGCTCCGAGCTCTGACAGTTTAAAATGCTGGGTTTCTTTATCCATATCACTATTTGACACGCCTTAGCCCACTGCTTTGCTAGGACCACTGTTAATTTGTAATGAACTGGCTTTTCAGGGGGCTCCTTCATTTTTAATTCTGTCAGTGTCACCTCCTTGAGGAAAATTATAAGTTTCCTTAGGTGTGATTACTGCCAAGTGCTGCTGATAAGAGGTTTGAGAAAACAGGGTTTTATAAAGAAGTCAGTATTTAATCTGCTGAAACAGATTTATTGCCTCTAGACAGATAAATATAATAGAAAGTTCTTTCATTTAAAAGTAATTTCAAGTTCTCCTTTACCTCCAACCCCAAAATAAGAACACCTAGACAACAATAGCAATGCTTTAGGGAAAGAAAAGGTGCTACATAAAATCTATAAAAGTAACCAAATGCCCACAGAAAGGGATACCCAA
>JAVJGI010000065.1:2166407-2178907 GCA_035590275.1 Ibycter americanus | reverse complement strand
CCTTCTTATCTGCCATCCCAGGCTAGAAGGGTGGCTACAGTATTTCTGCATTGTTTTTGCAAGGTATCAGAGCCACCACGTGCATGTGAAAGCACCCCACAGCAGACAGCGCTGTACGTGCACGGCCGTCCCCCGCTGCACCTACGCAAAGCGGCTTCTCCAAGTGACTGTTCCCACTGCAGAATTCATAACAGTTTTCTGTCTGTGCTTCCAGTTACTTAAAATAAGCACTCGGCCACCATTACGAGGTGCTTCCTTATCTCGTCGTAAATGGCTTTTCTGTATGAACTAACAAAAAGCATTCTGAAGTATTTTACATTCAGCAACAGTCGAGTGTAATATATTTTAATCACTGCATGGAAACACAAGGACTCTTGTGCTCTAACCCCCATTACAGTATTTAACTGGTCCCTCTGTGCAGGGCTTCTCTCTACCCAGCAAAACCCACGGAATCCGCAGGGGCAGAGGAAACAGTTAAATGCACCGATTAGACATCAAACTCATTAAAGCTTCGACACAGTAAAGTACAAACCAGGCATTCTTAATATAGGGGTGTTTTATTTAAACACAACTCAGCTACTAGCACAACTCACGTTAATCATGTATTATGAAGGAAAATTTATTTTAGAAAGTGGTAATTTTTAAGTTAAGAATCTTCATCTTAACAAAAGCATTATTGGAATCACCCTGCGTACAGCAGAGCATGTGAGGCTACACATAAAGAGGGTTACGAAACCCTACGTCATTAGCAACTCACGTCACGAATGCCGAGATGTTCTCAGTATTACAGGAGATTTCTCTCCTAAGTTCTCCTGACCGGGTGAGAACTTTTACAGGGAGTTGCTGGACACCAGAGGGAAAGCACGATACCATTACCTGTTTCTGGCACCTATTTTAGGTGTCTGAAGAACTGCAGTGCAGATTTTGAACCAGGCTGAGCAAGAAGCAGCCACCTGTGTTTCTAAAAACCTGTTCTGAGGCCGTTTGTTTCCCTGGCATCCCTCGTTTTGTACATCGTCCTCCACTGCCAGCCGGCTGCGCAGGAGGCACGCTGGCCACGCTGAAATGCCGGGCACGAGGGCAGGGACGGGCACAGCACCAACGGCCAAAGGCCTGAACCGGAGCTGCACCAGCACCGCCCGGGCAGAGCCTGCCCCTCCAGCATCTCCCAACAGACACGGCTCTCCGGCAAAACGAAATACAAATGAAATGCAAACAGAAGCCAAGGGAAAGGACTGTTCCCATTCCGGCAAAGCAGAAATATCTGTCTGCGGAGGCCAGGCGGGTCCGTGGCAGCCGAGAGCTTGGAGCAGCTGGTCCCTGACCGGCACGGGGGCCGCCGGAGGGGCTCAGCACCAGCAGCACTGCCCCAGCGCAGCACGCTCTTGCGATGTGGTGGCTCTCAGCACCGCCACAGCTGGAAGCTTCCCAGCATAAATACTGACCACGCACTGTTATATTTAACACATATATTATTACATAAACGATAATGCTATAAACATCTTTATTTCAACTATTTTAGTAGAGTGCAGGTAGTAAGTAAACCACTAAAATTGGCAGAATAAGCAAATGCTCAGCAAAAAAAAGACAACCCTACGCAAACTTATTTAGGATTCAGACGAGGATCATTCTTCTCAGCTTACAGGCAAAACATTTAAATTAAAAAAAAATATGCAATTTTCCATTTTCACACTGAGATTTTAATCCTGGATTAATTATTTTAGACTTTTTCCATATTAATTAAAGCAGTATTGCTTCTTTCTTAAGTTCTTTATCTACTTTCTTTGAGTAAAGCTATTTAATACTGGAGATTGTGGAAAACATTTGTTCATGATTATCCAGACATACAGTCAAACAAGACTGAAACAAGAGCAGCATGCAAAAATGTATTTAAGGACTATCATCCCAAAATGCTGCTAAAAGCTATTAACCAGTACGTGTTAATTGCCACAGCATTCATATTAATTTTCACTTCGGGCCCGACATTGTGGAATATTTCCCCTGATACATTTTAAACAAAGTTTAATTTAAGGAACTGCTTCTATCAACACTTATGAAAATTAACAGCCAAGCAATTAGCACTCATGAATTATCCCTTCCCCCATGCCTTCTACAGCATCATTTTTAAAAACAGTTGCTACAAGAGAAATTGTTGGTTTTTAACCCATTACCAAAATTAGCCACAAGAAACCCTGTAACACTATACAGAGGTACCACTCCTCACAATCAGAGTTTTAGCATCTGTCCAGACAAAAATCATGTTGACCTATTTTTATTTAAATTATCTCCAGTAGTCAAGTAAACCCGTAAAGCCCCTATAAGGTCTGAAAAGCTCCACTTCCTTAAATCTCCATTTTCAACTAGTAGTCATCAAAGTAGAAATAAGAACGTGTTGAGAAAACTCTAGTCTGCATGTAGGAAAGATTTCTGACCTTGTAACTCAGGTTTATTCTGCAGCTGAATGATCCCTTCCTTACATTTAATGTGGGTTTCCAACTTTTTTCTTTGACTACGCTGCTTTTTTAAATCTTCAGCATTTCTTTTTTGACCGTCCTGTAACACTCCTGTGTTTGCTAACACTCTTCTGGGGATGTAGGAGCAGCCATTCGGTGGCAGACATCTCAAAAATTGAATCGACAAGACATTTTAGTGATTAAAATTTCTTAAAGGTAGCAAAGACATGGAAGAAAAATGGATGTGGACTGGCTTCAGAGATGATTTCAAGGGGAACTGTAAACAGAGACCTTAGCAGGAGTTACCCATTTAGTACCTGGTTCCTACAAAGCTGAACATTTGATTCTAGCATGATTTTCCTCTATTCCAGTAACTAAATACATCTTGGTAGCATTTTTCTTACTAGTGGGAATGGTCATGCAGTTGAATAGCCTTGACGCTAATACCGTACTAAATCAGTATCCTGTAAGATTAAGATCTCAGAAAAAACTCATCGCCACACTTCCCAGCAACTCCTGCTAGTCAGACTTGTGATTTGAAAAGAAATATTCTGAATTTCTGTAAAATGAAAAGATAAACACATGCTTTTAAAACAATTAAGGAAAGCAGGCAGGTAATGTGTTGGTAAACACAACGTTGTCAGCCTCACAGTTGTGTCACTGAAATGAGCCGCTACAACACTGCTGTGCTTCATTTGTGGTACCTGGCTACAACCTTCCAATCGGTCCTACTGTCAGTCTTATTTTCCCAACCTTATTAAAGGCTGGGAAGTTGGAACAATATGCCATCAAACTTTGATTTCCCAAATTCTGTAAACAGAAATATACAAGAATTTTTCTATATAACAGATGATAATTTACTTTGCATGCAGATACAGGAAATCAGTTTGGTCACAAATTTCTTAAACCTTCGAGTAATTTTCTATACAAATGACAAGTGAAGTAATTATAAATAACTGAAGGCTTCTTTTCATACAGCATTCTTAGCAAGAGTTTTCCAGATTCGTTCACCACATTCAACCCACGTGATATACAAACCACACAAACAGATGTAGGGGTTAGGTTTACTTTTAACTATTTTAAGCAAAAACCTGCAGACACGGTCAAGAGTATTGTGTGTGTCTTGTTAAGAGCTGAAGTTTTACAACGTAAATGAAAGCCACAGATCGGTCCTGTGTAGCTGTGAGGCATGAATCACCTGGATCCTTGAGCTGATTAGAATGCTTCCATTGTAGTTGCACTTCACAAACCAGATTCTCTGCTATTTTGATAATTAATGAACTGATCAGAGTAAGAAGAAATTAAGAGTGCTTCAGAATTTTATTGTTTTGTAAAATTGCAGAAGCGGTTACAAAAAAGATGCTAAATCTGGCAGAAAAGACCTGCAAGATGTAAGTATTTTAATAAATTGGCTTGGTTCATATTACAGCATGCAATGTTTTCTTATTTTTAACTGATGAGCTTAAAACAATGCATCAAATGTTGGAAGGAGGGGACAGGAAGGACCCTGAAGCGAATGGTTTTATTCAATTTCAGGTCAGTTACGGAGCTGAATTAGTGGTAAGTTAAAACCATTCAGAACAAAGAGCTTAGATAACAGCAAGTAGAGCCTTCCTCATGCTTTGCCGGTGAACCACAAAATGGGTGTTACTCAACAAGCTGAAATCTGTGTTACAAAACTAAAAAAAAAAAATAAAAATATATAAACCAAAGGCCTAGTTATCATCTTAAAGATTTCAGAGCCACTGTGATCCCTTGAGTAAATACATAATTAAGTAGGGTTTTTTTAAGACATGTTTAATTAGGCCCCTAGCCCCTCCTCATCCCCCCTGCCTCTCCCCAATTATGTACCATTTCCCCAAGAGATATGTGGCTCTGTTAATTATGTAAATAAGTCATGCACTATTCCCTGAAAGAATAGTATTTATGTGAAAAATACTGCTCATCTATTATCAATAAAAATATGAGACCTACGATATTTCATGAAAAATAATTTTTAAAAGCTAGATGGTTTTCGATTTTACATTACTATCTGACAATACAACAAAGCTGAAGAAAGTAAAATAACTCACTACTGAACTACAATGTTTCTTCCGTATCTCAGATGGTCAGTTAGGTATTTAAAAATAGACAATACAGACAGAAGTACAGAGAATAAATTTTATAAGCATACTATTGACAAACTTACCAGAGTAGTATAAATAATGCTGTTTTAATTTATATAGTGAGATTATATGCTAACAAAATGCGAATGCAATTATTTTGGAAAGTTAAAAGGTATTTTTGATTTCTGGATCACAACTGAGTAGATTCGTATCATACCCTACAAATCACAATTGAGTAACATTGAGGTATTTCATTAATATCTCAAACTAATTTGTATAGAACAATTTCCTTCAAACAGACCAAACACCTGCTAAATGTATCACACTTTAAAATATGAAAATTAAGATTTTTCATTACAGTCCACTATAATACTTTATTCATACAAAAAAAAGAAGTTTGGATTATCAAAGTGGGAAGGAATCACGAAGTTCCTCAAGTTTCTGATAAAAATCCTAGGAGGCAGCCCAAATCACGCTCAAGTATTAAAACAACAGGACTGGAACACCACTGGATTACAACAGACTTCTCTTAATAAAGATGAATCTTATTTTTACTTCCTCTGTCCATGACTTTCAGAAGTACACTTCAATGCTTGCCAAACTGAAATTTCATGACATACGAGCAGCAAGCTTTGAGTTTAGAAAAAAGGCATCTTAGCATTGTCAGCATTAAAGTACTGCTATCATTCATTAATCAGGCCAGAAATTTGGAAAAAAAATGAGTTAGCACTAATTACTACATGCTAGTAAGTATAAAATAACAATAGAGGCAGCTTTGGCTATGTGGACTTCATAGTCTAAAAGTTACCATTTCACAAATATTCTAAACCCTTCTCCATGTGCTAGGAATTATGTATCTGGCTTTCCACTTCAAGAATACTTAACAGAATATGAAATTCTTCCATCACAATGGTAATGAAGCTCAAACTTCATACTCCCACAGGAGATTCCACAAACAAACCCAGCAGAAACAGATCTGTGCAGTATCTATAATTGTTTTGGAACAATATGACACTGATCCATCACACCGATGTTTATATTTCAGTTTCTAGAGTTTATGACAGAGAAAACTATTAGACAACACAGAGTAACTAAACTGCACACAGTTATGCACAATTCTGAGTAATGTCAAATGCAAGCTCTTGAAATTAACGTAGTCAAGGAATTAATTTGACCTACCAGGTTTGTAGTGAAACTACTCCATGTACCCATACACAAATGGGTACTGGCCAGAATGACATTGTTTAGTCCTTTTTTCTGCCCCAGATATTGACTTAGTGATGCTTCAGTTTTCCACCCTCGAAACAGACAATAGCTTTTCCCACTCTCATTGGAGCATTTTGAGGATAAAGACAGCATAAATCATGGAATATTCAGCAAGTGCTGTGATGTGGCTAGACAGGATAGGTTCTTTTAAATGCCAAACCACCAATCACTTATACAAAGGGTCTCACCATCAACTCTGTAGAGAGATGTCCTAGGACTCTGCCACACTAAATGTTTACCTCACTAACCTGCTGAGGAAGAAAACAGCCAGGCAAGGTATGCCTAATGGCAAGGCCATAATTTTGCAATGAAAAATGGGAGAAACGGTTCTACAAAACCTGGAACCATTATATTTAAGACTAAGAAAAGCACATTTCCAGACAACCACTTTAAAATAACTGATGGCCTACCCTAAAGTCTAATTAAAGCTCAAATCAGTAAATGCACACAAGAACTGCCTAAAGCCTATCATCTTCAGGTCAGGGACCCCCTGGATTTGAAAGAAAAACATCTGGTCCACTCACCTTGCCATCAAATTTTGAGTACTCATTGAAGGGGTTATTCAGCTGCAGCGGACACTGTTCAAGTCGCACGGATAATATTGACTGCTTCCCAGAACACGGAGATTTTACTCTGAAATTCTTTTTTTCAAAAAGTGAGCTCAGCTCCTCTGCTGTAGATCAGAAAAGAGATTAGAGTAGTTGTACTAGGAGATGTACAGAGGTTACTCTTTACCACAGAAAGATAACATTATAAGAGGGAGAATAAAATCAAATACATATAACAACAAATGTTTTAACAGGGCAGACTCTACCACCACTCTTTCATAGCCCAAATACATGAAACTATAAGAAGTTTGAATGAAGCTACTGTTTAGGCTGAGGAAAAGATGAATTTTTCCCATACAGAGAATGGAACTGATCACTACAAGATCCCCTTGCGTCAAGATAAAAAAACATGAAGGTTCAAAGAGAGAATTACACATTCCTGGTCTTTCTGCTTACCTGACTCTAAATGAATGGTAAATGTTATGCAAAAGAACTGTTGATGCATCTACAATATGCCATGCAAATGCTTTTCAAACCGAGTTTGTAACACGATATTACGTTCCATTACAGGACAATATACCACCCCATTACTATACTGTAATGTCGCTATGCTGTCAGCAGTAGGCTTAGGACTACATCTGATCCAAACCAAATTTCTTCAGATTTTACTTCTCACGGTAGACTGGATATGGTCTCCCCTCAAAAAAAATGTCAAACCTGGAAACACCGTTCCAGACAGTATGGACAATTAAAAAAAACCAACAAACTTTCTAAAAACAAAGGTGATAAGAGTTAGCGAGTTCTTTGTGTGGTCTGTGAAGGCTCATAAAATCCTCTGACAAGCAGCTCTTTTTATATGAAGAAGCTGCATACCTGAATTTCCAGCAAGAGTTTAACTCAAAATTTTCAGGCATACTTTAAAATTAGGACTTGTAATGTTATAAGGATGCTTCAAAATCAGGACAGAGCCTGGGGTGGTTTAGCCTATTAGTACCAATGGGTCTCATCTGCAAGAAACTGTGACTGAATCTGGACAAGTCTTTTCCACATCTGCTCTAGGAACCAAGTACCCCCAAACTCCATCAATCACTACCTGAGAAACACCACCAGCTCTCCTAGACTGACTCTGCTCTGCGTTCCTACATTTAGGTTCACATCTCAAAGATTTACATGTTGTTCCTCCAGGGAAATGAAACTGCTCCTAAGGCAGAATGACTTGGGACTTGATCTGCAGGGAGTTGGTTAATTTCTTAAAATATGAATTTAAAACTTGTCAAATTATAACTAGTCAAAAGCTCAGTTTATTTTTATCAGCAGATTGCCTGAAAATTCAGACAGTTGGCAAAAGTGCTAAATACTGGCAGTAAGAGATACCCAACAGTCTTGTGAGAGGCTGCGATTAACCAAAAAAGCTTGATTAAATCCTTTTTAAATGTGGCAACTCCATTAGGTATTCCTTTTTTTGTAACAACCTTGTATCTGTTTTTTTTTTTTAGAAAAAAATCAATTACAGTTCTACTAAAATATTACCCTTAACTGGTATTTTTTGGGCATTTGGAAAGTACTCCGTAGCTTGGAAACCAATATAATGGTTTTATCAGTTCAAGTGAAAAAGCAAACCTTTTATCTTCAAATTTTGTCTCTAGGGAAATGTTAAGATGATTTGTTTATTGTTTCCTTTGTTGGGATGTGCAAAAAGAGGATCTCAAGAATTCTTCTGAATTCATTAGTGTGACATCTGTTTTGCTTTGAGTTTTGTACAGCTTTTACTCAAATCAAATATCTCACGACTGAAGAGTTTAAATAACGATACATTCTATATCACTGTAAATTCAGTTGGCTGAGATACAGTTTTCTTTTCCAGAAGACTTCATAATTTCAAAAGTCAACTCATTTAGGAAGACGAATCCAAAGCATTCTAAAGATCTGTGCAAAAAGCTAGAAGAAGATAAATGAGATTTCTGAAAAACTACCATCTTCCATTGTGTATTTTGTGAAATAATTCCTAATAGACTCAGGCTGGGAGAGTTCCAATTAAAAACATTGAAAAAACATTTTAAATTCTCAAATTTCACGGGAAAAACCCAGCTCATTAAACTAGCTTTAATTGAATAATTTTTAATTCTTAATTAAAACTAAGTTTTGCCGTTAGTCTATACTGTATGCATCTTTCAGCTTTTGTGGTTCTGTTAGCTGTATGAGCTATATGGGCTGAATGCAAGGCTTTTGAAAGATTCCCTCAATATATTGTTAATTCACATTTTATATGCTCTGAAATGAATGAATGTAAGAAGTAAATACAATGCCTTACTTCTTGCTTTCATCTAAAAATACCCAGTATTTTATAAAAAGGAGTAACCTTTTGTATGTATATCCGTATTTGGTTTATAGGACCCACAGACTGCTTTACTAACCTAATTTGATCTCTGCATTGCATGAAACCGAAACGTTCTTTTCATTTTACAAAAATAATTGATGCACAGAAAGGTGATGTGAATTTGTGGCACAGCAGAACAAAAAAACCCAGACCTCCACCATGTTACACCTTACTTCCAGTCAGTCACCTATCCCTGAAGCATCTTTCTATTTGTTAATCCCCTAGCCAACTCCAAATGCATGGAGATTTTCTTTTTCAAGTCTATACACTACCACTACCTTATCTTTCAAACTCATTCCTGACAAAGCAAACAGCTTGTCTCATGACAGCAGGCAAACAGATGATGAGCAGAAAATACTCTTTTTTTTTTTTTCTCATTACCATACACAAAATGACTCGTCTCTCACTTCCCTTTATCCTGGTTAGCGTACTTTTATTTCTGTACATAGTTATTAAAAATGGAATCACAACACACACTCAATTGCCAGATGCCTCAAATTACGACTGTATATCCAACTGCAGGGCTGCAGAAATGATTGTAAGAGTTTCTCTCTTCCGTAAAGCATCTCTCTGATGAGTGACCTCTGGAGGTGGTGTCATCAGGATCTTTAACACAGAGCAAAACAACTTTCCAGTATCCTTTTAGTTTGCATGGTGTCAACCACAGGCTCGACTTTGTCTAAAGCTCAGATAAACAGTCAGAAGAGGGCAGCCAAATTCCCCCCATTTGAGAACCGCTATTTCTGATGTTACTGCTTTCATACGTATTTCCAAAAATGCTGAACTCAAGGAACAGAACAGAAAGGCTCATACGCACACACTTAACAAAGAGGAAGGTACAGTGGATATCCTTTAGGGCTGCTCTTTCTCCTGGCCTCCTCCTACTGTGTTGTTCTTCATGCAACTAAGTGAGAAACATGCAGAATCTCAGTGACTAAGCAGAGAAGTTAAATCAGCTCTGCCAACAAAGAGAGAGCACGAGTGCCTCGAGTTTTTATGCGACTTATTTTTATTTAAATCTGTCCTGCTGCAGGGAGGGACCGATCCATTTGCTTGCAAGCCCAGCAGACTCTTACAGAGGGGGACACCTGTTACTGTGGGTTGAGAGATTACCTGTATCTTCAGGGCAGCACATAAAAGGAGCCCACATGAATAAGATGAGACACAACAGGAAACTGGAGTTAGAGCGCAGTTCAGTGTAAAGAAATATCAGGCGGTATATAGTTAGGGATAAAGAAGAAAAAGAATTGCATCATCACTGGTCAAATGTGATCAAACATTGAGCAAAGAGAGTTGGAGGTTATGGCAGATTAAACTTTAAAACCTATAACTCTGCTTACAGAAGTAGAAAGGCAAAAACATTTTAGAATGCATTAACAGAGGTATCAAACATAGCTGAACACTGTACCAAAGATTAGTGCAACCGTGTTGCTTGTGTGAGCAGCTTTGTTCGCTCCTCTAAAAAAGATACTATAGAGCTGGAGAAGGTTCTGCAAATGACAGCCAGGAAGATACAAGGATTTAGGCAAAAAAAGGAGATTACACAGGGAACTCATTAAGATACACACAAATTTTGAAAGAAGTAGGCATGACAGACCATACAAAGGTTTGAATGTGTGTCAAATACAACAGGAATAGATACTAGCTTGAGCTATAAAATATGAGAATTGAGACAGACTTTTCATTTCATATATTACAATTTAAACTATGCAGAACATCCAGTCAGGCATACATAATTATATAATAATAATTAAAAAAAAAAAAAGGAGAATAGGATTTTTTTGAGGAATCACTGATAATTGTTTTTTCAAGGAAAGGCTAGATAAGATAAGGCAGCACTTATTATGCTTTCATTTAAGTAAATCTATATATACATAATTTCTTAAGATTTTCCCCTTATCTAGAAAAGTAACCACAAAAATATTTTATAAAGTAACCTCTACAAAATTCTTCATCACATCTGGTACGCCAAAAGTCACTGGAAATGGCTAGAAAGCCGTAACTTACAAGGAGATAACAACCTTGCATTTTGAATGCAGACACTTGCCAATCACCTACCCATAGAGCAAAGATGTCCTGTTCCTTACGTACCCACAGTAACACTAAGAGCTTTACTATCTCCATTTCTTGCTGAGACAATAGAAGCCTTAGCAGATAATTATGCTACAAGATGACAGGATACACAAACACTGTATTAATACCTTCTATTGCAAAAAATAAAGCAGCCACTCGAATTACTTCAGACCACCAAACTACGTTTTAAACATTTTTTCTTTACTTTGCCTTTCTTGGTAATTTGGAAATGCCCTAGTCATATCTGAAAGCAAACGAGAGGCCTGTGGCACACCACCCCCCAAGCAATAAACTACGGGAAACATGTAACTGGGGAATGGAAGGCAAATACAATAATTAGTATTTCCTCTATGCTTTGAAAGCTTAAGTGAAAATCACAAACTGAAAATGCTGTAATCATCAAAAGCAGAACTAAAACCAGTAAGAAAATAGAAGGTCTTTTCTTTTTACCTGAGTAAGAAGTATTTCTGTCTTTCCACTGAATGTTTTTGCATTTTATTTGATTTTGTCTCTCCTTCCGCAGACGTTCTAGTCTCTGAGCTTGAAAAGAAATATTACAACTATAAGTTTGTCAATGAAAGTTTACTATAAACAAAGACATAATTAACTACCTTTATATGAATAAAGATGTTTTATACTGCATCTGTAGGGGAAAAAGTCATAAAATTTTAAAGGTGGCACCCCTGAAAAGCAAATACCAACAAAAACATGAAAATGTTCTTGATTTATAATTGAAATTAGAGGATATAAAACATTAATAGAGATCATAAAGATAGTATTAACATGGAAGAGAATAATAAAATGTGAAAACTTCTGTGATTAATATGACATTTCATTATATAAATCATTAATAACGGTCTTAAAGGAATTTTAATGCACAAATGAACTGAAGTGAATATTACATTACAGGAATAAAATTACTGTTATGAATTACTCTACCCGTTTCAAAAATTAAAGATAAATGAACTCAGACTAGACTATTAAAGTTTTAAATATAAAATCCTTTATCTAAAAATCATGAAAATTATAAAATGTCAAAGCTATATAAATTAGCATAGCTTTTTCTTCAGTGTGCTGAAACAGTTTATAGGTAGTAAAATAAATGATTTGTATCTTCACAACATTAGTCAAATCTTAAAATGAATATAATATTTCTTTACGTATATTTTGACTCCTTCTTCAAAATACGGTTTGAAAAAAGCCTCAAATAGTTGTAATACCAAAGAACTTACAGACCAGGGTACCAGATAATATCTTAAATTATCTTTTTGTAAACAGCAAGATATCTCTCAGGAAATGGTCAGCTAAACCTCCTAGAAGCTACCCAAAGCAATGACCACAAGAAATAACTGATGTTACCAAGTGTCCACTCCAAATAAGAAAGCAGATTAGACTGGGAAATAGGACTAATAATGTTGATCACTGAAGGAAACAATTTGCCGGATATATTAGCAATCTTGATGTATTGAGATCATTCATTAACTAAAATGGGTTTGTAGAAGGGATTCTAAAATGCTAAATTACTCTGACAATTTTTAGATACAACTTGAGCTCCCTGAGCCATTTCACCAATTAAAAAAAGGTTAATAAATATTTTCTATCCCTTGCATTATTATTCTTTTACATTTAGTCTTTGAACTGAAATGTGAACATAGAAGTGTTGGGGGGGGGGGGGGGG
>JAVJGI010000065.1:2156223-2166307 GCA_035590275.1 Ibycter americanus | reverse complement strand
GGGCCGCCGCGCTGCCCCCGCCACGGTGAACCGCTGCGCCTCTACTGCGTGCAGGACCGCCGCGCCGTCTGCGTTGTCTGCCACCTCTCCCGGGAGCACCGGACCCACACCGTGCTGCCCGCCGAGGAGGCGGCCCACGCCGCAGAGGTCAGTGTGGGGCGGACACCCCCCACCCCCGGCCCATTGGGAACCCCCCGGAATGCTGGGGTGCAGTGGGAGCACCCCCCGGGGAGGCCACCTCGGGTGCGGTACGGGACACGCCCCCCGGCAGAAGGAGTATTGGGAACCCCCCCGGAATGCTGGGGTGCAGTGGAAGCACCCCCCTCGGGTGCTGTACGGGACACCCCCCCGGGTGAAGGAGTACTGGGAACCCCCCCGGAATGCTGGTGTGTAGTGGGAACACCCGCCTCGGGTGCTGTACGGGACACCCCCCCGGGTGAAGGAGTACTGGGAACCCCCTGCAATGTTGGGGTGCAATGGGAGCATCCCCTGCGGAGCCATTCTTAGACGCAGGATGCTCCCCACCTGCAGCATGGGGGATGCGCTAAGGGAACACCCCTCCCTCCGGTTTAGGGGTGAAGTAAAGGCTCCCCATGGTGTGGCAGTGCACTGGGGAAGCCCCTCCCCACAGGAGGCAATACCCCTTGGGTTCAGTAGGGACCACCCCCCTTGCCACGGGGTATAAAGGTGAGTCCACTTACCCCTCAGCATGTAAGGTGCGGTAGGGACCCCCCCCGATGTGTTCCCCTCCTTCATTCAGATGTACCTGGGTTGCAGTGAGGATGGTAGGCCCCCCCTCAGTGTGTGGGGTGCAGAATGGGGACCCCCTTCCGAACTTCCATGCAGTGGGGCAGGATATGGGATGCAATAAGGACTCAAATCCACCACCCCCCAGCAGGGACACACTGGGGTGGGGGCTGACCCTATGCAATAGGGCAGGATGGGGGAATGTCCCCAATGCAGAATGGAGCTGGGTTTAACTGAGAAGATACTGGGAGGGAGGGGGTGTCAGCTGGTTCGGTTTTCTGTGTGAAATAACGCTGAACTGGTATGGGAATCCCTGGGGATCTGTGTGGGTGTGAGTGTGCAAAATAGCATTAGGCACCCCAAAATCCTCAGCTCCTGCTTCCCTGGGCAGAAATGCTCTGGAGTGAGCATGGAGCCTGACTCCTGCAGGTAGGGGGGTGGATTTCTAGCACCAAGCACAATCTGGGGTTAAAGTGGAGCCAGGATCCTTCGGGAGTGACTTCCCCCCCCCCCAAAAAAAAAAAAACAACCAAAAACAAACAAACCAACAATCTCTCAGCCTGGGAACTGATGAAAAAAGTAACAGTTGAAGTTTAACAGCTGTAACAAGCAGTTTAAGGTACAAGCAGAAATAGGATGCTTATTTCCCATTTAAGTCAACATGAGGTTAGTGCCTAAATACCTCTGTGTATTTTACTCTTAATGAAATAAGTATCCCCACTTATAAGTTTAAATATTGGGTAAAACATTATTGTAGTGTAGATATTTTATTCTGAAAGGGAAAATATTTTTTTGCAACTGCTGTCCAGACTGTAGCTCAAAATTACCTTCTAAAACCATTTCTTGCTAAATGTGCCACCGTAAAATATCTGTTAGATTCACATGTAAACTATGGACAAAGGAAAAGACATAGACTAGAAATAATAATGCATGTTTTTATCCTATTTGATGTTTTCACCTCTTGTCAAAACAAACATACTAAAGCGCAGTCACATTCTTCAATAACTGTCCTACTGTTCTATCTACACCCGATCACAAATGATCATTTACTGTGGGACTGTATTTTAGCAACTCCAAATTAGATTGAATTATCAGTACCTATTAGAAGTCTGAATTATTTAAGGTTCATTCTGACAAGCAGCATGCTAGTTTGAAAGCTTTCTGTGTGAAAAATGTCACTGACCAAATGTAGTTCTTATTTCGTTAACCATTAGCAACTAGATGAGCCTTTGTTTCTAGTCATGTGGACAGGGAGAATTTGCTGCTTTCCCATATACCCAACGCCTTGCACAGACCTGTCTCCACTTAATTTTTAAAAAATTTTTTTTAGCCCTCTGGATATGGCCGAAAGGCAGGGAGGAGGTGGAGCCCAGAGCCAAGGACCACATATGACCCAGCTAGCTCTTGGGGAAAAGGAGGCAGAATTCAGTGGCCAACAACCTCGGCGTTCTCCCCAGACATGATGTGCAATACCCTAACATGTCTCACCCTTTCCAGACTAAGGGGGTAACTTTCATATTACAATGCACATAAAATTCATTTCCAGATTTGCATACCCACATGACAACTATCCAGTAACCCACACTTCTGTAGTCTCTGCAGAGGTATGTTGACTCTCCTACAGTAACACATTATTTCTACAATTTATGAAAAAGATACTATCCTGGTAAGGTACTTTGTAATAAAACAGCTTTGGAAAACACAATAAAAAGTTATACTCCATCCAAAAACAATGGTTAAACAGAGTAAAGCAGAAATCACTTTATTTAGCAGGGTGTAAAACCAAGGAGAATAAAGAAGAGCTTGAATGTTAAAAGTCTGCCACTATTACCTGTTGATACTCTGAATTACACTATATTCTCTTTCCAAACCTAAAAACCATTACCTGCTTTTCAAAGTAAAATATTCCTGCTCTTGCTAAATCTACTCAGGTAGTTATAGATTAAGTAAAAAAGACATGTGCTTACATTTACCCATTTTAGGAGCAGATTTCACAGTTAATGAGTTTTTGTACTTATGAGATGTACAAACACTTTGTTCTATGCATGTATGTGTTTTCTTCCATCAAGAACTAAGGTAAGTACTTGTGTGATGCAAAAAGCATTTATATTAAAACTAGTTAGCTTTCTATTTAATTTATTCCTCTTCCTGTATTTCTGAAAAGGGTTCAGTACTGCATTCTTTATATTTCTGATTGGCTGGATAAGTGCATTAGGTTCCTGGTGGCACCAGCACACACGATGGAACATAACAGCCATGCCAGATGAAGAGAGGCAAAAACCTGGTTCCCCAATGGACTAAGTGTCCTAACCATTATTTTAAAATATGCCTCCAATTGGAAACTGAAATGGTTTCAATCCATAATTTAAATAGAGATCATACTATCAGTCTACTCACTTGGTGAAATAATCCTTCAGAATTCTTTTTTGGTGCAAATCTATAAAACTTCAAACTTTGCTTCTCCTACCTCATAAAACTATACCATCAACTGAACTAAACAAGACCTCAAGGACAATGCTAGGCAGTCTGGCACACTAAGCTTTTCACCATGCCTTACAGTCACTTGCAGCTATATATTCAGCTTATTTCCAAATCTAACTCTCCATTACAAGAGATCAGTGCCCTGTCTTTTTTGTAGCTTTTGACAACTTCTTATTTATAAAAGGTTATTTCAAGATATTCAATACCATACAAAATTTTACTTGTTAGGTAGAGCACAGATGTTTTTTCTGAGCTCTAGGTGGTGTTATAATACCTTCAGAAATTGTTTGGAAAAAAACCAACTATAACACCGGAAAAAAAAAAGATATCAGTACTGACTACCCTGTATCAACCTTTTCACACATACTTTATTTCACAGAACTTTTGTTCATAGCATTCCTTGGGTACAAGTAGCAGTCTGAATATCCCTCATATGAAAAAACAAATGGGACACCTTTCTTCCAGTCAAGACAAACTGAGCATATTTTGAAAAGGTGTACACCCTTAAACTTTCTAATTTGGTAACCCAAATCCTACCTCAAGGCTTTTCTCAGAAATAAAATTTCAGAAGACAATACAGACAAATCATTCACTCTGTTGGCTCACATCAAACTTCATTCTCTTCTTTTATAACAAATAGATCTGATGCCTCACTCCGTAAATTTTTCTCAGAAAATAACTATCCTGTTCAAAAGTTAACACCCCTCCAGACATTAACAATAGAAATATCAAAGACTGTTCATGTACTTTGGATTTAGACTTGATGCCTTTACAATACAAAATTTTTTTATGTATAAAACTGACTACCTCAATGTTCTTCTGTACATGACGAAGTAAAACAGCAATTAAAACTCAGCTGACAGCACACTAAAGTAACTGAATCATTACACGTCCTTTTACAAAAAGGGTCTTGACATTACAAAAGGAAAAGTTTGACAGGTACCTAGCTAGTCACACTCTGATTTGTCCATGCAAGCCAGACTAACAGAAACTGAATTTAAAAGGCTAATGTTATCTTGGCTGCAAACATCACCTACCTGTGTTTGATCGTCTTCTGATTCCGAAGTCCCAGCTTGAGGTAATATCAACTGATTGGGAATATATATAGCCCTGAGTCTCACCGTTGCTTCCCTGTGTTTCTGAACCACTGTCCCCATATGCTGATGAGGGATTAAACTTCTCCAGGTCGACATCGTGATCTATCAGGACCATTTCACACATCCCTGTGTCATCACTGGTCACGTGTGACTGCCGAATGTGAGCAAGTATAATTGTTGGGTTGTCCAGGAAAGCCATTCTGTCCACAAGTCCACCACCTCACTATACTATCTTCTCTCCATCTTGTTTCATGGACACATGTACCTAGAAATACAATGTACACAGTGTTTTAGGAAAAAAAACCACCAAAACCCTGATTCAAGAAGGTTTGTATTTTGGCTGCGCAAAACCTAACTGACTCAGTTTTGAACAGTGCATTATTTTAATTCTGCTCCAGTGTACTTAAGTTACACTCCTTGCTGAGACTGACTTAAAGAACAGTGGTTTTGGAGGACAGCTTTAAACCTGAATCCCAAGACAACAGAACACAACAGACACGTACAGACAGGTCCCATTACTCTACAACAAGTGGTTGCTATAAGGCAAAATATTTTAAGTACTACACATAGAAGGACAGAGAGAAAACACATACAAGAAACATCTGTCCATTCAAATTAATAAATTCACAAACCCAGATATGGTTTTGAGTTTCTTTTCACCCATCATCACAGTGTGTTACTGTTTTTCCTCTGCCTCTACAGGCCAATTCTTTGATTACTTTATTATAGACCGTCTTCAGGTTTTGTATTTCCAGCAAAAACTTTAAATGTGAAGAGATCAGTATCTCAGGGCAGAATACCGAACATCTGCTGCTGCACGGCACTTCACATAGGGCAACTGTTGGAATACAGAAAAACCTCTACGATCACATACCACACGCCTGAGTTCTTAAGCACTTTAACAACAGAAATTGCCACTTACCTAAAATGTTTCATTCAGAATACTTAAGCGGCCTTACGAAACAAAGTAGAGGACAAAAAAGAAAAGAAAAGAAAAAACCAAACCACAAACGACACTCAAACTGTTACCCTATTTTAGTGTAGCTGTGGATTTATAGTTATGTTAACCTAATTCAAGTCCAGGCTGTCTCTGAAAGGGGCAACTCCATGCTCCTGCCCGGCCCTGGTCAGGTATTTCTGCTCCCTCCGAAAGGCTGGACTTAGCACTTTACACTTAGCACTGTAGCTGTGAGGTGAGCTGGATCAAAAAATAGACCTGCTGAATAATTTTGAATATAATAACCTGAGAAGAATTAAAATAACATTAAAAAAAATTACTAATTTTCAGGTCGATCAGTCGGACAGCAAAGAGCTGCAAGAGCACCAGCACCAACATAATGCAGGCAGCAGGAATGCCGAAAGGCGGAGGGGAGCCGGGGTTCTCTCAGCAGTGGTGCCATGGCCAGCTCAAAGCGACTGCAAAACCTCAGCTGGAGGAAGAGGGAGGTTGGTGGGGTTTTAAGTCTAAGTTTAGAGAGCAGTGCAAGACTAGACATCAATTCCACAAGTTCAAAATCCCCACTGCTTTTCTAATCATTTGCATATCTGAGATAAAAACTCCAACATTTTAATACGAGCTATGGAACTAAATGTGCTTATTTAGTATTTTGAACATAGAGACAACAATTTTTAAAAACCCTATCATTGCTGTTTGCAAAACTTCCGTCAGCAAAAAGAAAATGTCAAAGGAAAGAGAACAATTTTAAATCACACAAAGCCATATTCCATGAAAATCTGGTAAAGGCAGCTGGCCTTTTCCTGGCAGATTTTAATAGAAGAAAGTGAAAGAAAGCACCAGACTGGCTTGTTCCAGGACCTGCAAGCACATTTCATCATTTCCCCTGTATGCTTCCAAGGCAAAAGGTGTATTAACACACAGAGCCCTTTGAAGCAGCTTCTGCATTTACATAGTTCAAAGCAAAAGTGATACTTTATTTGGACACTCACCTAATCATGACAAAAGCAAAATTCCAAAGGCGGGTTGTAAATTGCAAGCCCACCCTGCCTACCTGTCCCTACCTACCACCAAAAATCAGCATCCGGTAATTAGAACATTCAATAAATAGAGGTTTACATCCTTCATAATTTTAGGCTTGGCCAAAAATACTGCTTTTTCTTTTTTTTTTCCCCCCTTTTCCTGAGATGCCTGTTTTAAAAAAATACAGACAAATCCAGAAGTATTATATTAAACAACAGACCCAGCAGCAAGAAGGAATTCAGTAAAGGAATGGTAGGGAAATAAAACTGACATGCTGCTTGCTAATACACTACTCCTACCATACTTTTTAATAAATTATGCCATCAGCTAAATAGGCTCCGTCAGTATCCCTGGAGATACTCAACCCCAACTGGATAAGGCCCTGAGCAACCCGCTTTCGCCAGCCCTGCTCGGAGCTGGGAGGTCGGACCAGGTCTCCAGAGGACCCTGCCAACATCAGCAACGCTGGGACTTCAAGTTCTATTTTTTATTTTCTGACTATTTCCATTACAGGAAGTAGGCCTGCTCTCCCTGAAGGGTTTCTCATTGTCCTCAAAGAGAGAGGCCATAAGGCAAATATCCTACCATACGGCAACCGTCTACTGGCTGTAATTTACGTGTTAAAGGCCTGTAAGCCGTAGCAGCGTGGCTAGTATTATGCAACTTAGAGGATACAGACACAACTAAGTACAAGATAAGGATATTTTTAAAAGTGCACTGAGAATGTTCTTTAAATTTAATTATTTACACACCACTTGTTAAAAAAGGCCATGCTTACCTGCAAGCAGTAAGAACTTGTTTAAATAAGCAGCCGCCTTAGGCTTCTAAAAGGTCTGCAAACTCCCAATCAAAAATTACTGCTGCCCCATCAATGTGTCATATAAATGTTGGCATGTTAATTGTGTATTTATAAGATTGTTAATGGTTAGTTAATTTACCTCCCACACTATTATTGTACTTGAAATGATTTAATGTCTGCTAAGGGAGTTAACAACATGTAACAGCAGATGCGAGAATTTTACCTTTATACTCTGCACCCCGACTTCATGCTATTAACAGTCCATGTGCTAAATTAGCCAAGCTTCTTTACAATTTTACATATGCAATCACTTTTCTCACAAACACAAGCAGTGAAAAATTGCCAGAATTTCTATTTCAAACTCTGAGGTTCAATATAAACACATTTTTTCTTCAGAATTTTCAAAAGGACAAATTAAAACTAATTTCTCAATAAATGTTAACTGGAAATTCTATTAACAGTTCACACCCCTCAAAAAAACCCCCAAAAACCCAACAGAAAACAAGTTCAGACTCCAAAATTCAGTTCAGATTTTTATGCCATATTTTAGCAGTTGTTATCTACACAATTCTAACTGGTTCCTCCTTTTGATAAAGGCAAAACACAAACAGATGGCACAGACCTGGTCTGAGGAACAATGACCACCAATGAAGTAAAAGAATTCAGAAAAGCAAAGTTCAATTTTGCAAACCTTTACACAAACACCGTGAAGCCTCCATCTTATCAGTTCCAGCAAAATTACAGGTACAAGATCAGTTTCCAGATCTACTGAGATTTGCCAGTGTACTGCCTCTTCTGCCTTCCTTATACCCCCACACGATTATCACATCCACATGTTGTAGCTGAATTTAATGGAATTCAGGGACCTTCTGAGCATCAGCAACTTATACATTCTTCAATCATAAACAAAAACTAAATGTTCTTTTAATACTTACACTACTATAACATTATTCTCCTATTAAATAAAATATTTTGCAGACAGCTGTCAACCATACTCTATGCCAACACTAAAAATGAAAAGAGCAATGTGAAACCTATGCAACCTTAACAGTATTTATGTATGACATGATATACAGGTTAGTGTTACGATGATACACTATTTATTGGCAAACACCTCCCATGATTCATCACATAGGTGGACAGAGCTGAATCAGCCCTTCACTTTCTTCTTGATCTTTATTATTCATCTGTCTTACTTTCTGCGTATTATCTAATCAACACCCTGGATGTGAATGCCCTCTCTCACCTTCTCCTTGGTCTCATCACTGTGTTACCGAAGTGCCCCAAAGACCATGGAGGGCACAGCCCCCTATTAGTCTTGTGCAGTTATAAAACATCCTCAAAGATGTAAAACTGCACCATCAAGAGGCTGAACAACTTGCCAGGTTTCACAGGAACTTCGTAGCAGAATCAGACAGCTGGATCTCACTCTACTATTTTTATCAGAAGTATTCCTCTTCCAGTAACCCACTGCTATATTTATGGCATCTATAGACTTTCACAGCAAGTGAAGCAAGGCTGTTATGCAGATCAACCTCATTCATAATACGGCATACAATAAGTAATGCAGAATGTTCTAACAGATTATTCAGCTCCCAGTAGGTGACACAAAGGTCTTGAGGATATGCAGTTATACAAGCTATACCTTAAACACACAGATGAACACATCTGAATTTGGGGAGGCAACTTCATCATCACAACATATTAAGTGTTCTTGTGACCCTCCCGCTTGCTTGATACACCGTATTTATTTAAATAAAAGAAAGATTTTCTCACTTTCCTCTTTCCCCACCAAAAACCCCACACGTAATCCAAAACCCAGTTTGATTTATATTTGCATGTTATCCTACATTGTGTCAACGAGATATCAAAGCAAGTTTGCAATAAGGGGAAAGAACAAGCTGAACACACACCTCTTACGACTGCCACCCTTCCGATCTGCCCTATCGAGCCACCATGTATCAGCACAGACAACAGCAGACGTGGCTGGAAGCAGTCTTGCTGCTCCAGTGCTGGACCACACTCACTTGTGGGACCGCAACCATGTGTCAACCTGGTTTTACTGCTGTTTTTAGAGGAAAAAGTTTGACCTTGAGCACGAAAAATGCTGAATGAAGGTTAGCTCACTTTTGGGAAAACACAGCTACTCTGGATTGAATTTTCTGATTTGTTTTAAATATACACAGTTGAATTTGAATTTGACAAAATCCTTCCCTCTTACTGCCCAGGGAAAGGTGGCGTGTCACTACACTAGACTGAGGCAGCCGAGGCCGGCCGCGTTGTACTTTCATGGCTGCCAGCAGCAGGGCAGGACCCCCAGCCTTCCGCTCTGCTCCCTGGTCTCACCTTGTAGGCTCCTTCAATGTCTCCTGGTGGGTCAACGGACTTCGCTTGGTAAAGCAAAGCTAATGACAAAAGGCACGTTTTTGTGCACAGCACCTGTCCCTGTAAGGAGTCCACCGACATCAGGTCACAACTGTAGAGCTCCACCAAACAGTCTGGCTACTGCTGGCTCATCTTCAACTTAAGGACATTGTCCCTAAAACTGCAAGCTAATGCTGCCTTTTCATGATGTGCTACAACTGGTCACAGCACAAGAAATATTTTCTTTGCAGAAAATTTTGATGTCTCTGCCCTTCATGCTTCAAAATATAGCATGTATAGCGCACAGAAATTTGCTCATAGACCACTAAAGCTAGAATAAATTATAAAAATTGGAGAAAGCTGCAAGCTGCTAAAAGCGTTCTGCTAAAGGGAAGAGCTACAACTTTGGAATTCTACCAATTTTAATGGAATAATTTTAAGAATTGTTCAGTTCAAATGGCTAAAAGCAGCTGTAAATTCTTCACAAAACTCTCAAGCCAATTCCTGCCAGGTTATTTTGCTCTCTGAATTACAAAACTAAAAAGCAAGGAGCAGGAAAAAAAATCTCCTCTCCCCTATGCGGCAAAGCTCTAGCTCTTCCCCCGCCCCCACCCCCAC
>JAVJGI010000065.1:2134634-2145629 GCA_035590275.1 Ibycter americanus | reverse complement strand
GGCCGGCCGTCGGGACACTTTGCGAAATACTTGTTCGCTCTGCGTTACCTCACCGCTCCCCCCCCCCCGGAGGCCTGGCGCGCAGCGGGGACGGGAAAGTTTCTGTGGGTGCCCGGGGCGGGGGAGGGCAAAGCTGCGCCCCCGCCAGCGGGGCCGGGCCGGGGGCTGCCACAGAGACCCCGAGGAATGCCAAGTGATGGATGCTCTGGCCCCAGTCTGTGCAGAGTGCAGTGAAGCTTGAGTTGCTCTTGGGCGGTGATGTTTTAAATGCCAAAAATTTTCATCTCAAAAGTACCGAAAATATATTTTTTCCTATGTTAGTGCGAGTCTCTGGGTTTTGCTTAGAGGCATTTTAGGGGATTTTTTGCAATTTTTTCACATCACTGAATTTACTGAGCTCCCCCCCCCCAAAGAAGAAAATTTGCAAAGTACTCCGCTTTGTACTGTGGGAATGAGAACATGTATTATGATTCGGATTTAAAAATAAATACATGCATTGGCTGGCTTTTTAGCTATATTTGATACTCAATCACGTCCCCCTTAATTCCACACCAAAAAATAAAAGACTAGACGAAAGCAACAAACGTGAAATCATTGCAAATCTTAGCTGAGAAGCCTAAAGTGCACAGTTCTCAGTAAATTATGGTGCTTTATGTCCGAGGGTTTCTTTGCTACCGGGGATCCACTTCAGTTTCTGCTGACAGCTAAGCACTAGGGTATTGACTGTGTTGTGAATATTAAGATTGATTCTGCTTTATATTGCATTATATTACCCGGGATAAGGGGAATGATCCCCCTTCTGCCCTCCCTCCCCGCCTACCTGCGTTTTGCCTCGATCAGCTCATAACCCCGTGCCGTCCTTCTTTGGCTTGTATTTGTTTTCTGCCTTTCCCTAAACTTTTTTGCCTGTCCTGCTCCGGAGCCAGCCAAGCAACCTGCCCTCGATGTTCAGACATTTTGCAGCAGGCAGATTTCAATTAAGGAGGCAGGGGTAGGTCCTGCGATCACTTTATTTGCAGAGGGCTTAGCCTGACTGTTTTGAAAGGAAAGTATAGTCAACCACATGTCAGAGGTGAGCTGCGAAGAAAAACCCAAGTCCTTTCAGCAGCGGGGATTACTGGCAGAGGGTGTTTGGTGAGGCCACCGCCGTCTCGGAGGCGAGAGGGAACCTGACAAGAGACTTTGTGGTCTGAAACGTTTCGGGGTGTTTCAGTGATAACTTGTAAGTTGGGGTCCTGCCTTTGTGCTGCAAGTAGTCGAGCCAAGTTTGCAAGTTATCTCTTCTGTGAAATCGCTGAGAACCAACAAAGAGTGAAGGCGTCCGGCTGCCCAAAGGCAAGATCCTGCCAGCCCCGGCAGCGCAGGGGAACAGGATTAATGCACCGGGTGATTGATGGAGATGAATCCACACCCCCACCAAAAACTGTTCCCGGAGGGGGACCTTCACTCAGGGTCTCTCAGTTGAGATGAAATGTCCATGTAGGCTTTAGTTAGCATGCTGAAGAAAAGGAAACGTGAAAGTAAATTCTAGTCTATTTGCTGTAAGCCGTTTTTGAGGGAAACGGCTCAAACAATTCCGAACTGGAAGGGTGAACGGTCTGAGATGCAGTTAAAGCAGAGGTGTTCCCCCCTCCCCCCGGTACTCTGCATTGTCCTGTGGTCTGAGTACTTAAATCTGCCTGCAAGTGGGTCATGCGCCGGTATTTAATTCTTTTTAATCGGAATCAGAGTTTACCTTGGTGTTTGCGGTGGGAATTGCCGTGATGGCTTTATCGCTACCTTCTTCTGTGAGAAGGATGAGAGGTGAGGAGGGAGGCTGTAGCCTGTACGTACAGTGTAATTGCAGTCATGTCTGTTCTGAAATAAATAATGCAATATTTAAGTCATTTTTGTTTTGAATTATGTATTTTTTAATATATTTTAGTAGTTTTCAGTACAGTCAGCAAGGACTTTGTGAAACTGGTCGTGAGAGAACACGTAGAGGATTCCTCAGTTTAGGTGGAACAACTCTATCATTTTCCCACAGGGGTTAATGAATGCATCACATTTTTAAAAGCCTCTCTCTCAGTCTCACTTAGGGTTAGGAGCTGAAGGTTTTGGGTTTGGTTTGTTTTTTTTTATTTTTACCTGTGAGGTATTTACCATGTACAAAGAAAATCACTGAGCTTACTGAGTTTAGCCTGACATTTCTTTTTTCACATTTTAACATTTTAAAAAGTGCTGCATAATACATTTAAGAGCTTTACAGATATTAATAGATACGTGCATTCTTAGAGGCAACCACAAGGTAGCATGGTTTTCATAAAGAAACTGCCACTTATTTCTTTAATTAGTTCAGAGAAAAATGATACCCAAAGTTCTGCCGAAGCCCCTCCGGTAAAATACGAAGATAAGCAAGTGAGAGCCTATGGACTCTGTTTTGTTTTATTTTACCCGTTCTCTGAGGTGCTGCTTGGAAGTGTTAAAGTTGCATTCTTCATGCGTGCTCACATCTGTTGCATACCTGTGTAACAGTCTCTCCTTATGCGCCTACCAGTAGGAATCAAAACCTGATTTGCGCCTTTGGTTTGTTTTTAATAGCTCTTTTTTACTGACTAAAGATCCTTCAGATTTGTAATTTGATTAAGCTGCCATTAGGACGTTGCTATACCTGAGGTACTGTTTATTCTCATGGAGATAGAAATGAAAATATATTAATTCTTTCAGTCTTAAAATGGTTAGGGAATTGCAATTATTTCCCAATGGAATGACGTATTATTAGGTCCTGGACTGTGTTGATCGATGATTTGGTTTTTTGTCTTTAGAAATCATTTGTATAGATAGGAACACACATTTATAAAAATGTCTGAATGCATGTGCATATGTGTGTATGCGTATACATTTATTTATTTATTTCTGTAAGTCCAACAAGAAACAATGATAGCTGCCAACCAAACCCTAATTTACTGTCACCACAAACCCTAAATAGCATTCATTTACTAGTAAAGCCTAATGGCATACATGATGGTTTGCCAGATTTGTGGCCTTTGTGAGGCTTATAAGCAGGACTGACTTGGGAAGATCATAAAACTTAATGAACTTCTCGACTGCAGGAGGTGTCCGCAGGGGAAGAGAAAGGCCTGCTTGGCTGGTTGGGCTGGTTGAACTATTTTTTATGTCTAAAGAGAGAGGAGGAAAATGTTCATTAAAAACGTTCTCCCCTTGTGCAGAATTTTGTTTTAAAGAATGAAGAAAAAAGAAAAAAAAAAAAGAAGATGTGAAAACCAGACAAATAGTGGTGTTAACCACAGGGTTAATTTCTTGCTGTTCCCCATGTAAGCTAAAACCTTTATTTTTATTGCTACAACTGTAAATAGCCATGCCATGCCATTCCAATGATTAAAGGGCTGTATTGTGCCTTTACTTGCTGCAAAGCGCCTTATTGATGAAAATGGCCCAACTCTTTTAGGAACGCCCCTTGTCAATATGCTGCAAAATCTGTAAAGGCCTGTTAGGTAACTCCTTTGAGAAGGACTTGCTTTTTGCCTTGTCTGCTAGCAGAATTTGAAGATGTTAACCCCTTTCTTTTCTGTGGTTATTTAAATATTGAATCACAGGACTCTTCCCTGGCATTACACAAATTTCAACTTTTCCGTGTTTGTAAACTATCATTCAGTGCCAACTACTTGCAGTAATCTATAATGATATGCAGTCCTAGCGATCCTGTCTGGTCATTAAAGGATTCAAATGGAACAATGAAATGGCACTGATAGCATGCATATATATATGTGTGTGTATGTACGTATGTATGTTAGCTGTTTTCTAAATATCGGCTGTGATGTTATTGTTATTCACTTGAGCTATTTAAAATATTTATGTGCAGTCCTGGTGGTTTTTTCCAGGCTGCTAAATACATATTTTTTTATTTACCCTGACTACATAAGGAAGTAAGCATCGTGTGTTTATGTCCATACATCTTTTCTTCAGTTTAAACTGTTTAGCTTTTGTTTCCTTTCTCATGCTTCAGTATCCAAGATTTTTCACTGAACCACTGGTTATACTGTTGAATGGTATTTCTTTTTTAATTATCAGCAAACGTATTACAAATGATGCCGTGCAGTAGAATGTTAGGTCATTTACACTGTCCTTATGGCAATGACATTGCTTTTCTTCGTAAATGTCCTGCTAGGAAAAAAATAAATTTAATAAAGTATCTTGATTGTCATTTGGTCATCTGTTTCAAACACATTCATTATTGGAAATCTGTTTCTTTGGTGGATTTCTAACAGGGTGCTTCTCTGGTTAAGAAAACAGGCGGCTTTGGTGATTATTTTCATTAGAGAAATTCATTATACTTTGTCTTATAGAACGTGTAACTACGCCATACCTTTAGACCTTACCATTGTTAGTGCTCCTTGCTATATTTAAATAACAGTCTTCACATTGATTACCAGGATCAGTGTTTCTACATCTCCCCCCCCCTCCCTGCTCCGTAGAGGATAAATTTGGACCCACTTGTCAATACTAATTTAACCAGGAGCAAGGATTTATTTTATTTTATAGCTATTTTTCATGTCCTTCATTTTCTTTTTTAATTTGACACATTTGCTTGCTTATCTGAAAATACCAAATTATATGAGTTACTGTGTGGTGTATTTTAGGATGCTTGTTATAAGTTAAAGAATTTTTGTATTCAGGGATAAATTATTATAATAGCATGTAGTGAATGCAAAAGAGTTTGTTTTTTTTTTTTTAACAGGATTTAACACATTTATCAAGCTCTATTCCTACAGCTTTCAATGAAAAAGTTGTATGATATGGATATTATGCTGTCTTTTTTCAATTTAAATATTGATTTGTGTGAAACATTAATATAATGATATTTGCAGTCTGCCGTAGACAAATATAAGCAGAATTAGACATACTAAATTGTTACAAATGTAACGCAATATTTAAATACATATGAAGGCTATATTAATAATTACATAGTAGAGCATGAGAGAGTCCGGTTTGTATCTGTCCTCAATTTTTAGACTGTTTTTCAATTCCTTGCACATCGTGCATGTGGTGGTTCGATGAATATTTTTATGAATAGCAGGAATGAATACTGAATCTGTGTAGTAGTGAGTCCAAACCAGCGGAGCCCCGAGTAGAGTTTTGCCGTCCTGGTATCATTGGTAGAATTAGATGTAGCTGTTTGTATTCCATGAATTGACACCCTGAGAAGAATGCTTTGTTTGTTTTCTCAGCAGTCATGTTTAATGCTATTCGCTTATCAAGGTGATCAGCATGGTTCAGATAACACATGCCTGACACAGCCTGCCTTTTTTCACCATCATGTTGACCTTTTGTCACATTTGCTTTTCTCTGGTAGGCAATTCATGTCTTTAAGTATGAATGGAGTAAATAATTCACATCAATATTTAATATAAATTATTAAAGTTTCTGTCAGCTCTTATAGTTCATGCTTTTATAAAGTTGGAGTAGTTCATCAGCCAAACAGATGAATTGTGCTTCTCAGCTGGACATTAGAGCTCCTCCATAATGCTGTCTTTACAGTGGAAGTAAACAGGGAATTAAATATGAAAGGAAATGAAGCCTGGTACTTGAACGCGATATATTTTTCAATAATGCACATTCTTTAGGAAGGCTCAAAGTACTGGATAAATATCCATCGTAATTTATTTTGCTATTCCCATACTTTTTTTTTTTCCCCCTTCATGTTGCAAACAGGAATGTAGAAACCCCCACTAACCCTGGCATTTTCTTCTACTCTTTGTTATTAGTCTTCCGTCAGTGCTCCAGCCCCCTTCTTGGGCTTAGGGTGGGTGTACTAGTGTTGGGGTTTGTTGGCTGTGTCCCCCCCCACTCCCCCTTAATGTTCTTTTTCTGTTTTTAAAGATTGATGGGGAACACTAAGATGATGAAGTTTCAGGGGATTTTAGCCTGTTTGTTTGTAAATTACAGTTCATATCTTGCAAAATGACCTGTGATTGAAAGTAGATTCTGAAAATATTTTTTACAGAAGGAATGGTCTGATGTCTCATGCTTGTAACAGCTATAATGTGTTTATTGCTTCAGGAATTGGATAAAAATAGCACGTTGTGCATAAAAGCATATAGTAAAAATCATTATGCGCTTACTTTAATTTTATACCGGTTTAGGTATTTTACTTTAAATTCTTTTGTTAACCATCAGTTCAGTGCATGCTGCAGAGTCATATGAACTTGTAACAATATATGAATCACTGAATATCATGCATCCTACAAATCAATCACTTGGGAAGGGGGGTGGTTTTGTGTCATGTGTTTACAGGTCAAAACCGTTTGCTATACTTAAGTCATGCATCAACATTTAAAGCTAATCTCTCATTCCTCATTGTCCAGCAGGTGGCTTTTTCAGATATTTTTTTAAAAAATTACTTATTGTAAGCAGAAAATGGAATTTAATAATATTATCCTGATAGCATTTCTTAAAAGAACAACGGTTTTTCAGTATATCCTGTTGTATATGATGGGGTCAATGAAAGCATCTAGAGATCTTCAAGTATACAATCTAAATTAAGATTCTAAACAGGCATTACAGATGCTGGTAACTTTGGCAATTATCATTTTGTTTGGTGAACAGTAGTAAAACAGTGTGCGGTAAAAGTGTTTAGAGAGAGAGGATAAATAAATTGAACAGTTTTGCAATGCAAAGTGGTTTGTGGTGTTTTTGAGGATTTCTTGGCTCTTGCTTAACTGCTATTGTGAAGCCTGGAGCAGATTTTCCCATTGCTAATGCCCTAGAAGTATTAATTCACTTTGATATGCTAATTAGAGGGCATTATGCAAGAAATGAGATTAAGTGGCAGCATGAAGCCATTTGCCTGTCAGTAAATTGAGAGCTTTAGCATCAGGAGGAGCTTTGTTTTTTCTGAGTTTCTCTTGGTTTTGCATATAAATAAAATTGATTGAAAGGTCTAGAGAAGCTTCTAGAACATTGGTGGTTCTTTTTCTCCTTCTATGATTATTTAAACTTCATGTTAAAGCCTTTCTCTGAATATTAATTGATCTAATGGGAGATACTGAACATGAAGAATTTCATTGTATTCTCAGTTACTGTATCTTAACAAAAGGAAAGTATTAGAATTCTTTGTGTCATCTGATTTTTGTGGTATTATTTTAGATATATCTTACAGCTTTGTATTATAACCTCTCTGACTGCTAACTGCTGCTGTGCTGAGAACTATGCCTGCGTGGAGGCATTTTTGCCAGTTCTGCTGGTTTTGGGATTGGGATAACGAGGGCCCGACCCGCTGAAGTCAAACGGGCGGCTCAGATTCCTGGCCGATGGTGCCTTGGACATTTATCACCCCCACTCACTCACAGCATTTCCTATCATTCCTTATGTAAATCACACGTATATTTTCCTTCATTTAGGAAGGAAGGGGTTGTAATATTGACCATAGATTTTATTCAACTGCCAGAAATTGTGTTAAAGTAACATTAAGGGATTGACTTACAGCCATAAGAGCGAGGAAATTTGGAGTTAATAGTTAAACTCTGCCCTTAACTCAACTCATTGAACCTATTTATTAGAGCAGATATGATACGTAAGATCACTGTGCTGAGACCTCTGCAGTATTAGGACACTCCAGTATGACTCAAAGACGAGAGTTTCTGATCTAGTTCAAATTTTCCTCTGTGTTTTTGTGTGTGGTTGTGTGTGTGTGTGTGTGTGGTTTTTATTCGGTCTTGGAGTTGCTTTACTGCAGTTTTGTGGTTAGTTGTCTTTTTATAATACTGTTTAAAAAAATATCAGGGAAGTCATTCTGGAAATTGAAAAAAAATTTATCAAAAAATAAAACCAGAACAGAACCGACCCAAGCCTCTCTAGTCCTCTTTGCCTGAGTGCCTGTAGAATGTTTGCTGTTTGTGTGCCCATCTCCTCCACAGATCGTTGTCGCAAAGTCAATCAGGGGAGTAGTGCTAGAGTGACAGTGCTTGTTATGAGCCCCAATAGTTATTTAAAAGAAAGGAAAAAGGATAAAAAAATGCCCCAGAGCTCTGTGCGGGGGCTGTTCATGCTAGATGCACATGTTCTCCCTGATCCTGGCAGCTGAAGTCTATCACTGTTGGGAAATTTTTAACATGAACCACATAAGACACAAACCACCGCGGTTTCCCCGAAGCCACAGGGGTTTTCACGTCAGCGCAGGACAACTGGCACGTGCGTGCGGGTCCCTGCCCACTGTCCCCTGCCCTCGGCACCCGTGGGAGCTGCGAGCGCTCTCCATCTACCCTCCCTCCTCTTCGTCAACAGAGAGCCTGCAAAGCAGTTTTGATCTAAAGCACGATGTCTCTGGTTGTCCTTAGTTCCCAAGAGCTCCTGAACCAGTTGGCCCAAAGAATCCAATCAGGAATTTATAACCCAAACCCTTTAGTTATCATAGTGAACCTTTTTTGATAATGGGAAGGACAAAACAGCACCTGAAACTGCAAAACCAGTTCTCAGAGAAAGCAAAAGAAAACATCGCTGGTCTCCAGCTGCTAATTTTGAGTTTCAAATTCTTGAACAAAAAAACTAAATAACGAAAACATTCTGTGGCCAACCTTAACTTTCTCAGTGCCCACAGACCCCCGACGGCATTGTTTCAGGAGGCGAGGGTGCTGGCGATGAAAGCCTGGCGTTTCTGGGTTTGAATCCTGATGCTGCTGTTGACTTGAGAAGAACGAACCTGCCTCCCACGGACGCGAGGAGAGGTGGGGTGGCCTCGGCGGGGGCTGACCCGGGGCTCGGCCGCCGCCTCCCTGGAGTGAATGCAAGGGCTCGCTTTTCCTTACCTTTAAAATGGGACTATTATCTAGCAGATTTTTTGGGCGTGAAGATTGTGTTAAGTTGGTGCTAGGTGTTGAGAAGGAATATTTTAATCAAGTATTGTGTATAATTAAAATTGTTACGTAAGAAGTAATCTATCAGCACTATTTACAGTATCCACTGCATTCCGATCACAGTGAGCCTAAGTGGAGTCTTACCTCCTGGAGATGAAGAGATTAGGCTTTCCTTAGACTTCTACTTCCCTTGGCTTTAATTAGAAATGTTTGGTTTTTTAATTCACGGTTAGACCTCTAGCAAAAGGGTATCGGGGTTTTCTGACGTGGTAGTTAGTTTGCGTAGTACAGAAAGAGACGGTTTGCTCGGTGTAGATGGGGATCACTGCTTTTCTGTAGTGATAGATGTTCACAGGCAGGATGGCACACTTGAAAGGGTATTTAAAGCATGCATTCATATATTTGTTGATTAAAGAAGGAAGTGTGCTTTTAGTGAGGTTTGTAATTACAGAACACCCAAATGTTTGCTTATTTTCTTTCACGTGAGATCCTGGTAGCATGATTAATTGTCACTAGTAAGAACAAGTTACAGTAGATTGTGCAATGATTCTTATTTGACTTCAAGGATGTATTTATTACCATTTTTGAACAAATTATACTAACATGAAAAGTTGTGGAAATGATTGTGCACTAGATAAGGTGATACATTACAGGAGTGGTTGGGTTTATGGAGCTTTATGCCGAGGTTTTCTCAGAAATTATAGCACAGTCCTGTCACTATAAAACCCGGTGATACAGTTGGTAATAACATGCAGTGGAGGTATTTTTAGGATTTCACTTGTTATTCAAATAGAGTGGGAACTATCAGTTTTTCTACCTCGTATTTCTTTCCTTTGTTGCACTGGGTAAAGAGGGAAGAGGGGAAAGAAAGCCCGACGATGGATGAGCGGGCACCTGGGTGTGGGGTACTGCAGCCCTGCCGGGTCCCACCGGTGCCGCCGGCTCCGGGACTGCAGGGCTGCTGAGATTTCGGCACTGCTGGCAGCTGCCTGGGTGGCCAGCGCTTGTGCGGGATGGTCGGGGAAATTTTGCCTTCCATATGCAGCTGAGGATTTTTTTGGTCAATTATTTCTTACTTCCCCTCCACTTGTTAGGGCAGTGACGTGATATCGATATGGAGCTTGGGAACTTATTGACTTGTTGGTTCTTGACCTTTTGACTGTGACCAAGTATAGAAATTGAATGTCTGAAAATTAAATGATAGACTCTATATACATAAATTCTTGGATGTCAGTGTATTACATGGACTAATTTCGGTTTACCTAAATTTATGATATTTTGTGTTCAATAAAGGAAATATTTCTTCCTTTCAATATACTGAGAGTCTAATAATATTGTAGTTGCTAGCACTAAACAAATCAATTTCCTTTTACTGACTGATTATCATAACAGCTGCTGTTTAATCACCGTGATTGTTATGTAACTTCTAAATCTCCAATATTTTGGAGAGGAACAAGCAGCATCGTCTTGCTGCGTAACGACGTGATGTCACTGGTGCTGAACCGTACGGCTGCATTTTGTGGGGCTCCAGGCTGGAGTTCTTATTTAGTTTAGTAATATTTAATGGGCTATGAGCGCTTGCTGAGCAAACTGCCTACTTGAAAGGAGACCCGAAATAACACACAGTCTGCGTCCTGTTTTCCCTGGAACAAAAAATGGGTGTTTGGGTTTTTTCCCACCCTAAAAAGGTAGCACAGTGGGGCCTGGTGAAAGTGCAGTGCATCGGCCTCTAATGCCCGATGAAATTAGCTTATTGCTCTGCACGTGCAGGCAGGGAGAGCGGCGATCCCGGCTTTGTAGCTGAGAGCGAGACTCGGGCCTCCAAAACAGGGTGACAGAGATGGGAATATTGTTCTCTCCGAGTGCCGCAATAAGGCTGTGGTCAGCACTAATGTAAATATTTGTACAACAACCATGTTCTACAGACTCCGATTTAATGGTAAAAATCTGCCCTGAACGCCTGGGTAAATATATGCTGAAGAACAGAAGCCTATTCACTGAAGAAACAATTGACTTTAGCTTCTTTGTTGTTAAAGTGGCCCCCAGTGATCCGCTGCGAGGACCAGATAGCGGCGGAGCGCGGCTGCTGGCGGGCTCTGGCTCCCTGGCAGTGCCCGGCGCTGCCGGCGCGGGTGCGAGGGAC
>JAVJGI010000065.1:2091871-2131871 GCA_035590275.1 Ibycter americanus | reverse complement strand
TGAAGTTCATTTTCTTCCTGATGCACATTAAGGCAGAAACGTGAACAACCTTCAGGATAGGACACACGATTACAAGATTTTGTTTGACCATTTTCCCTGAATATACCTGTAGTTGCATATAGTGCAGATGTAAAACTGCTCACTGGTATTCCAGCCGAGCTTCACTGCCAAATACCTCGCACAATTTCTTTGTCATGAGGAGAATTTTTTTTTTGTTGTTTGCCCCTAAAGGAATTTTATTTTTAAAGGGTGCCACGCCAGTAAACTGAGCAGTATGAAAATGTTTTGCTTTATAAAACTAACACATCTGGATCACCTGACTCAAAGCAGTCTTGCTACAGCTGTCATGCACTTGAGTATATTTACTTACAGTACCTAGGAAGTACAATCTCAGTTAATCAAAACAGGACTGCGTTTTCTGAAATTTACTAATAAATGTGAAAATTTTTTCGAGTATCTGAAAACTTGGTTGTTTGAGCATACTTAGTTCCCTCCTGTGAAATTCAGGTAATCGAAGCTCCATATAATTTTTGTGTGCCTGTATTTCTAGTGCTTTCCTTCTTTGAATTCTTGATATCTTGAGGTTTTTTTTTTCCTTTAAGAGAATATTTACTTAGTTAGTATTCACTTAATTAGAACTGACTGTTTAATGTTTTCTGGGAGGGTATTTATGGTATTTTCTTTGCCATATTTGCATTCCAGAAATTAAGTCCCCATGCCATTATTCGGCAAGCCTTTCATACATTAGAATGATGAATTGAAAGCAGAAATGGGAAAAAGACTGCAATGCAATGAAAATTTAATCAGCGTCTTCTGCTGCTTTAATAAGGCAAATAATTCTTATTGGCCGCTGCGTTAAGGTTTCTAATATTTAATTCATAACAAACCTTGCATTATTCTGCAGCAGCATCGACAGCTCCACTTTGCTGCCTGCCAACAGGCAACCATAAAAACTTAAAAGCAGATGTAAATGTCTGAAACAAGGAGAATGATTGGATCTAAAGCGGTCAGAAAAAATCAACAATATTGCCAGAGAGTTTGATAAATCTTTACACACACTTTAGCAATGTACAAATGGTATTAATTAAACTCATTAAAACGTGTTGATTTTAAGGATTTGAGGTAACTTTTTTGAAACATGCAGGTTTTTTAGTTCCTGCAGGCCCCCAAACGAAAACTGCGATGCCAGCAGTGCAAGGATGCTTATTGCTCATCAGCTTGAATGATAATATAATTCTGGAAGATTCAGTTAATTTTCATATTTAGGGTATTTGTTATATGGCAATGGTAAAATGGTTGTCATTTGTCTTACATGTGCGTCTAATGCTGGAGTTAAGCAAAAGAGCAAGAGCTCGTCCTCCTTGTGCTATTTCAGCTCTCTCTTCCCAACCGTAATGCTAATTGATTAAAAAATACCGCGCTAGGAACAGCCTGTGTTAGTTTTTAAATCTCATCCTAAAGCCTTTTTGTGGCTGGGCAGGCTATTTGGAAAGCGACGGTGAAATCCTCTGCACTGAATTTTGCACTGGAGATGTAAAAAAATTGTGCCAGGGTACCGCGAAGATGAAATGTAAACATGCTGTATAATTCCTGGGGATGTGGCAGGGTGTTTTTGTAGTGCGAGGCAACAGCGAATGGCAACCTGCCAATGCTAGGTGCAAGCTCTTGTTACAGAGAAGGGTTGCGCCTGTTCTCATTTCTTCTTGAAATGGCTTAATTGGTGTCAGCACCCCAGGGATAAAGGCCTCTAACACTGAAATCCACACGATTCACCCTGTCTCTGCTCAGTGTAGGGAAACTGGTAACAACTGGTGGTGAATGAGGAGTGAACGGTGCTGTAACAATACTCGATGATGTTTGGGATGACAGAAATTAATACGCACTTGCTTGAAGAAAGCAATGATTAATGGCAGTGAGCAAGGGAATGCTGTCCCTCCTTTAACTCCACTTTGATGGGGATTGAAAAGCAAAAGGCTGTTTTCATTCTCTCTCGAAAGCAGAGGTCACCCAGAGTACATTACAGCAATTTTTCCTCTCTGGTTTTTATTTCATAAATATTATGATAAGCGTAGATTAGATAGGTTCTTTCACGGAGGCTTAAAAGGATATTTTACGTCTGTTTACTGTTTGCGCTCAACAAAGAACTCTGATTTCTTCTGTTTACATGTTAGATCATTTTACTTTGCAGTGGAATAATTAGTATGATTAAGAATTTTAAAAGCTAACCATCATATTAGTTTTTCTCAGATTTTTACAGATGGAATTTCATGGTCTTCATTTCCAAAGTGCTGACAGGTCAGAATGAGGCGAGGAGTGTTGCTGAGAAAAAGAAAAAGAAGGTTAAAACTCTAAGATTCCTCATTGAATTTTTGATGTAAATATATTTTCCAAGATCCTTGCACTTGTCAGCGGCTTTCTAAGCTATTTGATAAAGAATCTTTATTCTACAAGAAGACTGAAATAACACAACAGTGCTTTGGATAATGAATTCTTCATCTAAGCAGAACTTTAAAACAAAGTACATTGTTGGCATTTTTTTTCTTTGAGTGAGAGGGCTGATACATCTTTGGGATCCGACAGGAAGACATAAATTAATAGAGTTCTGGAGATCAGTTTCTCATTAATAATCCATTTTGTCATGGTTCTTGGCATTGTCAGCCTAGTAGCTGGTTCATATTTTGCTAAAGGATAAAAGCACATGATGTCTTAAGGCACAACATAAGGAGAAAGAGTTTATCATCTTTTGGAAAAACTATCTCTGAAAAAATAGATTGTTTTGCAGGAAATAAATGTCAATTTTGAGTTTTATGCATTTTTAATCTTCAAACAGGTTTTTTAATCTATACAGTTGCAAAAATAGGCTCTTGAGTTGGAAGAGATTGTTTCCAACAGCCAGTGCTTTGCCTTTATCTTCTCCTCTGTTTTGGGGTTTGATTTTTTAGAAATTGCAATGGATCCCAGACCTTTAATACTGCCTTTTTAGACTCTGTGGCAGATTGTGTCCAATTCAAAGTGTATAATTGGGGGGGGGGGGGGAGATGGTTCGTCTCTTGAACAGGTAGACATAAAACCTTTGTTACATTCGCATTTTCCCAGAAATGTGGGACATACTCAATAGACCCGTGTATATTTCCCCAGGATTTTCAAAATGGAAAAGGTTGCTTTTTCATGAGTATGATGATATAAATTGGAGTCACTTACCCTTTTGAAGTCTTAAATTTGGTATTTTATGTATCCTAAGATAGTGGCAGCCTGGAAAACAGTGTAACCACTTAAAAAGTGTTCAGCTTGTGCTGTCATCCCAAGTAAGGAAGAATGGAGATCTGATTTAGTTGCATGCCCTTTATTTTATATACTGAAGAGTGACATAATGCAGATCTCTTCGGGAACTTGTGATGTGTTTGGGAAGGATAAAGGGGAGGATAAAAAGATGACGCTAGCCCAGATAGCTTAGTTGTAAGATTTAACTGGGCTCAAACATTTGTAATCTAATCAAAGGTAAACGGTCTACTAAAAAAGGCATAGAGGGAGTGAGAGAGAGGTTCTGGGCAGAGGGCTGAAGGCGGCTCAGTCCCTACTAAGGTTGTAGTCAGGGTTATCGAAAAGGAAGCTTGGTGTGTCAGAAATATGCTGTTGACCAGAACTGGCCCGTGGTGGAGCATCTCTGAGCAGGATGGGATGCAGCAGCACAGTCGTCAGCATGTTCAGACATTCATTCTGATGCTCTTTCGACCTCCACGAGCTTAATATTCACTCTTAAGGAATGAGCAGAACAGATACAACTGTTGGTGCATCTTCCCGGTGGTTTCTTGGGTGGGTGTATCCGCGGTGCCGTCTGTCCTGGGCGAGAGCTGGGTGGAGGAGGCAGCAGCATTTGACACTTGTAGTGGCCAGAAGCACGGCGTTTAGTTCATCAGCAGGAATATGTAACTGTTTACAGCTTGCTTTTTATGCCTGAAAACAGGGAAGGTTTGAATTATGAAGATTTAGAACATGCTTCCTTACATGGAGTTGCAAAGGACATTTGTCTCACCACATTGTAGTGAAATTTTAAAGAGCAGGTTTTGACAGGAGACATTTTGCTGACACAGAATATTTTGTTCACTTCTGACTCTCAAATAAGTGCTACTTCTGTCATAATGATTGATTTATATTCGTTTTAGACCATACATTTTACATCGTCTCCTTTAGTGCTTATGGCTACGTGGCTTCAGAATAGCACAGTTTTAAAACTGTTACGAGCATGGCATCGTGTTTCACGTTCCACTAATAAAAAAAATTGGTTGTAACGAGTTGTAGGTATTTTGTGGTAGGGTATATTTAGAATAAAATGCTAATTTTTATTATCTCCTGGAAAAAGAAAATTTTATAATCAAGGCTGCTGTTAAAAAATTGGTACAGAGTTGTAATTTAAATTATTCCTAATAATAGAGCCTCGAAAGGCCCAGTGACCTGCAGAATGCGGTTCCCACGGCTGTTATTACAGGTGCTATGAAATGAAGTGCTGAGCATCTTTACCATCCCTGGTGGTGTGTTGTGAGCTGCTGGCACTCGGGGCAGTGCTGAGCGCCTCCCCGGTCCGGATCTGGCCCTTTGTCACTGCTGCAAGCCTCAGCCTGGGCGGGCGGTTGCTCTGCATTTACGTTAACCCGGTTTCTTCCTTTCATATGCTGGACAAGAGTCTCAGCACATTTCAGTGTATGAATACTTCAGGAGAAAAAATGCCGAAGCCTTTGCTGTGAGTTTTGTTTGAAACAGATTCTCCCGGTAGCAAAATCGTTGTCATTAGAGCAAGACCCTCGTTTGAGTGCGGTGGTTTGAGGCAGAAGAAGCTGGTTTGTGTTCAGGCGTTTCTCGGAGCACGAAGAGGCTCTGCTTCCCCTCTGCGTTCTGCGTCCAGAGACCTTCAGCAGCTGCAGTGGTGGCTTTCAGGTTTTGGTGACACAACTGGTGTCACAGCCTTGGTTTCTCTGGTAAACCCTGGGAAATGGCATCTGCTGGTTCATGTCTTTGTAGGCATTTGGACAGAGTAGGTACCGTGCTCCTGTGGGCAGCTTTCTGATTTCTCAGTGGCGTTGCAGCCTGGGAAAAAAGAGGAGACTCTACTTAATTTTCAGAAAAAGAAATAAACCTGTCCATAGTCACCTCTCCCCATGCGACCATCTGAATAATTGAAATTACGATGTTAATTGAGCCCGGGGCTGTTTCAAGGAGAGGCTCCACAGCAGGGCAGGAGGGGAGCTGGGGCTGATTCCCATGGCTGGGGTTTTGCCCACAGGGACGTCACAGCGGGCGACACCGCTCCGCTCCGCTCCGGCACGGCCGGACCCTGCGTGGCAGCGGCCAGCGTGGGCTGCCCGTGCACCGGCCCTCAGCAGCCAAGGTCACCCAGCAGCGCTGCCGTTGCCGGACAGGGCTGTGGTCTTTTCCTTCAAAATTAACGCTCATGCATGTCTCGCTATGGAATTCTAGTACTTCTCCTTCCCATCCTTCAAAAATATCCCTTAGAATGTAGCACTGAGCATGGACGGGAAGTAAAATGACGCTGGGCAGAGAGGGCTGGTTCCCTGAGCCCTTCTGGGCAGCGAGGGACGGCGCTTTGTGCTCGGCGCTGGTGAAGAGCCGGTGGTATGGAAAGGGTCCAATTCAGCTACCTTTGGCTTTGCTGCAAATACATCGATATATTGAGATATTTAATTCTTAGAGAATGAAGAAACTAATATTCAAGCAAGGCTTCAGGAAAAAAGGGCTTCCAAGATGTTACAGATTTTGGAAATATTTGACAACGTTAGCAACATCAACTACTGACAAAAAAACCCTCTCTCCAGAAAATCTTTCACAGTTGTGCCAAGAAAAGCAGCTTCGATGGAACATTTTCATAAACTATCATCAGTTATGCAGCAGCAGCTTCACAAATCAGAAATGATATCTTCAGGCACTGCTGTCAAGTGTTATTCAAATAATACCAGCCTCACATTTGAATAACAGCAGACATTTTGAATTAATTAATCAGATGAGATAGTCTAGGCCTTTTCTCATTAGTCTCTGGGTCAGGCATGGGAAGATATATGCGTTGGTGATGATATACTTGTCTTTAATCGTGATTTATGAAGATTTAGGATTGTGTGTGATTTGTCAAAGGTTCTGGGAAAAGGCTGGTGCATATTTCATTACCTAATCTGAGATTGATTTCGTGATGCTGAGAGATATAACCCTATTGTTCGGGTATGAGGGAAGCGCAGGTAGACACAGCATCCCAGGGTTTTACTGGCTTATCTTTGTGACTGTCAAACAATGCTGTAAACTTTTACTGCCAGCAGTTAACAATTCCTGCTTTAATTATAGGCAAATTCTTCATTCTGTCCAAAGGGGAAGCTTCAGTAGTTACTTAGTTAAAAAGCATAACAGACCTTATAACTATGACCCAGTGTAAATCATGGACAAAGTTGGCAAATTTCATGGCTTGGTCATGGTGAAAATATAAAATTTCATGGTTTGTCACAGATTAATAGAAAAATCCTATTAAAACTGTGCAAATAACAGAACAACAAGTTAGGTGGAGATCCCTACATGGCACCTTCCTACTCACAGGATTTATTTTAGGTTGGAATCGCTACTAACGACACAAGGCCCTTTGCACGCTTTTCTTCGCTGCGCTGTTCTCTCTTCAGTTGAATTAGTATTTGTTGTTTGGTTTGGACTGAATAATTATCATGCAATTGTTTTGAAGCATTATTTACATGAGAAAGCATGTGTTACATCGCTTCTGCAGTGAAAGGAGCCTTGAAAATGAAATATTTGAATACAAATTGTGTATTTTTTTTTAAATCATACAAATTGCTATATCTAATAATTCATCAGTAATCAGGATTTTCTGTATTGGAACAAGGTCTGGCAGCGCTGCACGTTCCTGCTGTAGAGCAGAAGTGCCCCTCGCTGCCCGGTGTGCCGCAGGGAAGTGGCGGCTCTGGCAGGGTCCTTGACCACTGCAGCCAACCGCTGCCCACATCTTATAGATCAGCAGACCATGGACAAGCCTCAAGTTTCCTGCAGATTGCTAACCACCTACCTCCTAATTTTTAATCAAAAAAGTTCCTGTCTTTTACTGTTCTTGGTACAATTTTGCAGCCCATCTATCATAGCCACGCGGCTCCAGCAATGCTCCGTGTCTGTGCAGGACGCCGTGGCTGCAGCCCTTGTCTCCCACTGCTGTTAGACCTCCTGTTCAGCCTCCTGTGCTGACCGAAGGCGGGTGTACGGTAGCTTTAATACATGGGGTTTATACTGTTTCTTTTTTACTATTCTGATTGTATCCAGAATTTCGATCAGTGATACAGGAATTTGGATCTAGGCCAAGATACTCCAAACATACAGAGGTCTTCCACTCGATCCTCTTCTAGAGGGAGTTGTTTGTTACTGAAGTGGCCAATCTAAGAAGACAATGGCTGTTGTTCTACACTGGAATAATGATTAAAAAGAATTAAAGTCTCAGAGTAAGGAATTTTAAGAGTGACATCAAAATAGTCATCGCTAATAGCAGTCAGTAAAAGCTTTGTATCTTAAATAGCCCAGAATTTCACGTATGGAACTTATCTAAAAAATGAGGTTCTGCGATTCTCATATGAGAGTTCCCCTCAGAAATAAAAGGTCTAGAAATACATTTTTAGGGGAAGGGTGCAATGTTTCACATGATTCTGAGGTCTTGGCCTTTATGGGAGACAAAATGATGAGTCTTGGCAAAAAGGAGAAATGCCACAATGTGAGAAATAAGTTCGTGATTCCCATTATAGAAAAATACATCAATGGGTATTGTTTATATCAAGCTTCACAATTAACTGTTGTCAGGTCATCTGCATCAAGAAGTTCATCTGCACTGCCATGTACAGGTAGTAATTAAAAGAACAGCTAATGACAGCACAGATAGTAATTTTTCTTTTTTCCCTATCACGGATAGTCATAAAGTGTAGAAGGAAAGGAAAAAAATATTCATTTGGATTATTGATTAGTGTTTTGCTAATAAGAAATTAAATTTATCGACCGCTGCCATTATATAGCTTTGCTTGCCCATGAGTTAGTTTGCAGCTCTAGGCAGACTGCAGCAGATAGTTGAGGCTGGACACGTGCTGTCAGATGCATGCCTCTGGAGAAGGATGCTTAACCCGATTAGTCAGGTCATTTCTCTCTTTTTGTGTAGAGGTCCACAAAAAAGAATTGTTTTTTTAAGTCAACTTTCACAGCTTTCATTTTAAAAGTAAACAAATCACACCAACTGCTAACCATGTTGTAATGCACATACGTTCTGTTTGAAGATGGGAACCTCTGTTAAGTGACATGGTATTGTAGTGATCAATATTATGCATAAACTCCTATAAATATTTTTGTTAATAGAAGTTGCATAGACACAGCTGAGATACCAGATTCCTCGAGATGTACTGACATGCAGACTTTCAATGTCACTGGGCTGCACCTTAAGGAAGTGTGTCCTACTGCCTCGAATTTGGGCTGTATTTTGCTTTGGAATCATAAATACACATTGTACTTTGTACATGGATGCCAAAGACTAGCTCTAGTCTTTAGAAACAAAAGAGTAGGCAGGGAGTGCATTCCATGGAGAAAGCATTTATTTCCAAGACTTTTGGATAAGGTGATCTCCTTTCAGAAGAAAGGGAATGTGGACATTTTGTGGTGCCCAGTTACCTCTGTGTCACCAGCGCAATCATAGATGCTGCACCAGTGCATCAGTCTTCAGGGGACAGTTGGGCTTAGTTTGGTGGTGTCAGCAAAACTCTAGTTCTAGACTCAAATCACGAGTCCACCTAATATATTTAACCTTTGTGTTTAGATCGGGTTTCATAGTAAGACATGGCTCCTGGGGCTCTGAACGCCAGTGATCCAGCTGCTCACAATATGCAGGCGCGCCCAGCTCTGCGGGTACCCGTGTGCCTGATCCCAGGGGCTTGTTCATGTGAGGTGGGTCCAGCCTGAGACCATCACCAGCGGGAGGTGGTCTGCACCTCTGCAGCCCCGGCTGGGAGAGGTGACCCTCGTGCATTGGCAGAGCTCGAGGAGGGACCCGATGCCTCTTGGGGTGGGAAGGGGCATCCACAGAGACGAAGGTCCGTGGCTGGGAGCACCGGCAGCTGCCACACCCTGCTGTTCTACCCCAGTTAGCTGCAGCTCCAGCGCTGCACACTCGCTGGGTGGCATACCCTGAGGCCAGCACGGCCATGCTGCTCTTCAGTTTGGATTGCCGCTTGCCCTGTGAGCAGGCAGCATTTCATACCAACAGCGAGGTGGGTGTGCATCTGGTATACCGCAGTCAGATCGCGGTGCAGCACAGGGATGCTTGCTCAGAGCTGATTTAGGAAATTCCTTGAGTTTTCCAGCGTTGCCAGTCAGTGCAAAGCGTTTCATGTGTAGGAATTACTAAATACCGAGTCTATGGTTTTGTATGGCCTTTGGGAAGATGATAGCTGGTTTTCTGCGTGACTGTTCGCTCTGTTCACGGTACTTTTCTACACTTAAGAGTGCAGAGTGCAGTGCAGTTTCAATACAAACATATACTTCTGTATATTAAGCATGTGCATTAATATATTATTATTACTTGGACTAATAACAAATGGTAGTCAGTCAGTGAGATAAAAAAGGACAGAGTTCAATAGTAATTCTCAGACAGCTTAGCAATTACCCAGACAGCTTGCAGTCAGAAAAGCTGTTCAAATCTAGGATTATGAACTACACTGATGGCAGCTCTACTGGGTGGAGTTTTAAAAGACTGTGAATATGTTTGCAAGTAATTGCAAGACTTGTTTCCAGCACTCCTCCTGATGAACTTCTCTTTTACAAGCCAGAATCAACAACCGTAAAAAAACCCTCCAAAAGCCAGTGGGCTGGTTTCCAGAGCCAGTCAAACTTATTTCCAAGTATTTATTTTCTGTATCAGAAAAATTTCTGTGCTTGCAAGCATCTTGGAGATTTTTCATCCTTCCTCCTTAATGACATAAATCCCAATGCCTTTTATTTCTGTAACAATAGTCAACATCAAACAACATGCATGGCAACACAGATTTTGTGGCTTTGTTTTTAAAATCAGCGTGTCTCCTTCCTTTATGACTGAAGGTGGCTTCTTTGCTCATTACTTTGGATGGATCAATTCCTGTTCATCTTTTCTGTGACCAGCACTCTGCTCCCCGGCAGTGCTGCGGGTGAGATCCGCCCCGTGCCAACGGAAGGCCAAGGGAACGCTTAAGTCCCATCTAAGCCTCAAGGCATAATCTCAAAACTTCCTTAGGAGTGGGGTCAACGAGGCTGACATTAACCATTCAGCACGCTCCCAATGCTGGGAGTCGCGTCGTGGGGGGATGCAGGGGTCCCAAGCCCAGAGGTGGGGGTGCAGTGGACCCAGGGTTTGGGGGGCCATGTACCACTCATGCTCCATGGCACCAACCCGGGAGAGGAGGGAGTTCAGATACAAAGTTTGTTTTTTAAGTGCTTGAGTGAAAAAGGGGTGTTGTTGGGTTTTGAGCTTTTTTTTTAGGGCAGTACATGATTTTTTTATGGGGCGCATTAAATTCTGTACCTCCAGCAAGCATTAAAGCCACCTCATCACTCGGCACCGGAGGGGAGCAAAAGCTCTGAAGCAGGAGAGGCAGCTGTTAAGAGATTTCCATCTCAGCAGCCTCTCATGCCAATAGGATTGTGATTTGGGAATAAAACAAGGCTTTGGGGGCTAAAGTTAATAAATAACCACTGCATTCCCTTTACCGTTTTATTCTCTATGCCTGGCCCCAATGCCTTCTAAGCCCAAGCGATTATCAGTCCCTGGGCTGATGTATTTGACATAAGCCCATATATTCTTTAAGCAAGAAGCCTTCACCACAAATTTTACTTCAAAAAGGCTGTTGAGGGGAAAAAAGGTCATTTGGGTGGTTGAGTATCTGTACTTGGATGCTGCCAGTAAGTGCCGTATTTGCAGTTGCTGAGTTTTTTATCCCCTCGGTCAGGGGGAGCCGAGTACATGGTATGTATTTTAGGTCACGTTCTTCCTGCTGGTGGAGACAATGCATCTTCTGTCTGTGAGGCTGACCCTTTTCACATCCAGAGTATTTGTTGTAGGGGTGTGGCTGACAGAGCATCTTGGGAATTAATTTGCATTCTTTAGTTACAATCATGGTTAAAAGATCAAGTAATTTTCAGTCATTCCTGTTGTACCTGGTCCAGACTAATCTAACAGCGACTGTGCTTTTTGCATCAAATACATCCTCGCTGTACCTTGGAGGGAAGGTTGGCAGACACAGGTTTTTATAAATAACCTGAAAAGCACAGCTCAATAATCTGAAGTTTGTAGCTGAGAAGGAAGTTATAGGCAGCATGGAGTTCAGTCCACAAATTTCCAAATACTCTCCAGCAGTCTCAAGTGAACATGTAATACAAGATCCCCAAAAGGGAGAGGATCCCAGGAACAGCCCGTGGCCCCCGATGCCCTGCTGTGGGGCTGCCTGTCTTCCCAAGGGATACTGTATTACCACCTCCACTTGCAGCGTCCATTGGTTTATGAAAATGCTGGGTAAATTCACTACATTATTATGTACTAGCATCAAAATGGACTGAGATGTAGAAGGTGTGATGTACCCTCCAAGCAAAAGATGTAGCTTAGTGTTATCGTGATTAATTCACGCTTTCATTGCAGTCCTTGCATTTAAGCCTCTCTTTAGCTTCTATTGAAGTTTCTCTGTCCTCATCCAATTCTGCAGGTATGCAAGATAGGAATTTAAGTATGCTGGCATAGTAACTATAACGCAATTCAGAAGTTTTAATCGTTTAAATCTTCAAACTTGCATAATAAAGTTGATGGGAGCCTATCAAAAGTGTATATGTTACTATTTGTTTGGTAGCTTTTTAAAATTTAGCTTTAGATTTACAAACCAATAGACTAAAAATATTTCAGAACTGTACAGCGTGCTTGCCTACGAGCAGGTACCTTCCACCAGGCATTGCATTGTGTCACTAACATAACGTATGGTTGTGCTCCAACCTAATCGAGCACTTCATGGGTCACAATGCTCAGAAATAATGCAACATTAAACGTAAACGTGGTAGTGCTGTTCCCAAGACACCAAGGAGTGTGAATCTTGACTAATTTTCAAATGCAAATATGTATGATTTTTGTTGAGGCTGATGCGTATTAATATGCAGTGTTGCATTAGTTGTTGCTTCATCCATTCAAGTATGTATTAGTTCATGTGGCAGGAATAAGCAGACAGCAGGGGATGAGGATGGTAGCTCTGGTGTGGGTTTGTAGTCCTTGACTTTGTATTGTTCTGCACTTTGTTCTCAGAGATTTTGATCACAGGTGCTCCAAAGCCTGGGACCTGGAAATACCAGAGAGGGATGGGTTTTTTTCCTTCCTTTTGGTTGGGTTTATTTGTTCTAGTTCTGTTCCCCCCACCCCCGCCCCAGGCAGATTGTCTGATAAAGAACCTTCTTTTGTTGTCTGTGCTTCAGTTCTGCGCATCCCACTAATCTGAAATATTGTAATTACATCTCCCCATCTCCAGCTACTTCCTTCCTTACGCTCTGAAAGAAGGAATACGCCGTTCCTTCGACCTGTGCTGGTGCTGCTTGTGGTGAGGACTGGAGCAGGGTGGTGCAACAGGCAGACATAGCTGAAAGATTTGAGCTGTCATAGGAGAGGCAAAGAGATCTGAGTCTCTGGAAGCTCTCGCATTCTTTACTGAACCGAAGAGTACTCTGCCAGAAAAAGGCAAATGTAAGCTCAAGTTTCCCAGCCCAGTGTGTGTACACTCCCAGTGAACTGCACAAGTTTTGAAGTTTGGTGCAGAGCTTGACCAGGGGATGAGGAGCATCCCACTGTTGCAAATCCCAGCTTTTGGCGTAGAACATAGAGAACATGCACTGTGAACAACTGTTGTAGTTAGAGTAATTGTGTGACACCTGAACAGACACTGTTCTCTCAGGGCAGAAGTGAGGACCAAGACATTCAGGACCAGCACCTGAACGTGCTCTGCTCCAGAAAACGCATAACTGGTAAAGAACAAAGTTCGCTGTGTCCCTGTGAGCTCCCTTTTCTGAACCTTAGTATGCTGCTGAAGGAGCATCTCTCTTAAAATGACATAACAAAATGTTAGTGTTTTTTGGGGATGAATTCTTAATCCTTCTTAGCCATGAAGTGGTGTGAACTCAGCAGGGAAAGAAGAAAGGCAAGGGAAGGACTGGTGTGTCCTAAGGCTTCTTCCCCTACACGAGGGAGAGACGTCTGATTTACACCGGGTGCTCTAGCTGAAAAGACTACTTTTTGCAGAATGGCACTGGCCGTGGGATCTGTTCTTTCCCAACCTGTATCTCCATCTGTGTCCGTGGACTTCTGTGTTCCTGCTCCCTACGGGACAGCTCTTACGGAGCTGGAATTTCTGAGAACAGTGGGAAGGGAGTAGGTTCTGGTGGTGGTGCGTGGTTTATAGTTGGATTTCCACCATGCTTTGGTACACACACACTGTTTCAGTTATACATTACAGCGACAGAATATCATCTCTAGAGGGACAGCAGAAAGGCGTGTTAACACTGCAGCCACATACTATGCTTAATGCCGCAGAATTGATTAGCGCAGCAGTGACATTTTGTTATCCTGAGAGACGGAAGCTGGAAGTGTTCTTGAAAGTGCAGCCTCCCAACACCGGGTGGGTGGCACGAGTGGGGGCACCTCTGCCCTCTGCATGCCTGACTCCCAGCCCAGCCCAGCCCAGCCCCGGCTGCTCAGGACCCTGCCTGCCAGCCGTGGCTGTGCCTGCCGTGGGGGGCAGAGCCCACCAGCAGCAATGCTGGCTCATCCTCTGCTAGTCCGCATGCAAACAGAGCATCTCCCTCGGCAGATTTCACTGCCCTTCCCTGGGTTGTGCCATATGCAGAAATCGCACCCGTGCGAAGTGAGGAGAGGGGCTGGCAGGGCCGAGCGCAGGGTGGTGCAGCCGTTGCCTCCCCGCTCCGTATACTGGCACTGCACGGGGCTGGTAGGGCACTGCACCGGCAGTGGAGACCCCGCCGGCTCCCGATGCCTAGCTGTCTGCTGAGCCGAGTCAGGCAGCAGGTTTGTTCCGTGTTGTGTTGGTGCGTGTAACAATCAGCCATGCCGATGAAGCAGGTGTCTCTGTATGGACTGTGCACACGAGGGTGACGGCGAGTGGTAAGAAAGCCGCGAGCATGCCGCCTCCGAGGCATGGTGCCCTGTCCTATGCCGTGCTGGGGCAGCCGTTCTCCTCTTCACTGGTGCTGCTCCGGCATGGTTTAGCTCCCATTTGCCAGCAGAAAAAGAGGATGTCTCTGGTTATTCTTGGAGCAGGCAACATGTAGTTTTTGTAGGATAATGCAGAGGTACTTTCACTGTATTAAAAAATTAATATACTTCTATTGCTACTGGAATTGGAGTCTGATTAGGATTGTTACAGTACCGTAGTCTTAGCTTTTAATTACTTACTACATTACACAGTATCTAACAGCGCTAATAGAGTACAGAACTGTCATAGCTTTTGTTTTAAAGTGCAGTACTGTATGGTGGTTAATTGTGTAACAATGTTGTTCAATTACATCTGAAACTGTTTAATAAAGTATGGCACAGAAAAGCAAATCGGAGTGGCATGTGTTAATTGGTGTCCGCGTCATTGACTCCATTTGGTTGTAGTGATCACTGGGATATGAGGATCAAATGGCAGGTTGCCCAAATGGAGTCTTCAGACCCAACTGTCTTATTTGTACCACTTACACACGCCTGCGGTCTCCCACACTCGCACAGATTTTCACACCATGCACACACAAAGTGCTGTTAAGAAGCTCTTAGAAGCACACAGCGGCGCCGGTGGCTCTGTCCCCTGCTCTGCTCTCCTCCGGTGCTGCTCCGCTCTTGGCTGGCCGAGCACCGCGGCTGTGGCACGAGGAGCAGGTTGCAGCCATCCCCGTCCCAGGCTGCAGAGTCGGCCCTGCTTAGACCGCAGGCAGGACCAGGACCTGAACCCCATGCCAGCACTGCCCAGGCCGGTGCTGCCTTCCCCTTGGTGGGCAGGCTCCAGTTATCCCCAGCACAGGCCTGGGAGGGAGGGAGGCAGCCGTGGCGGGGACCAGAGCCCCCACTGAGCCTCCCCACCTGGCCAAGCATGGCTCTTCGGAGTCACCGCGGCCACGGGGATTGCCTTGAAGGCAGCAGCAAGAAAGCCAGGTTGTCAGCTCGGCCGCCCCAGTCCTCAGCTTGCCAAACTCTGCCAGAGAACTGAAGGGGAGACACGGGAGCATCTTCCCTAGGAAGGTGAAGGAGGGCAACGATGCTCGTGCTGCCAGCTCGCTCCCCTTCGCACAGGTCTGCTGTTCCCTGCAAGAAGCCCCGCTGCCAGCTCTCAGTGCAGGGCTCGCCCGTCCAGCCTACCTGCCGAGCAAACCCCAAACACAGCGTCCTCCCCTGGCCGTGACCCAGAGAGCTGTTCCCCTTCTCCTGGGCCAGTCTGGGACCCCCTGAGCAAACTCTCCCACTGCCCACCCATTGCTGCTCCCACTCAGCTCCCACCAGCTGGGCCATCGGTGGGCCCGTGGGGCTGCGCAGCGAGGGCTGGCTGGCGCCAGGGGTGCCCATCAGCGGTGCCGGCTCCTCCGGAGCGCACCCTTTGCTGTATGTAGCCAATTCGCAGATGCATACAAAGCGTTTCTTATAGTTATTTCCTGAGTGGTGGTATTTTTCATATCAATGTTCTACTTTTTACCCCATTTCACTGAAATATTCTCTGGAAGTATTTCTCCTGGAATAAACATTTCAGCACATCAGGCTTGTTCCGTAAGGGTTGATTGTCAAATTACAGCCTTCTTTCCTGCGAGTGCTGTGCTTTTGTACGGGATCAAATTGCATTAGTTATTTTTTCCTCCAGTATAAACACAGAATAATAGTGATATCTTTATTGTATCATATTTCTGAATGAAAAATAATCACAAACAGATTTTCATGCGGCATTACTACAGTGCAGGGATGCTTTTCTTGCCAGCCGGCCTCCTGAGGTGGTGTTGGGACTGTGCGGCACCAGCAGTGCCCGTTATCTTTAGCCGGAGTCCCCCCGCGCGCATTTCGATGGTCTCTTTACGGCTGCAGTGCTTACCGCCACACATTTTCTACATTTGCTTGCATGTGGTCCTGGAAGCCACCTAGCATGCAGGTCATGTGCCCTTAATTTTCATTATGAATGAAGAGTAAAATGTGAAGGTTATTGCCTGGCAGTACAAATGCACTGTTTTTTTTTTATTTAGAAGCTCTATTAGAAGTGTCAGGAGTCCCATAACAAAGCAGGGCAAATATCCGCAGAGACACCTTGTTGAGAAAGGCAACTTGGCTTCTAAAAGGTTTGAATATGAATGTGGTTGTTTCTAATCAAGCAGTCCTTGAAAAGAATTCCCCACTATTACTTACCTCTCTGTTTTTTTTTTTTCTTCTTTTCTTACTTGTAATCAGCCTGTTTTCCTCCTCAGGAAATGCATCTGGTGCCAGCCTGCGGGAGGGGGCACAGCCAGGGAGGGGACAGTGGGGCCGGGGGAAAACCCTGTGTCAAAATATCTCCACATCCAGAAAGTAGCTCAGGATTCCAAATGTATGTGGTCAGAAAACCACCTTGTTTTGGAAGTGAGAGGCCATGCGCTTCCCGCTCCCTGGGAAAAGTGGGCCAGATCTGGGTTTTTTTGAGACTGTTCCAGGCGATGCCTGCTGAGGTGGACCACAGCCAGCTTTGGCAAAACCAAACCCTTTAATTTGCGGCAGGAAAGTGGATGTATTCTGCTCCTTGGACAAGTGCATCCCAAAACGCAGAGACTCCCAGGCTGGAGCTGCAGTGTGCAGTGCTCCCCTCGCCACCGAGCGGGGACCTGCTGAGGGTCCCCCGTTCACCGGCACGGTGCCCCTGGCTCCACATGGGGAAAGGCACTCGTGCCTGAGCCAAGCTGCAGATGAAAAATTAAGTCTGAAATACTTTTTCCCTTCCCCTAAATCAATGTATTCATTCTGGCTTAGCAGTGGCCATTGTGTCTTGGTGCTTGTGGTACCCTGCTCGGTTTGGGGCGGGTGAGGATGGGGACAGCCCCCCAGGGAACCACGGTGTCGCGGTGGCTGCCTTGCTGGCAGTTAGCGAAATTCACCTGAGCTCCCGTTCCAGTGCTGTGGCTCCAGGTAAAAAATGTGACCACCGCTGTGACGGCATGGGTGGTCCTGGGCATTGGTAGTCGAGGGCAGGGGTCCCCTCTGGAGAGGGTCAGAGCATCTCGGCAGAACCATCCCTCCGGTCCCCGGCAGTACCCGTCCTGTGGGACTCTTGTGGGCACGGGGCTGGGCTACCCATCCCCTGGCCGTACTCACAGGGCACACCTTAGCTCCAGCATCTTCAGAACACTTAGAACATCTCCCTCTTTTTTTTCTTTTTTTTTTTTTTTTTTTTTTAAATAGATTGTCAGTGTTTTTTCCCTCTACGAACCTGTAGCATCTGGCAGCAGGAAAGTACAGTAGGACTCGCTGGCACCATGGTGCAGAGCCTCGAAGAATTCCGTATTGTGACAACACATCAAAATAAATTGCTGTCAACAGACCAAAACACCAAGTGCTGTGATTCTGTCTGACGTGTGAAGACTCAGACAGGCTGTCTTGACAAGTTGTGGTGGAGCACCTGCAATTGGCAGAAGACAGTGATATAAATCTGATTTGCCTGATATGCAGCACCTAGATATCGTTAATGTTGGTGACAATAACTCTGCATAACATTCCCGAGACATAGATCTGATTTTTTGTCTATTACTTGTGTTGTTTTTTGTCACACTCTGATACTAGCTCTGCTTCCCTTCCCTGCTCAGGGTCTGCCTAGGAACTGCTGTGAATAATAAACCGTATTAAAAAAAGGTGGTAACAATTAAGGTTTAATTCAGCCTCTTCTTGAGTATAAAATAGGCAGTCATTGTCCCAGCTGCTCAAGGCAAAAGATATGCCATGAAATTTTATTTTACACTAATCATAAAAATAATCATGGTGAAAGTTGTATTAATTTCCAAACTCGCAGCCAAAATATTGAAAATAGCAGGTTAAAAGCCACGAGTTGCAGTAAATCTTTTCTGAAGTGTATGTGGGTTTAAACTTCTAGAGGAGGAAAAGAATCATTGAATAGGTGGTTAATTTTTACCTTTCATTATCAATAAATGGTAATTCTTTACAGTAGCAGCATATATCACAGCTCATTTATGAACACGTGAAACATATCTTGGCTCTAGAGTTTAATTACTGGAAGTTAACGCTATCTTCCCTGTCTCGGCCCTTCCTTCCTAACACCGGTGTGATGTATTTCATCCTGACACTGGCAGGTACTGGGAAACGACAGTGCACGTGAATTTGAATGTCTGTCGTTGTCCCCTCTGCATATTTAAGGTCTCGGGATCTGAAACACTTTTGCGCATGGTGATTGCAGATGACTGGGGAGTCATTCCAGCTTTGGACAAAAGTGTGCGAGCTGAAGACAATGGTGTTTGCTGGTGGCTCCTTGGCTTTGGGGCTGGAGCCATCTATCTGGGGTTTGCTGGTGGCTCTTTGGCTTTGGGGCTGGAGCCATCCGTCTGGGGTTTGCTGGTGGCTCTTTGGCTTTGGGGCTGGAGCCATCCATCTGGCGTGAGTTAGGGCTTGAGACGTGCACATGGCTGGTGCCCGTGGCAGGTCCCGTGCGAGGATGGTCCTGGGGCTCGGGGGGGACCCGCCACCCTCCCCAGTGCCGGGTGTAGCTCCCCGCTCCTCCCCTCCGGCCTCCCTTGGCTGGGTGTCTGCCCCAGGGCTGGAGCCAGACAAAAGAGAGACCGCTTGCTAATTTTTTGCGGCTGACGTTTGCTGAGGGCTGCGGTGCAGCACAGTGGTGGTGGGTTATTTATTCAATTTTGTAAAACGTTGAGGAACTCCTTTGGCAGCGAACTTCAGAAATGTCACTGTCCAGTCTGAGAGGCTGTAAGAGCAGAAAAGAGGTTTTTGAAATTACCATTCATTCTTGTCTGTATTGTTATTTTATCCCTTAAAGGCTGCTAATGAGAAATAGAGCCTCATTATGATTTTAAGGATGAGAGAGGAAGGCTTTTAATTAATGATATGTAAATGGTCTTGAATTGATTATGTTAGAATATCAAGAGAGATGGGTAGAAGCTGTGGTGTAATATATTTTAATTAAGAATTAATTAAAAATGATGGCAATTTCATAAAGCCTCACAGAAAATAGTGGAATTTACTTTCTGTCAGGAGTAAATTAGCCAGTGATTAAATAAAGGGCCTGCATTAATAGTGGAGTTATTTTTAAACTGTGCTATGAAGAATTGTGTAATTTTCCCCAAATAAGTAAAATAAAAATGTAATGTTTGCAAACAAGTTTTGGAAATGATGGCAGAATGCAAACTTAGTTTTGTGCCCTCCTTGTGCCGCGGTACTTGAGAAAAGTGATTTTAAATGGTTTACACAGAGGGTGCCGTGGTTCTGGCAAGCAGGGCCCAGCCCCGGTGCAGCCCTGGGTGGCTCTGGGCATCGAGGTGGGGATGGCGTGGGGGTCCAGTCTGGGGGTACCTGAGGGGAGTCGCTTTCCCCGGAGCTGCTCGGATGCCCCCACTGTGGAGAGCTTCTCCCCTGCACACGCACACACACGTGTGTGCACACACACCTCTCTATATGTTGCTAGAAGTGCTGTGTGCCCCGTGCATGGGAGATAATTTCTGTTGTTCCTGGGTTACAGGGCCGTTTAGTGCTGTAGCTGTGCCCCGGTTTGTGGGTCCCATTCCCAGCTGGCTGCCACCAAGGATGCGAGGTGCCACGGCGGTCCCTTCGGGATGCGCGGGGAGGTGTCCCACACCCCCCACCCAGGGCTCCTCTCCGAACGCCTCTGGGAAAGTGCAGCTCTGCTCCGAGCACCAAAACCCGGCCACAGGGTACCCACCGTGTGGGGCATCCACCTCTGCCACGTGCAGGGCAGGGCTGGCCGCGCCGGTGGCCTCGGTGGGGGCGGCTGCTCTCGAGGAGCCTGCGCAGCGGGGGTTTGCCAGGCGTGTGCCCTGTCCTGCACGCTCCTGCTGTCCGCGGGGCACGTCTGGTGGGGACGGGGAGCTGCAGCACCCATGTACCTGGGGAATAAACCGGGCTGTTATTAAAAATCCTGCAGAGGTCCAGCCTTCTGGATTTGTGTGGGTCTGAAAACACCCCGGGCTGGGGGCAGTCGCTCCTGTGCTGGCATGTTACATGAGTTTCATGGACTTGCACACGCTATTCTGTAAATGGGCTTTATGCACTTGTTTAGTCTGCTATTCAATAAAGAGCATTACCATAGCAACTGCTCCATCACATGGTGTACACTCATGCTGTCTCAGAGATAAAGAGCACATTTTAAAGCAGCATATTCTTAATGTCGATGTCCTAAAATGCAATTTTTGATTATTATTGTTATTTTTCTGGGAGAATATTTGTGATAAGCGACCATGCCTCCTTGGTGTCTCTTAACTCCTTTTACTACTACTTTGCTGGCAGCGGACTGTGTACCTACGGTAATTTCTTTTTCATTTGTAGATTTTCACATACAGATCATGAAATATTTGTTAGTTCAAGTCACAGCATGGAGCCTTGTGTCAATGGGATGCAATTTTTGTTGCGTTTAGCAGAGTTTGTCTCCGAGTGCTATTTCTAGACAGGCGGTAGCCGGTGCCCGATGCTTGAACCTGACTTTGTTCCTCTCCTGCGCGCTGCAGGAGAGCAGTCCTCATGCAGCTGGCACGGCGGTAACTCCTACGGAGACTGAGCGTGTCCCCGCGGCGGTGTGCCTCTTCTCCACTGGCCTGTGAGATGGGGAGTTGGCGGTTGGTCCCCCCTCCCCACCTCCCGCCTGCAGCACCAAGTGTGGCTGCATCTCGGTGCCAGCCAGATGAGACCCTCAGCCGCAGGATGGGCACGGCAGCAGGAGGACGGCTTTTACGGCAAGGCTGCCGCTGCTGTTCTGGTTCTGTCCCGGGTGTCAGGACCCGAGTGTGCCACACACGGCTTCTGAAATGCAGCTTGCCTGCCTCTGCCCGCCGCTGCGGGAGGCTTGTCACTGCCCCCGTGTCACAGGCTGGGGAATTGTTTTCAAAAATATTTGGGGAAACTTTTTCACAACTCACTGCCCAGGCCCAGAGGAGAGGATACCAGAGCCTGCGAGGCTGTGAGATACGTTGTTAAATTGAGTAAAAGCCCATTGGAGCATCAGGGTGCATTCCCTGCTAAGTACTTTGCTCCACACACGATGCTATCTAATTGTTTCTTGAATGATCTCAGCCTTTCTGCCTGGCTGAACCTGCCTGCCAGGCCATTCCACACTGAGGATTCTCTGCGTGAAAAAGGGCTCCCAACTTAGCCTCCAAATATGTTTCCTACTTGCATTTACATCCTGTCTGTTTGAAGCCCAAATCTTAGCTCATTTGGTATTTTACCTAGAATGAGATGCATATGGATGGTTCTCTAAATATGTTGCTGATTTGTAGCCTGGTTGCAAATGGCAGCGATGAAATGTGTGTTTCTTAGCAACTTTTGTACTGCTATAACCAGAAGACGTGTGCGGGGCGAGGCTCTGTACGCTGCAGTCAGCCCGTGCAAGGCAGTACAGGCGGTTGCAGGTAGGACTAGGCGCTCCTGTTGCCCAGCACCGCACCCGTCGCTGGCAGTATTAATTGTGCTCCCCACAGTTATTAACCCGGCAAACCCATCTCAGTGCACAAGTGGAGGGGAGGGGACATTTTTTGGTGCAAAGGGCTTGGGTCAGCTGGCTCGTGCAGAGCTGGGGGGGTGATCCAGAGGCTGGGAAAGAAACTCAGAAAACCCCCATTAACTTCAGTGGGTTTTACACCAGGACCTGTCTCCTCAGGAAAAAGTACGCATATAACCCCCATTACATGTCTCATCATAATCCTCCTCCTCCTCTTCTGAAGGCAGTGAAAGGTACAGAACAGCAGCAGCACGCCCAGAATAGTGGGAATCTTCTGTAGGATTTTGTGGTTTGTCATATGTGCAGGAACCCGCTGGGCCCCCACGCTCCGCGCCTCACTCCCTGCACGGCGTGTGACGTTCTGACAGGGGGGCTTGGTCGCAAACCATCCGTTGTTCTCAACTACAAAGCCTGGAAGAATTAACATTCCTTGCAATTATCCAACCATCTTAATTACTTGCCCAATATTCTCTCTCCGTATTAGCTGCCCAAATCATGTTGGGATTTTCCAGACACAACTTCTGACCAGTTTGTTAGCCAGGAAACAGACAATGGAGTAGAAAATCAGAGTAAAAATTACTGCAGTGCTTTAAGTAATGCTCCAGCTGAGCTTAGAAGCGCTGGTAACTCCTTGTGTTGAGTGACCACGGAATGAGAAGGGCTGGGGGGAAAGTGGTGGCATGTTGGAGGAGTTGGCATCCTCCGTGTTTGGGAGGACGGTGCCCCCGGGTGCCCTCGCTGCGGCGAGTGGGGCTGGGAGCAGGCGGTACCCTCGTGTTCACTGTCCCGTGCTCTCAGCACATACCTGATCCTCAGGAGAAACGCTGCCTGTGCAGCCAGCCTGTTCACACCAGGATGCTCTTGCACATTAACATGCCATGTGTGAGATATCTGTATCATCTCGCTCCTATCCTGGCTTACTGACTGCAGGAAAAGGCCATTTTTTATCAGTTTCTGCTTTAGTGAAGCAAAAGGTCCTTTGGTTCCTATCCACCGTCTCAAAATGCAGAGTGTGGCATTGAAGAAGGCTCACTGGTCAATCAAAATGCCCCTGAAACTTCCTCTCCTAGCTAGGACAGTCTCCATCCTTCCAGCTGCAAGAAGGTGGGGAAAAAAAAGCTCGGTCCCGGCTTTGGGTGGTTTATGTTATGCCACAAATGGCTAATAAAGGTTTGTCATAACAAAAGCCCTATAAGCAGAAAGGAAGTAATAGTTTACGGCTCTTGTGCTATCTGGCAGCGTTCATTAGTGTATTCTGAGCTAGTAATAAAATTTTACAGGTTCATCATTTAAATGCAGGTTAGAAATAAATTTGATGATCCGACTGGAAAAGTAGCATGGACTGGTCAGTCTGTCTTTTTTCTCCCAATCAATACAGTGAGTGACACTAGACCCAACACACGCGATTAGGCGATAGTTAAACAGTTTACTCATAATAAGGTTATTGATCACAGGGGCTTCAAGCACAGTGCGGGGCAGCGATGGATGGAGAGGTTTGGGTGGAAGGGGAGCACGCGCTGCAGTGATGCTACGGCATAATTCCCGGCACTGCTCCTCGTTCTTGCTAGTGCTTTTATTAAACGTGTCCTGAACCCTTTGATGCGATAGAGCAAATCAGCAGCACAGGTCTCCCTCTTTGTTCTGGGATAAGCAGCACGCCTGCTTTCTGCAGCTATCTTGATCAATGAGCGAACGGCTGGTATCAAACCCGCACGGAGGGAGCGTAGCTGGAGGGTGATCCCCCGAGAGCGGCTGTGATTGGAGCACCGAGTTTCGTATTGAAGGAGGAGGGAGACAGACAGGTTGTTTGAAAAAATTCCCTTTGGACCAAACACTGATGTTGGAGCTGAGCTACAAACACTTCTGCTGTAAGAAGTGCAACTTTATCAGTTTTCTAGGTTAAATGCTGCTCCTTGGAACGTAACATGCACTCTGCCTGGTTACTCCTCCGGCCACATCTCCCAGCAGCTTGTCAACATTAATTGTGCATCGAGTCTGACTGTTATTGCACTAATTAATTACTTGATTTTTCAATACACATTTTTATTTTTATCTAAAATCCCCCCTTGTTAGCGGATCAGGAGGAGCGAGTGCCTAGGCAGGGGGTGTGGGGGGACAGAGGACCCCGCAGAGCTGTTTTGGCAGTGTTTGTCTTCCACGGGGCACGTTTCACTCCGTCGTGTGCAGGTTGCCCAGTTCTTGGCACAATGGGCACAAATCATGGCCGGATACCTGGGGCTTTCAGCAGTGCATTTCTAGTGGGTTTTACAATCGTGTGCAAGACCTTCTTCTCTAAAAGAACCTTGCAGCAGTTTGCTCCAAGGTCAAAGGCAAATCCACTACCTGTTTGTGATCTTCCATGGGAAATGCAGTATTTGTTGCGCCAGTTCAACATTTACTTTAGCAATTAGGGGATATCTAATTATATGTTTGGCATGTGCAGTGTGCTGGTTTTGGTGTAGCAATATAAAAAATGTTAAACATTAATATAAGGTTAATTTTGACTGATTCAACAGCTTGCTTTTAAGTTTCTCATTGACAGCCAAACTGCAGGGTTTAATGCTAAGCTTCACATTGCAGCTTATCTCCCCTTAATTAAAATTAAAATGTGAGCAACAACACAGAGATATTTTGTAGGCATCCTGGAAGAGGAGAAGCAGAAGCTCGAGTGATGGTTGTTTAATAAGATTATAATTGGAGAGTTAAAGCCTTGTGATCTATTTGAAGACTGGTTTGGTGCTGGTGCAGCTCCGTGGCAGGCGAGCCCCAGGTGCCTGGCCAAGCATCCCTCGCCGACATCTGGAACCAGTTGCAATACATCACTGTCAAAACTGCTTTCTATACGTATCTGCATTTACACATTAGTTACCCACGCAGCACTCATCAAAAAAGCTGAACAATCTTGACACGGTGTCCCTGGTGGAACGGCAAAGGTGAACCGAAGTTGGGAGGCAGTGTCTCGCGTCACTGTCTGCTGAGCTTTTACAACAGGAAGCCTGATTAAAACTGAAAGGAAAAATTTATCGTCAGCTTCTGCTTTGTATCATTTTTACCTACAAAAAGAGTATTTTGTTTCATACGAAGCATTTTATAATGGGGGCCGTAGAGGCTTTTAGTTTTCATCATTTGTCTTCGCTACAGAATGGTGCTTTGCCAGACCTGTCACCATGGCAGGGCTGCTGAATAGGGTTTGGGTGTCTTATTATCTGCAGAATTTCCTTTCTTGCTCAGTTCTTGTTTGGAATTACAGAACCCGTCTATAGTTCATTCAGCCTTGTGGCACAGGGATTGGTGTAACATGGACCAAGTGAGTTTGGGTAACATATTATTACCAAATAGTTGTGTGTTTGTTGCTGCGACGGAGCGAGCAGCGCTTGTGTATTCCGGTGACAGGGCCTGCAGGACAGGAAGGAAAATAACCAAGAATTTCCTTGGAAGTTCAGGGATTAGGAGTTAATTAGGAGTTAAAAGTAAACATGTTGAGGAGCTGGAACAGAATGAGTGAAGAATGGAGCTCACCAGATGTGTTCTTTAGGATAGAAACTAACTGCTTTGGTGGAAACAGGAGATTTCACTCTTGGTGCAAGGTTCAAAGGGAGGCAATGCAGGGTATTGTATTTATTTTTTCAATTAAAAATGGTTCTGCCGACATGTGCACTTGCAATAAAAGCTCTCACTGTGTCTGTCAGGACAGCCCAGCAGTGAGTGTTGACCAGCTGAGGAGGCATGGGGTAAGGACAGGCTGGGCAGCACCAGGGTGGGCTTTGCCTGCCCGTGCCAGGCGGGTGGGAGCACCCTGTGCCGCAGCAGAGTCGGTCCTCAGGGGTGCCCACTGCTCTGGGTGGGAGGGAAGCCCCAGGCATGTGCAGAAGCCATGCTCTGCAGCTCCCAGAAGGGAGGACCCTTTTGGAAGCTACTGGTGGAAATGAGGTTGCCCATCTCTGGGTCCTCACAAGCGCCTGGGCCCCACTGCAGGCTTGCGCAGCCAGAGCCGGGTGTGCACCCTCCTCCGCGGGCTCGCTGCGAGCCACGTGGGCAGTGGTGGATGAAATAACTGAGGGGGCTGAGCTCCTCCTGGGGGTAGCACCTGGCTCCTCTTCTTGGCCATTCATCACATGCAGCCAAAGATGAAGGAGAGAGCAATTCCAGTGCCCAGCACAGATGGTGGGAGGGCTTCTAATGATGCCGTAAATGTCCCTTCTGAGGAGGTTAGCCCTAACCCACAGCAAATCTGTCCTGTCAGCCCATGAGTGGTTACCAGCCTTCTCCATCTGTTTGTGGAAGCTGGGCAACATCTTGAAGGCACCCTGACGCCTCGTGTGTTGGTGTCATAGCAGCTCAGGAGAGAACTGCTCTGCTCCCAGAGCAGTAAGCGTCCCCAGCACCGGGGAGCCCTGTCAACGAGCCTCCTCCAGCCGCGCGCTCACGCTGCCCTGTTTGGGTAGAGATCTGGCAGGCTGTGTTTCCTTCCCAAGATCATGCTCCAGGGGAGGTTTAGATTGGATATTAAGAAATATTTCTTCACTGAAAGGGTGGTCAAGCATTGGAACAGGTTGTCCAGGGAGGTGATGGAATCACCATCCCTGAAAGTGTTTAAAAAACGTGTAGATGTGGTGCTTAGGGACATGGTTTAGTGGTGGGCTTGGCAGTGCTGGGTTAACGGTTGGACTTGATGATCCTAAAGGTCTTTTCCAACCTAAACGATTCTATGATTCTATGATCATGTCAGGGCGTTTGTGGCTGCATTGTCTTGATGGCGAAACTTTCACCTCCATTGACATGCTTCGCTTTGGCTGGTTTTAGTGGAACTGTGGTGTGGGCTGACATGCTGTTTGCTGTTGTGGGGCTGTGCTCGGCTCTGCGTCTTCTGGCGGGTCTGTGTCGGTACCTGTCGGACACTGACATTACCAGCACATTTCCATCCCCCTGGTCAGTGCTGCGGCGTGGGGCTGTGGGGGCAGCAGGGGCAGCAGAGCACTCACCAGCGGTGGAGGTACCAGGTATGGTGCAAGTGAGGCTGCCTCCAGCCAGAGAGCGTGTCTGGTGGCCAGCTCCCCCCATCAAGCTGTCAGGCTGAACATCACTCCCTAAGTACCGAGCCGGCGGTGGGACCGCGCCGCGGCTCCCGTGGTGCTGCCCGTGGCTGTCTCAGGGCTGTCCTACTGAGATGGGAAAGTCGCAGAAGAGTGGAGCTGTGCAATGCATGACTGCAGTCCCTCCCTGCAGCTGGCACTTCAAATAGCCCGCAGAAATATTGTCACAGATGGGGAAGTCTTGGAAATAAACAGAAAATTTTCCCAAGTTGGAGATTTCCTCTGAAAGCTTTGGGAACTCCTCTACTCTTCTTTAACAGGCCCGCTTGGCTGGCACCATTTCTGTGCCGATCGTCTCAGCATGGTTCGTGGCGCCATGCGGATGGGTTATTTGTTTTACACTTGATTTCTCTGGCCACCATTTCGTGCGGTGTCAGCTGTGTTTACATAGATGGCAACCAGAACAATCAAACCTGCAAAACTATTCTAGGGTCCTTTTCCGTAGCATTGCGCGTGCAATTCTCCTTTGCTTCTTAATTCCACACCAGCACCCCTAGCACTCAGAAAATACTCCTTTAAAATTTGATTGTTTGATTCATCCTTCCCCCCCCACTTGATGGGCTACTCTATCCCTCCAGCGTGCCTTGCACGAGGAGCTCAGGGATGCCTCCCTCGCCCCAGGTAGGTGAGAAGTAAATGGGGCATGGAGTTATTTAGTTTAGTTCTTTTCTCTGGGAAGAGAGGAAAAGGATTCTGGAATATGAGAAGCACAACTCATTTTTCACAGTTGCCTCTGCTGTGGCATTGATGCCATGCTATGCTTCATGACTTGCTGTTTTCATTAGACATGTCCAGGAACTCTGGAAATGGCGATAAAGTGCCTCTCTAACTCGTGTTTACTTCAGTAACTAGACAAACAAGAAATATTGCAAAGTTTTGGAGATGGAAGTACTTTATCTTTAGCGGTTTCACTTGTTTGGGTGTTGGTAACATTGCTGAGGGTCATTTTTGGCAACGTGCTTGTAACCTCTGCACAGAAAAGCCCAACAAATCCTGTGCAGGATTTCAGTCCTGTTTAAGCTGGTAATGAGAAAAGCCAAAATATTGCATGAAAATGTGTGTGTCGTCACTGTGTTGCTCCTAGGTGTTGGGGAGCGCATGACAGCGTGGTCTGGGCATGCAGGGGACATTCAGAGGCCACCCATGGTCTCAGCATGTGCAAAGCCAGAGGTAAGGGCGATCCTTGCTGCCGAGTGCTCACAGTTGAACCGGGACAGACCCAGGTCTGCTGATCACGGCTTTTGTTGATGCTGATAATCTCTTCTCAGGATGTTGATAAAAATGGCATTATCTGTGCTTTACAGACTGACAGAATATGATAAAATCAAAGTTCATTTTAAAGAAAAAAACCTAACTGAAGTACTTAGACTTTTTATTCAGCTTCTTGTCTCTGCTTTTCACTCTAGTAACACAAGCTTTACTGAAAAGCAAACAAAATTGGCGCCCAATGAGCCTAAACTGAAATTTCAAACAATAGCAACACCAAACCAATTAGAGTTCCTCCTGGTTTTATGTTAAGTGTAAGCACTGACTTCGCAGATTCAGTACAAAATGTGAGTGATGCATGAAATGGAAATTTCCTGCCTAGTGTGTAGAATAAATACAGACAGAGCTGTGATGTTTGCTGCAATATGCAGCTCACACACAGCCAGAGGAATGAGCCAAGCTCAGGCATCCGCCAGCAGAAACTGTCCCTTTATGGAAAAGTTCTGTTTTATTTTTTATCTCCTTTGGTACCTTTGGAGCCGATCAGCATTTAGACTGGGTTTATCATCTTATCTATGTGGAGTCTCCATAGAAGATGGTCAGGGGAGGTGACTTTGGGGTGGAGGGACAGCCTTTACGGTCCCTGTCCTGCATCACCGCGCCACCGCTGGGATGTCCTACGGATGTCGAGGAGGAGCTCAGCCTGCGTGGGGCCTGGCGGAGAAATGTGCCATAGCCTTTGTCCTGATGTGGCATATGCTGCCACGGGCAGGGCTACCCCCCAGCACCACGGACATGCAGAACTCCTTAGGCACAGGCCGCCTTCGTCATTCTGGCGGGGAGAAATAAAAAGCTTTCAGGAATCTGATTTTAGTTGGGAATCCTGGATGAAATTTATTTCTTGGCTAAAAACCCATGTGAACTCATTATTGCCACAGATAGGGTTAAAAGAAAAAATCAGCCCAAAACATGTGGATCTCCTGGATCAGATGAAGAGCTGACCTGGTCCAGCGCTCTGTCTGTGATGGTGATGAGCAGCAGATGCTTAAGGAAACAGCTAACAGGTCACACGTGAAGTGGAGACCTTTCTGATACGTGGTCCCTGGCAGCTTATGGGCAGGGGCTTCCTGAGCGGGAAGTCACGTCTGCTGAGTTGCGCGGTGCTGGAGAGCCTCTGTCAGGCCTTTCTGCTGGCCCTCTGCGCCCGGTGCCTGCGCCTCCCCGGCGAAGCGGGCTCTGCTGTGCCAGCATCCGCCTCCACCGCGGCCCCGCCACCTTCTGCTCCTTCCTGCGTCACAGCTGGAGAGAAAGTGATGGTGGTGATCAAAATGTGACCACCTCTCGCTGTGCCAGCAAGCTGCCGGTGCCCCTTCCCGGCCGGGTCTGCCGGCGGTGCCGAGCGAGCCCCGCAGAGGAGGATGCTCGGCCAGCCCTGGTCCTCCCCTCGCACCCGGGGCGATCACCGTCCCCCCCGCCTGCACCGGCACCCTCTGAGCATGAACCTACCACCACGCTCAGCCTCGGCGCTAAGTTTTATTATGAATTAAGAGTAAAACTCCTTCTCTGCCACAGAAAAAAACTACCTCCATTTTTCAGAGTGCCTCTGTTTATATAGTTTATGGGAGAAGAGGGCTCTTAATATTTCAGTGTCATGACCATAAAATGAAAAGGTTACTGCTTGCTACAAAGGCTTGCTTGGATCCAGCACCAATTAATTTTCAATCTGAAATATATGTCTCCTGGCCGTCTCACAACAGCCGTGAGCGGGAGGTTCCTCCTTAACACATTTGAGCCACAAACCCGGTTAAAGGATTAGCCAGCTTTTTCCATGCTGTTTTGTTCGCCCCCATTGGGGATTCCCATTATCCTTGATAGACTGTTAGCCCTGACAGTGGGATATGACAGTTTTAGTTTTTCCTCCTCCTCTGCGCTGTGTCCACATGTAAGGCTACTCAGACCTCAGCTTTAATTTTCATTATAGGTGCTAAGGCAGCATATGTTAAAGGCAGGCATTACTGTGCAGAGTTGCTCCTGCAAAATTATCTGCAGAACGGTTTTAATTTATCTGCACGTGGCAGCACTGGTGCTGGGCAGCGTGTACTGCTGCTGCCAGCCTGCCGCTCCGTGCTCCTGGGTGTAACGCGGCCGTTCCCCACGTACAAGGGGTAGAATAAGGATTGAAGTTGTACCAGACCGTTGCAGGCACACGCTGACTTTCTGGAGGGTGGATGAGCTTCTCTTTATCTTTATTTATTAATAAAAGACGGAATGCCTTGGGAAACAAAAGGTTTTAATGGCTGGTGCTTGGTATCCTTGACAACACTCCCCAAAGAATATTACATTAGGGCACCAGAGAACTTTTAAAAATAAGTAATGGAATTCCGTCTCTGTTATGCTTTTAGTAGTCATTTCGGCCATGGTGCAGCGAGGTCATAAGCTGAGCTCAGTGAAGGGAGCCAGAACACGAAATGATGCTGAGAGAACGTCTGGGAGATGAGAGGTACAGAATTACAAGCGAAAGTGCAGGCCTGCTGAGGCAATTACAGCTTAATGGGGTCATTTGGAAGGCAATTGCCAGGGGTTAATGTAGTATGGAGAGATGAGGTGAGATTGAAGTGAAATTTGGGGCTGGAAATGTGTTAAGATGAAAGATCAGAGTGCAGCGGATTCTGCAGTGCAGAAGGTTTATATCATGCAAAAAATTTGAAAAAAATGTAAAAGTAGTAGCCAGATGTTTCAAAATAAATAAATAAAACCCTAAGTAAACGCTTTAAAAAAGTGGAATAGCTGCATCAAAATACCCTGCTCTTGGAAAGGATTGCAGTGTGCAAGCCGGTATTTAATACAGCATAAAAGGGCTTGATTTGAAGCAAAAGTTCTGTTGCATTTGCCTGCACATATGCAGAGACAATGTGGTTCGGCTGTTTCCATTACTGACACAATATACTGCCTTATGAAAATATTACTGCTCTCTCAGCTGTTGTGCCTTATTTTGAAAAATCCATTGTTTTGAAACAAAAAGCGAGGAACAGTCCCCTATACACATATTTTGATATATTTGCAATGGATTCATCACATTATCTTCTCAGGCATTAAAATAATACTCATAAGATGTCAAAATATTACAAGAATGTAAGCTAGCATTCTTTGAGAGTGGGTATTTTGGTTCTGAGAAGTATGCTTAAATATTACAGGTGTTTAAATTAAAAATGTCAAACCATGAAGGCATAATGGAAGTAATCATTTTTACACAGTTTTAAGCCGCGCAGTGTTGGAGAAAGCTTTGCATTCCAGACTATTGTGAATGAGCGGAGTTCATAAGCATTCAGAGGACAAAAGAGATCATTATGCTTTGTTACCTCAGCCAGTTCATTACCTTAATTGCTGAGCGTAATCCAGTCTTGGAAGAAAACTCTGGGGCTTTAAGGAGATCAACATTGGCACCCTATGACACAGAAAATGGAAGCCCTTTCCTGCGCCACGGCCACTCCAGGCACGCTAAACCTTGATCAAAGGCTGAACTTCTCCGAGGGTCGGCCATGTGAAAATCCCCCGGAGCTGTACCGGGCGCTGAACCGTGATGGAGTGCCGTGGGCTCAGCACCGCTCCCGCGCCAGTGTGACCGTCCCGGATCACTGCCTGGCAAGAGCACATTATCATCCCTTCAGATAGGTGAAGTTTTAACATAGTTCTGTTTAGCAGGGATAATACGTCTCTTTTTGCAGCCGCTCTCTGCATATTGCGTGAACCGAACAAACTCTTAATGTGCAGTAATGCCACGGAGCCGGGAGACGGAGCATGGCGCTCTCCATCAGGCAGGAGGCCACTTTTCCAGGAACGGCTTGTTAAATTCTCCTTAGCTACATGCGAGGAGAGGCATTTGCAGGCAGGCGTTTGACTCCGGAGCCACGTTGAGGCTGCAAAATGATTCTGAGGAGTTTGCTGGGGAAGATCAGATTTATTGTAAATACATTAGAGCAGGGTTTTTTTCACCTGTGTTTCTTTGACGTCTGTGTGCTTTGTATCTAGTTATCTGATCTGACGATGCAGGCTTCTCCCCCCTGTACAGTTGCATATATTAAGGCTTTTAAGAAATATAGTAAAACAAAAAATATGACCTTTAAAAGCATGGTTGAGTTGCATTCATTTTATAACCATCAAAGCAACTCTTTACTGTTGTAAGGTAGAAAAATCAATGATGCAATCTTTTTCCTTTTGCCTCGTGCAATCCGTAATTGAAATGGAAAATCAAATGAACGGCTAACAGATAATTGTTTTATCAATATTCCCTGCCTGCCCTACAAGGGTCAGCCTAGAATGATCATGAGCCACGGATATGATGAGGACAAAATGTGAAATTGAACAGCAAGGAGGCAATAAATCAACCTTGACAAGAAAGAGTGACCAGCATGTAGCTCTTGTAGGCAGCTTTTGGGACACTTTTTGTCTCAGGTGTCTGCACTGATTTAAAAATGTGAGAATATAATATTTGAAGCTCTACCAGCGGGTAAACAACTGCAGACTATTTCTAGGTTAAGGCATCATCAAAGCAAACATGCTGCAGCTGAAAATCTGAGGATATTGGGGCATGGTGGGAAAAATCCCACAGTGAAATAACAGGGGAGCAACAGAATATTCTGGGGCTGTTGCAAGCAAGAAATTCTCGTGTCTTCCTATCTGCTGCTGGAAAACTGAAAAAGATAGTAAATATATTAAAATACATTTTTCAGGCTGCTCTTTTGCTGCTCCATTGGGCATGAAAAATGCTTTGAATCGTATTTCTGGTATTTTGGGAGCTCCTTGATCCCGGTGCCAGAGCAGCCATGTCTCCTGCCCGGAGGCCCGTCTGATAAGGGCGGTTTGGCTCTGCATCCCGGCCAGCCGGGCCAGGGCGTTCCAGCAGGCACTGACGGCAATTTTCAATGCAGGGGAGGGCGAGTGGGAGCGACTCCAGCGCCGGCCCCGCTGCTTTATCACTGGGTGCGAGCAGGTGCTGAGCGCCCGGGGAGTGGGAGCCTGCTGCCTCCTGGGGTCCAGGTGCCCGTTGGAGGCAGGCAGCCGCAGCCCTCGTCCCGCTCGGATGCAGCCCTGGCCCCACCAGCTAGGGCTGCAGAGAGCTCCCTGCTCGCTTTATCAGCATCAGAAACCCGCTGCCTTTGGCACATGGCTGGGAAGTGTATCGGGGTAGCTGGGAACAGGTAACGCTGCTCCTGCACAGCCCCTCGTCTGCTCACAATTTCATCCTTACATTTTTTTTCCACTTGAAACTGGACAGGTACTTGCTTTGATTTTGGAAAAAAAAAAAACCAAAAACCAAAAAACCAAAACAAAATCTGGGTACATTTTTTCATCATGATGCTGAAAGACAGCTCTGATCAAAACACCAACAAGAGCTCGTGCCCCTGCCAGGGGATCCCAGTTGGGGTGTGCTGAACACCCGCAGCTGAGATGGTTTTTGTTTTTCTGGCCACCTCCAAACCTTGGGGCAGATCCTCATCTGGTATGAATTGCTAATGGCTTCGGTGGAGCAACGATCGTTTACACCAGCTGAGGACCCATCTCATTAGTTTTTCATGGGTTTTTTGTTGTTAAATCAGGCAGTTTCTCTCCTGGACTATCACGTGCGTTGGTATGGGAAAACAGGCTCGCAAAATGTGGCAGGGCTCAGGTTAAAAAACCTGGAAAGATTTTTGTAGGACGCGTACTCGGGGTTTGTCCTGGAGCCGGGGGAGCACATGCCAGAATCCACTGGGCCAGTTAGACCGAGGGCCCTGGGCTCGGACGCCCTCCAGGACCCCCCTGCAGCAGAGGAGAGGCACCCTGGCCATCCACAGCCATGTCACGCTCCTGGGAAGCCAGGTAAGGCTTTAGGGCAGGCTCTGGGGCAAAGGAGCGAGTCGAGATCATACATGACACATGCAGAATTATGAGACAAATGGCTTTTTGCTGCACAGATAAATCTGCCTGTATTGGCTGAGAGCAGCCCTGGCCCCAGGCGCCGTGGGGAGGAAGGGCCGTGCAGGGGGGCAGGGGTAGGGTGGATGCTGCCGTGCTCCACCACCCCCACCCTGGGACCCTTCTCCTGGCTGTGGGGAGTCAAGGGGTGCCTTCCCCTCCTGCAGACAGAGTCTCTGGTGCTGAGGTCCCTCTTGATGTGCTGTAATGGTTCATGGGCTTTGCACCTTGCATCGAGTGGGTGGACCAGGAGAAGATGCCTTTGTTCAGGGAGGGCTGACTTGGGTGGTGACATGTGCAGGAGCCTCCAAGCTGTCTTCCCACCAGGTCCTGATGTTGCTTCAGCCACAGGAAAGAGATGTTGGGGTGCCCTGGAGCAGCAGCTGGTCTGAGGGTCCTGTGGCCACCTGGCTCCAGCCCCTTGCTGTGGGCACCACGTATGGGAGTCCACCTGTCTGTCCTGTCCCATCCCATCCCATCTCCATCCCCATCCATCCCACTCCATCCCCATCCATCCCATCCCATCATCCTCCATCAGCCGAGGTTTAGCAGAGGACTGGTTTGGGTGTAGTCTGCATTTGAAGGACACCAGGCTGGAAAACCATCCTGAAAGCTTTATTTTTAACCTTGGCTGTAGCTGTCCTGCAGCGTCCCTGGGGAGGAGGGGGTCTGGTCTGCGCGTGGTCTTGGAAACAGCAATATCAGGAACCCAGCAAAATAGGTTGCCAGCATGGAGAATATTTTTTATTTTAAGCACAGTATTTTAAACACACCATGTCCTCCTTCCCCAGGGGCAAGGCTGAGAGACTTAAAAACTATTTTTTACAATTGGTTTTTCAAATGCATTTCTCATCAGGCCTTTTCCCACAGTATGGTCGGGTGTGATGCTGGCAGTGCCTCAGCCCCTGCCCTCGGGGGGTTCTTGTAGCTGAAGGGATTCGGGGAGCCCTGCAGGAGCCGTCCCCTGCCCACAAAGGTGGGGGGGTCTCCAGCAAACTGCTGGGCTGCAGGGGCATGGCCCCTCACCCTGCACGGTCCAGGCTTGGGGCTGCATGCCACAGTGCCGCAGGGCCGGGCACCCCTGGGGGGCATGGGCAGGATGAGAGCAGCCCCAGCTCCCCACCAGCCACCTCAGGGAGATGGGGGCTGTGTGTGTCATCCCCTCCCGCTCGTGTCTCTGATGTAATGAAGTGTCAACAGCTACCGTCACCGTCCTCCATGTCCTTGAAACCAACACAGTTTAACCAGGAGTCTCTCCAATTTATCAGCAGTTAAAAATAGAGGGGAAGGATGCGAAGGACAATCCCTGCTCCCCAGGAGCCGGGGGCCGCGCGCGGGAAGGTAACCTCTGCGGCAGGGTAGGACATGAGGCAAGTCCCTCATCCTACTCAGCAAAAGCATTTTTGTCCTGTCTTTGGACATGGCTCGTGAGGGTAGGAGATGAAACCAGAAGCATGAGGGGAAGTGTAGACAAACACAAAAGATCAGAATAGATCATTACAGGCAGTAACTGCTTCCATAACAATATTTACCAAGCCTACGGTATCTATAGGCTTTCTAATAAACACAGCATAAATCCAGGTGTGCAGGGAGGCACGGGTATAATCCACCGCATCTTTAACATGCATCCTAGAAATGCCCTAAATACATTTTTACACCGCAGTGCCTACTGACTCCAAATAAGCTGTTCAAGCTGCCAGGCTGTTAATCCACATTTTAATGCCGCTGGTCTGTCAGATGAATATGTTGTGTAAAAATGATTCCCGCTACAGTATCTGCTGCTCGGAGGCTGTGCACACTTGCGGAGGGGATGCCAAGCTTGGCCGCACCGATACGCGTGCCCTGGTCTGTTGGCACATCTCTGCCCCAGCCAGAGGGACTGGTGCGCAGCAGGGCACAGGAGGGTGTGGAAAGCCCAGGCTGTCTGTGAGCATTTTCAGCTTCAAAATGCATCCGTGGGGTCCGTGTGTGGGTCAGAGTGGTGGTGTGTGGGCTTGGGAGGGAGGTGTCGGGCTGGGGCTGGACCAGGCAGTCCCAGCTCGGGCGTTCAGCTGATCCTCCTTCCCACGGACGCATTACAGCAGTGCTGTTTGCGTTGGGTTGGGCTGGAGTGGTGGTTGCGTTTTACCAGTCCTCTGGGTTTGTCTTGGAGGGTCACGGGACACTCGGGGCTCGGCGAGGGCCAGGCTCCTTGCTCGCTTTCCCAAGGCGACATGTCTCCGTTCCCACCGGCAGTGCTTGGAGCAGCTCGGAGCAGCAGGGCTGCCCGCAGCCATGGGAAAACAGCATCCCTGAAATTGTGCACCAATAGGTACGATTGCTGTATGAGGGTCTTGGCTGGAGATGAAGTCCAGCCCCCTGGGGCTCCCTCATCCCTCCGTCCTCCAGCATCCAGCTCCGACCTCCCCTGCGCCCTCCTGCGTGGGGCACGGCTCCCTCGCTGGCTCGGCAAGCGTTCTTTTCTAACGTCCATTGCTCGGAAGCACATTTCTTTCTCTTTTAGGGCCCAGTCTCTCCACCCCTCGGTACGCAGAGGGGCAGCGATGGCCGAGCCCCCCGGGAGGTGCCAGCGCTGCTGGCGAGTCTGTCAGTGCTGGAGCATGGTGCTGACACACGGCCTGGGCACAGCAGGCGGGGGCTAGGCAGGGACTTGCCTAATTTGTATTTTGTTTTTGGAGGGAACAGGATTGCCACACATTTATTTTTACTGACATTGATACAATAATTCAGTTTCCTTCATGAATTAGATTTGGAGAATTTGAAACTTAACTCTGGTAGTGCTTCTCTCCCAATTTATTGCATATGCTTAAATAAACATGTTGAATTAACTTTATAAGGCTTGTAAAAACTACAGATAAAACTGCTCTAGAAAATCAACATTCTAAATCATGCTAAGTCTCTTCCCATTTTGCTCATCCTCTAGCAGGGCATTGACAAAAATATGAAATTGATTTGGTTGAAGGGTGTTAAAGAGCCGACAGCCAAATGTCACAAACAATGAATGGCTGCAGTGTTGAGAAAATCAATAGGGAGGTTAAAGCTGGTCTTGTGAAAGACTTGGCAGACTGCTCTGTTCCAGGAAGATATCTGTCTTCTGGCCTTGGTTGCATGATCAAAAGGAAAACTTGATAGGTTTAATGAAGGGAGATACTGTAAAACTGACAACAGAAATATAGACACTGTGGTAAACTGCAGTGCACATCAGTGAGTGGAGCTATTAGATACATTTTTCAGTCTGAAAAAATATTTATAGGTAAAGATGTCAAAAAAATATTAGTGCATTCCTCCACTTTTCCACATTTGTTCCCCAATCAGCACACGCATTTGCATGGCGTAAACAAAGGTTTGAGCTCTGTGTTTAATCGTGCAACATGATGGCAAATGTATAGGGCAAAATAATTAGCATGATAATTAGTGAATCGTAATGTTTTCAAATAATTGCATGATGAGATTGCAGAGCCGAAGTAAGATTGGAATCACTTCTTTTCTTGGAGATGGTATTTCAGCAAATCATGAAAGATAGGGAAAAAGCGAACCACTGTTTCATCAATTAAAAGCAAGACAGTGTGACGGCAAACTATCCTTTAGTCCACCCCAATGTGTCTCACACGGGCGTTGTGTCTCATGCTGGTTTTGATAAATACACAGTTGGGCTTAAAATCAGTTTTGTGAATATTAGATCCACAAATATAAATGGGGATGCCAGCCATTAAAAAAGGTTAATAATGTTAGATTAATTTTGTTTTTGAAATCAGCTTGTAAACAAAATTTGCACTGATTTACACCTGACCTATTAGCAGTGCTCCTATATAACATATTGCATCATTAGAGAAAAAAATTGTTTAAGGTCTGAATTATTACTTCCCACATATTTGTTTTCCAAACACAGCATTGCACCTAAGACTAAACTGTATAATAATATTTGAAATAATGTGGCACCTTTGCAGCATTTATTTTTCCCCAGCACTGTGTTAAGCATATATGTTCATTTCACAAGACTGTTTGTGTTCGTTGTCATCTGTCAGTTCTGGGTATCCTATCTTCTGCCTTTTTTTTTTTTTTTCCTAGAAAAATGAACTCATTAGTTTAAAACTCCCAAATGCCACATTCAGCTCAAACAGCGAAGATGATAACCTGTAAAAAAAGAGAGGAGAAAAGAGAGAAGTAGTCTGGCAGGTTTTCTGCAAGTGGACGCTGTAATAAAAATGCCCCCTACTTTGTTGGGATGGTGTTTGTAGGGCTGCTGCCATATGTTACTTTCCTTTTTAGCTGGGATTATGCCATCATTATTGCTGATAAAAGCTGTTTACTGCCTTGGCAAAGGAGTGATGCTTGGCGCAGTTTGGAAGCCGCCATTCAGTTTACAGAAAAGTGCATTTAGTGCCAGATGCTAGGATCCAGGGGCTTTGTTATCTTTTCCCATTATTGGGATCATCCATTGTCTGTTTTTTTCTCCTTTTAACTTAGCACTGGCTTTGTTGTTTGTGTTTGAAATTCACTTTAGTTCAGGCAGGTGACATTGCAGGTTTTAGCTTGTCCAGCAGCGGCACCTCATGAGGTCGGTTGCTCGCAGGGACGGTGTCTCCTCCCGGTGCAGCTGGGGGGGCGGCCGGGTTTCGGGGCTGGGTTTCGGGGCCGGTGGGTGCCCGGCCCTGGGCAGAGGTGCTTGGCTGCAGGGGCTGGTGCTGCTGGGGGCACCCAGGTGAGGAGCATCACCGCCTGGGCGCCGGCACGGGTGATCCTAGAAACCTCAGCACCCAGGGCCTGGCACCATCATTGGGCTGCAATGAAGGAAGAACTGCAGAAAATGTGTAAATGAAAGAGAACATCATATTTCAGTCTGAAGGTGGCCATAATTCATATGTAAATGCTCTTAGTGTAGACTAACAGAGCTGTTGGACGGGCGGCAGCTCCGTTTGTGCCAGGCTTTCCATTAAAAATGGTTCTCTTCTCCATAGAGAAGAGAGCGTATCAGGTCTGAATCTTACTGAAAGCTGGGGAAAAGGAGCAGAAAGGCGCAGTGTGGGGCGGTGGCCGTGCCACCGGGCAGCACCCGCCCTGCGGGGAGGCTGGGGCACAACGGGGGGCACGGTGCCCTTCCCTGGCATGTGGGGAGGTGCACCAGCCTCCCACCACCCGGCTTCTCCTGCGCTGAGCTGCTCATCCTCCCGTGCTCGGCGCTGCCTGCGTGCGCCAGCCCCTCGCCGCCGGCCGCAGCTCCCGGCCCCCACACGCGGGGATGCCCTGGGGGGCGTCCGAAGGGCGGCTGCCGCTGGTGCAGAGCCTGGGGGCCGCGTGGCGGTGTGGGGATGGGGTGATGCGGGGAGGGGCTGACCCTCACCCCCTTCCAGCAGCTCCGGGAGGCCTTTGGTGGCTGCGTGTGGCTGGTGCTGGGGTCGTCACCTCCTGCGGCACCGCACGTCCGATGCGTGCCCCCAGGACCCGCGCCTCGCAGCGCCTTAGCCAGCCCCTTGCGACAACGCCAGCGACTTGGATAAAATATGGCATGACATGGTTTTTCTCTGCTTTTTGTTGTGAGGAAGAGCAGTTGCAGCCTGCGCCTGTGCGTCGGTGGCGGGGCTGAGAGCCCGGTATGCAGCGTGTGACCCAGCGAGCGCCTCGGCGTCCCCTGCCTCCCCCTTTTGTTTTCCGTGGGCCATCTTCTGAGTCCCACTTGGTACCTGTGGATGCATTTGTTGATCTTACCCTTGCTAGAGGCGTGGACTCGCTGTTCCCACACCGCTTCTCCAGGGCCCACCACCCTTCCGTGGTGTGCAGGGGCCCCTCGGGCACCCCCAGGTGCAGTCCTGGGGCTCTGCTGAGCCCCCTGCCCCGTGCCGGCTGCCCACGCCGGCCCCCCCATCCCGGGCTTCATGGGAACCTTTCACATAGCAAACATTGGATGCCAAGCGCAAAAGCGCCTTGTGCCCACGCAGGCGGTACCGCAGCCCCCCCAGACCCCCCAGTCGCCCTCCC
>JAVJGI010000065.1:2059613-2086759 GCA_035590275.1 Ibycter americanus | reverse complement strand
ATGTAATTAATTCAAGGGGGAAAATGCTTTTACTGTGTAATATTTAGTCACATATTTCAAGAATAATAGCGCTTCTGTCAGAGAAGTTCCATTTTTTACAGGTATTGCTTTCAGAGAGATAGTGGGATGCGAGTTGGGAGGAGGTTTCACGTCTTGGGTCTGGCTGCCCTCAGCGCAGCAGCTGTTGGTTGGCACCAGCATCGTCCTCCTCTGGCTCCGTGCACACCAGGACGGGGCACGCTGAGCGGGTCCCAGCCCCACTCCCCAACCCAGCGGCGCTGGGCAGGCAGCGGGGATGGCTCCAGCTCACTCCCGCTTCGGTCCAATGCTTGGCTTTTTGCAGCGACCTTTCCTCATACGCCCCTTCCCTGGGACACGCCGGCGGCTGCTGTGGCCATAAAACCTGGTCTCCTTCCAGGTACTTTCAGCAACATTAATTGATGGCTGAGCAGGCTCTGCTCTCGCGCTTCTGCTCGGCACCGGGTGTCTACCTTCCAAGGAAGCCTTCACTATCCCAGCCCACAAGGCCCAGAAACGTGTGAATTGGGGTCAGGAGACCACCCCGGGCTGGAGCAGACCCACTACAGGGGCACTTGCCTGCCTGCTTCTCCTCGTGCCCCCAAGCCGTGGTGCACGGCCATGCTGGCAACAGCACTGGCTCAGCACTGGTTTGCTGAGGCACCTTCCTCAACTGCACTTGGAAATTTATGCCTGTGACTCCCGTTTTGCATTTACTCCAGTTAACACAGAAACCCTAATTACCCAGATTGAGGGAGCTGGGAGTCCATAAATGGAGAGCGACATGGCAGAGCTTGGCAGCAGCCTGAGCACCAAGGTGGCCAGAGATGTGGAAATATCAATTTAGGGGACACCAACAGCAAGCAGACATGTGGCACTAGGGCCACAGGTAGCCCCAGGCATCGGGGACGGTCCTGAGACCCACTTGTGCTTTTGAGAGGTCTAGGCATGGGCTGGGGGAGAGTTCGGGGCCAGCCCTCACCCCTCCCGAGCCCTGTATGTGGACGTGTGCCATGTCCCAGCACGTGCCCCCACCAGACAGAAGTGCCCATCATCCCCAGGCTGATGGGCACCCACAGGGGCGGAGGGCACCTTCCCTGCTCCGTGCCCCGCAGCACTATGTCCTGGCACGCTCCAAGATCCTGGCAGCCATCCCAATGCTGCGTGCGTATCCTCCTGTCAGAGTTATAGGATGGAGATCAACGGAGGGTTTCTAGGGCAGCCAGCGTGGTGACAGCATCCAGGAGCCATGCTACAGCGAGAGGGCAGGCCCAGGCAGAGGTCCATCATGCATGGGGGTGGGCATCCAGGCACCACACACCAGCCACCCACCGCAGCCCAGCAGGATGCTCAGGGCCAGCACGGTCCATGGGGAGCAGGACTGGGTGCAGGGAACGGGGCGCAGCCTGCATGCGGTGGCTGGGGAGCGCAGCATGCTGATGCAGGGTGTTATGATTGTCAGCATATGCTGGCTATTAGTGTGCCTTTTATTTAATTTTTTTTTTTTTTTTTTTAATACAGTTTACATTGCTAGTGGCGGTGCAGGCTTAATTGCTACCTTGCCTGAACGCAGCTCAGTTTTGTAGTTACTCAAGCAGGAGGTTTTTAAAACTGTGAAATAGTTTCCCCTCCTGCATGCCCCCAGATCAGGTAGAAAATGGGGAAAGAACTGCTAAATGATGTATTTAGAAAAAGCTGTTCTACAAGAGTATTTGAAACATTACAGATCTGCCAGAAGGTCCATTAACATAAATGTTTAACTCAGACACACACAAACTTATGTACCGAAATGAAAATGTTTCATGCATTAATTTGCTGCAGAAGGTACTAACATAACAATTAGAACAACATTCTGCCTGCTTATACTTAAATTTCCTGGGGCAGTGTTTCGGTGGTAATGCATAGCATTGATATAGGATCTCCTTGACTCTTTGCGCAGCACATCACAGCACTGCAGTTCATTCTGCTAAATCAAATTCGTACAGTTTTAAATCTGGCATCGAAGGAACTGGGAGAGACAGGCAGTAACACAGAGTTTTGGGAACAGGGGTGCTGGCTTTGGTGCCCTCTACGCAAATCAGCCAACGCCACATGCCCATGCTCCCGATGTCCCACGCTATGTTGGTACACAAACAAAGAAACCTGCCTCTTCCTTTTGCTTGCTTTGAAAGTGGATGGCAAAGACAGTTAAAATAAAGCAGAGGAACCATCAAGCTAGCTAGTGTAACGCTGGGCTCATTTCATTAGTGCTCCCGGTTTGGTTCTGTCACATCCATCGTTTTTGCTGGGCTCAGTGTTTTTTCCTGGCCCTGTCTTGCAGGTCGAGCTACCCTCTCGGAGAATATTTGAGTGCTGAGTTCTCCCAGCATGCAAACACTGGCTTCACTAGCTGGGAATATAGAATCACGGGGGGTTTCCATCCCAGTCCCGCGGCTGATGTGGAGCTGGGTTTTGTTGTTGGCATGCTGATCCCGTCACATGGTGCTGCGCTGCAAACCTCCGACAGCCGCGGCGCAGGGTGGGGGAGCAGCAACTGCAAACATTCCTCCTCTAAGCAAATGCTTGTCCTAAACTGAGCACCGTAGAATAAAAATGGAAACATAAAAATAGCAGTTGGAAAGATAAAACAGCATTTATAGTACTAATAAAACCGTTGTGGCTTCCACAGGAAAACATGCTTTGTAACCTAATGCTTACCTGGAAAGACTGTCGAGTTTCTGAGAGTTATAGCTGTTTTTGTAAGAGAAGCACAGAGATTTGCTTCAGGGCTGAGTGATAGATTCTCCTGCCTGGAGCATCCCAGTGTGTTTATACATGGCTTGTATGGCAGCTTTCATAAGACATTTACCCCATGATTTGCGATGAGCTTATGTGTGAATAATTAATGGCAATTAATCCTTAATTACAGTAATTAGGCAAGTCACAGGAAATTAAGCTGCAGCTGGAGAAGACCATGCCTGGGAAGAGAGGATTGGGGGCTGTGTGAATGTGCCATTCACTGACAACATTACGAGGATGAGCAGTATTCAGCAGCTTTGGCATTTCTATTGGCAGCCTTGGGTAGGACAAGAACGCTCAACATTAGCAGCAATCTATAGTTGTCTACAAGAGTTTTTAGTTCAAGTGCCAAAATGTTATGTTGCATATGGTGATTATCTAAGTTTATTGGTTGCCATAATTCAAATGGGTGTAATTGTTTTTGGCTTGATAGTGACATTAGAAACTGGAGCTTTTATGTGTTCATAGGTTCTGCTGGCATCAGCCATGGTTCAACTTCTAGAAACAATTCATCCAGGTTTGCAATTACGAAAACGGATGCTACAAATGGCTTGAAATTAACGGAGAAATTTTCAATGATTAAAAAAAAAAGACAACAGCAAAACTGGCAGTTTCTTACTTGAGCAGCTAATTGCTTTATTATTAGCTGCCTTTCCCATTGAAATGAGGATTGCACAAGGTAGAGCGTGTGCAGTCTGCTGTCTGGTTTGGGGAGTGGGACCAAGTGGGAGAAAAATGGGAGCCCTGGCAGGCAAGAGTTCACAGGCAGGAAAGCCCCATCTGAGAAGATCTCGTGTGCTAATGCTGAGCCATGCCATTGTACTTGAAAGCAGGTCTGTGCTAGAAGCCTTTTGCCCTGGGCAACCCACAGCGAGGCTGTTTTGCAGCTCAAGAGCAGCAGCCTTCCCCATCATTAATGTGCAAAGTTTTTAAACCTCATGATTAAACATGTTTCAGTAATTTACTAGGTTTCCAAGTGGCAATGTTTGTGCCAGCAACAATCTGGGGCAGAGGCATGGAGGGAAGCACACATTAGTATCAATGAAACCTACAAAAAGCAATCAGTAATTTATGAGCTTATGGAAAAATGCCCACATGTTCTCATCAAATTATAGGGTTCCTATAATTTACTCAGTGACTACAAGGTGCACGCTCCCAAACCTGCTGTGGTGTGTTAACTGAACCTCTGATTAGATTTAATCCAAACAACTAATCTGTTAAAGGGTCCTGAATAAATAGGCGATATGGCCAGGCCAGGGTATTATTTCAGACTAAGACGACAACTGATGAGGAGGTCAGCCAATTACACACTAAAAATGTACAGTAATCTGCTGCAGGTCAGGTATGTTTACGGCGACCCCGCCTAAATACTGCATGTATGCCTTCGGGTGGCTTGCGCAGTGCGAGTCTCTAGCAGGGAAGGCAGGAGGAAGATCTCTTACGTTTTAGAAATAAAAGCCTGTAGCCAGATGTTTGTGAGATCTGTACTTGTTTGTAATACGGAAACGTGTAAAAACTTCAGCTCCTTGCATGTGGAATCTAGATCAATTTTTAATTTACTTGTACGCATGGATGACTCATTTGAAAAAGAAAATTGTGGCATCAAAAAAAAGACATTTCAGTGTGCATAGGTTGCTGCATTTATCTGTTTCTCATGCACTCTGGAGTGGAAATAAGTCACAGTATCTTAATAATGGTCTTGATTTTATAAATGATTTTTCCCCTTGAAATAAGCAATCCATTCATTTTAATATGTAGAATTGGTTTGCTAGCAGGGCGACAGTTTAAAAAGACTTCCAACTGTGACACAAGTGCAACCATATTGCTTCCTATTACTCGCTAAGGTAGTTGTTTAGAAGAGAGAATGTTCTCCCTGGAAATGTTTAAAGTGCTGTAATTTTATTTAGGATAATGAGGATTTATAACAGTTTTACCATATGAAAACCTGCCTTTAGACAGAGCGAAATAGGCGGTTGCGGTTATTGAGTGTGCTAACGGTGGGGTTTTGTGCGTGGTAAGGCGAGGGGAGGTGTTTGTGTCTGGTCGTGCAGCAAATCCGTCACCGGGCCCAGAACATTCCCCACCGCCGCGTGGGATAATTCATCACCAACATGTATGGATTTCTCTGCTTTAATCGCTCTAGATGTTAATTAAAATCCTGTTTCATAGAATATTTTAATTTCGAGATTTGCCCAGCTGTACAGCCTTGGCTATGTTGTCAGGATTGAGCCACCTAATAACAAATCGCTGAATTTAAGCCTAGACGGGAATTCGGGGGAAATTCCAGCCCGGTGAAATTCGCGGGGAGTTTGGCCGCCGGCGTAAGGGGGACCGGGACTGCCGCGCTGTGTGCTGCTGCTCGGCTTGGCTGTTTTGTCGTTAGGCCTTTAAACATTTTTAGCTCATTAAAACTGCTTTCCTTTCATTACTAATATTGCTTCCTGTGCAGTATCGGCCGAGCTGAGCTGGTATCAGGGTAGTGGCTTAACAGTACATTTAATGCCCTGTTTATAAATATAAAGGAGAAGGAATTGAACTGTTACAGATTTTATCAGGTTTTATCTCCTCACTGAAAATCTTAGCTCTCAAAACATTTCTAATTTCCCTTATTTGAAGGCTCAAACAGTTTCAAATTACTGCCCGTGGATTGTTCTTGACATCAAGAATGGTAAATTTGAGCTGTGGAAACGCTGGAATGTGTGGTGTGTGCTTTTCCTGAACAAGGGAATTCAACGGGTAAATTACAGTCATTTACTTGGAGTGTAATTTACTGAGAGCCTTTAGGCAAATGCAGGAGAAAGGACAGCAGAACAGAAAAAATAGCTAAAACAGGGGGCTCCCCCTCCCTATTCACATGAAATACAATCTATATTCACGTGACAAGGATAATAAAAACTTTCTTATTTAAAATACATATAATTCTTATTATTTTTTCAATTCGTAAGGCAGGCATTTGTAAGTATGACTGATTTATGTGAAGATAAGATTTTAAATCTTGCTAAATTATCCACACATCTTCTTAGCGTTGTGTATTTTGCATATATCAGTATCTGCATGCAATCATCCCATATTTGAAATTGATAAAACTGCTAATTTTATGCCTAATAACAGATCAAGTATCTGAAACTGTCATCGAGCTAATGGAAATTGCTGTTTTCATCTGATGGAAATATTCAATATTTAATCAATTTTTTAAAAATAAAAATGTTTATCTAATGGAATCTGTGACAAAGATACACAGTTGAATTTTTATGTGAAATTAGAGCCTAAAAATAAATACTGGCATATTTTTTCCTTCGTTTAAATGGTGGAAATGTGGTAAAGAAGCAGCCAACGTTTTCTGATCTCTAAGTACATGCACATGTAGAATAATTCTCAGGAAGTATTCTGACCAAGGCTTTCCACGTAAAGCAGTGTGCATTGTAGTAATTGCTAAGCAAACAGAAGGCAGTGTTGTAAAGTGGTTTTGTATAGCATATTGTAATTTGACACTTAAGTTGTGCCCTGCATTACCCTGTGTCATAATTGATGGCTAAAGAAAAGCACATGCTATGCTAATCCTTTGTTAGAATAGCTTGTTAAATTGTGGTTGCCAATTTAAAATAAACTATGGAATGCTTGTCTATATTTTAAGGTTTGTAGTCTACAGTTTTAAACAGTCATTTTAAAGCTGTTTTTCAACTTTATGTTGCATGCACACTATTCTGCCTTTGCACACAAGGTCAGCATGTTCGCTAGTTTAATAGCAGACCATCAAGAACAAAATCAATGAGCTGCATGTTTCACACTAGTATCACAAGGGATTTTCCCATTTATAGCACATTTGTGTACTGATCCCAAGTTTAAAATGACAATATTGATGCCCTATTAGAGCTGTACCGAAATGGACATTGTACGGCTGATGCTGAAAGTTGTCTGAACACACTCTTTTCCCAGACTCGTGTTCTACTTTTTGTCTAGCTTAACAAATATAAATAAGCCCAGACAGCCTCCCTGCACCGCAGAGCAGAGAGGGGCTAAGCTCCCACATTGCACATTTGCAATAGGTGGAATTCCTCGACTGCAGATTTCAAATCAAGATCTTTCGTAGTTGGTGCGAGGAGGATTATGAGGCTGCGTCTAAATAATCATCTGTGTGCTGATTACTGAAAATAAAGTGGCATTATTGCTTATGGATGAGATAAGGCAGCTCTGCCCTGGGAAGACGCAAGTGCGAGTTCTGTGGGAATTTTATGAGTCCTGGTGCGGTGTAATCAGCCGCCACCAGCTCTAATGGAAGGATAGCTCCCCGATCTGCGGGGGAATATATCCTGTGCCACGGAGAGGAAATGTTACTTCTGCAGAAGAAAATGATTTAATGTTGGTAGAAGGGTTATTCATTTATAAGGGATTAAAAATGACTTCAATATAATACCTTTAATTTGTAATAATGGTCTGCGGGACTGTTTCCTGTCTAAAATAAACCGTTTGACTGGCATGTTCATTTTGATCTGTTCGGTTGTATGGTATATTAGAGGGGATAAAGGTATTATTTTCAGTTATTGTATATTCAATTAAGCTGGTGAGGTCCCCAGTCACTGGGTAGCAGGGAGGTGTAAGGCTATCTATCCCATGGCCCACGCCTGACCCTGGGGAAGCCGGATTCCTTGCCTGCCTGGGGAATCAAGTCACTGCCCTGCCGTGACTCGCCTGCCCGGCACGGCATGGCACAGCTCAGGGGGCACGACTCTGGCACGCAGAGTGCGGCTGCTTTTGTTAATTGCGTTGATGGGAGTAAAGCACGTAAACGTTGAAGCTTGGGGTGTGCAGAATGCTTTTGGTTTTGAAGGACTGCAAGGAAAAAAAAAAAAAAAGAAGGAAACCTTTGCACTTGAGCTCTGTACATAATCAGCTGTGTTACTTTCTGAAGAGCAAATGCTGTGTGTCTGGAGATGGGTGACACTTTGTGTGGCCTGGACCCCAGTGGCTGCAACCACAGGGCTTGCCCTCCCGCCCTGACATCCAGCTCCGGAGCCCAGAGCGTCCTCCTGCCCAGAGCTCCCTCCCACGGCCCCTCTGGGGTGGCCGCACTCTGTGTGGGCACTAATCCTGGACAAAGAGGGATGGTAACAGTGCTGCATGCGTCTGAAGGCACGCAGGTGACAAAACATGTTCACCCTCACTTGAGCTGCCCACAGATCAGTCGTGTGTCCTCTTGCAGGGCTTGATTTGTCTCTTCACTGGGAAGTAAACAAGTGGAGGACCAGCTGGCTCTGATTCAGCACACGGGGTATTGCCGGTTTTTAGGGTTTAGTAACAGGATTTGCTGTGTTGCATGCTGGTTTTGTTAAAGTTTCAGGTTTTGGGACCACCAGAAAATCTCAGCTTCCTTGTCAAAAAAAAGAGGTGGCTTCCAGTCTTCACAGACACATTGAAAAGGTTGAAAAGGTGACCCAGAAGTCTCCAACACAGGAGAGCAGATAACGGACTCCATGTTTATTACTGCTAACATTCTCATGCTTTTTAAATTAGCACTGATGGGGGGAAGAGGAGGGAGGAATCTGATGCATATTTTTATGAACCATAGTATTAGCAGCTTGGTACAGGGCAGCATTCTCAGAAATTCTCTGACCAGTCCTGGTGTGCCTGGAAGCACTAGGCAGTAAAGAAAGGTTATACAAAAATCCCCACATTCTGAGAAATAAACATACAAAGAGGTGTCTTTCAGTGTAACTGAAGAATAGACAGCAATAAACAGCTAAACAAAATAAATGTATAGTGCTTGCAAATTTACTTTTGTTACAGATCAAAAATACAAGACAGAGCACTATCTGGTAGTGAAATACAAGCAGAATTAATCTGAATAAACATTTCCAGCATGGTTGTTCTGGAAAAAAGGCATGCTCTCCTTGCGATGTTTGGTACAAAGTAGCAATACTGCAGCAGAATCCTGCTCTCCTGCTTTAATTCTCGTGTATTTAGTGCAGAACTGCTGTATGGTGTATTGGGAAAGAAAAAAACCCACCAACCAACAGAGCCAATTTTGATTGGAACAGGCAGGATTAAAACGCAGGATTATCCCTGCAAAGGGCTATATCGGGTGTGCAGCTCACTGACCTTTTTGAGGAGCGAGCATATGTAGAGTTGTGCTAGAATAAATCCTAATGCCGGTGAACTTCCCGTGAGCAGGCGAACACGCACACGAAGGGTGTCCTGGGCAGCGCTCTGCTACCTGTGATCAGTACTGGGCGTTCGCGTGTGTACGTTTAATTCCAGTTCTCAGCCCAAACAGTGTCTTTGTATGAATATGTGCTTGGAAATAGTGTTCCTATAGGTTCGGGTGATATAAATAATGTATGTGGAGAAGCTCATAAATGTAAGCTCGAATTTTCCTCAGTAGTTTTTGTTCTCAATCACCTTGATGAAACAATCTTGAAGGCGCTCTCCTTTCCGTGGCATTTGGAATGAGTCCCTGACAGGCTGATTTTCCACCCCTGTTGTGATGCTGCTTTCTCTAGTTAATATTCCTCTGTAAGTGTCGTACCAAAGTAAACCAAAGGAGCCCAGCTCATGACACTAAGGCTGCATTTGCATTAATTATGCAGTCAGGGCTGGTGAGAAAATGCTGTCACAGAGAGAGAGGCAGTAAATGAGAACCCTCCGAGTGCGCCTGAATGAAGAGCATTAAGTTCATTTACATGGGAGCAGGACGAGCCGCTCAGGCTGCGGAGAGGGAACAATGGCATTTCTCTTGTCGGCTCGCCCGCCGTTATTGTTCTGTGGCTTAATGACTTAAAGGCAGAGTGGTTGTGCTGACAAAAAGACAGCCAAGATCCCTTTGGTATTAATAACAGCAATAATAATTAATAATATCCCACTAATCGGGCAGCACATGCCAGCCCCCAAGCCAGCAAAGCCCTGCCCGGCAGGAAGGCCACGGCCTGGCCTGGCATGGTGCAAGGTGTCCCAGGCCGCCATGGCCCCTCACGCCCCTCTTGTTGCCCGCCAGTGGCACTCGATGCTGCCACTGGGCCCCTTCCGGCGGCACCAGGCTGGGGGACAGGCCCTGCCGCTGCTGGGGGGCCAGTGGGAGAGGAGGGGCCGTGGGGCCACGGGGCTGGGGCCTGCATGGGCGACATGGCGGGGGCCTGGAGGGCCTGGCCGGGCCCCGCGTGGGCGGCCTCTGCGGGGCTGCCAGGCCTGGCTCTGCCAGGGAAGAGCGGGAATCTTTCCGTTTGTTTATTTTCCAGTGATTTTTCATGTGGTTCCAGCATCCAGGCCTTCAGTTTTGTAGCAAAATTGCTCCTCTTGGTGCCAGGACTAATGGTGGAAAATTGCTCGTTTCACTTCTGGAATTTTGCCCTCTCCGCTGCCGAGAGCGGAGGTCCCCGCTGACGGGGTAACGCTGCGAGTCCCCCCCATTGCCAGCCCTCATCCCAAACCCACGTTAAAATGCTGGAGACTCCTTTGGCTAACGGCACAAATAGGGGATGTGAAACCGTATGTGAAAATATCTACTGGGTTTTCTGAGTAAACTTCACGTGAAAATACGAGCGTAGAAAGGCAGAGTGCCTGGGTGGGTGGGTACGGATCGAAGTACTCCCGTCCTGGTCTTAATGATGATCAGCTGTGAACTGCGGTACCTGTGTGTTTAAATGAGGGCCACCCTGCTCCGCCACTGCCCGTTGCGTCCCCGTCGCCCTCTTGCCCTCCTGGGTGTTTCTGCGTACGAAACAGGGTGTATCAGAGCTGTGCTGACAATGATGTCTGCCCTGCGCTGCATCCAGATGACACCTCTGATTTCACCGTATTCACTTTACAGCAGTCGGGTTTCTCCAGATTGTTCTTCTGCCATCTATATGCACGTGTGCATCATGTGCATTACAGAAGGAAAGCAAGAGTTGTGACCCATATGCTTACAGAGATACAGCTATGGAAGATGTTATATATGGTCATTAAGGAGAAATATTAATAAGTAGGTAAAAAATAAAAGGTGTGCTCCTTAATCCATTTATACGTAAAGATTGATCTCCTAATCTATTACAATACAATAGTTTGGGACTTCTTTTCATCAAAATGTGGAGGTTTCTTTTAAAGTTCAAAACTTGTTGTCATCTCTCTTTATCTTCAAGACTTTCAGACACTTTAAACTACAGTTTAAATTTAAAGTCACTTTTTTTACTCATATGCTGACATAATTTTCCTTGGAATGATTTATATTTCAATAATAGCTTAAATTACATTTTGCATTCTATGCTTTGATGTCATGCAGGAGGTGTCATCACAAGATAACTTTCACATCTGAGAGTCAATAAATTGTGCTTAAGTAGTCTAATGAAAATACTGTAAATGACTATATAGAGTTATACACAGTAGAGATATGCAGTACAGACACACATATATATTTAACAAAGGACTGTGTTTGATCATATGGTGTCATTAGCTTTGACACCATTGTATGGTACCAGTTTACAGTGATATGAATCCTATAATACTATATCATGCTTTTATCCACTAAATAAAAACCTGCCCTATGTTTTATTACAAAGTAGGTGGCCTGGAGGAAAAATATATGTATTCTTTCCTTTTGGAATAAAATATGCATTTGGGCTTCTCATTTCATCTCCAATCTGTGTTATTCCTTAAAAATGCAGAACTGCCTGAAGTCCTCTTTAATATTTAATTCAACAACTTTTTAATCTGTCATTATGCTGTGATGAAGTAAGCATCAAGTGTCGCTGAAAAAGATTAAATTATACTTGGAAATAGGAATTGAAATGATTTAGGGTTGGAGGCTGAATATTTGCTTTGCACAAGTAATAATAGTAGGAGCTTGGGTGAAGCACGGGTTTGGATCTGGCTCTAATGCCTCTGCCGATCCCCTCTCCCTGGTGGCTGCCCCTTGATTTACTCTGGCACTGCCAAGCTTTATTTGATTTAAATGGAAGTAGGAAGTGGAAATTCCACACTACAATACATTAATTACTCTCTGCTACTCCTTACACTGATTTTCTTTTTCTCTGTAAACATCATAAACTCTGATGCAGGCAACCCAATGGATAGCCGCTCTGAGCTACCCTATATTTTCTTGTTAACAAGCTTATCTTAAAACGGAAAAGCAGGAATAATTAATATCTACCTCTGGAAGAATGGATGATGTGAAACAGTGGAACACTTGTTCCTGTCCATTCATGAGGGATGCCCCCGTGTGTAACGAGAGGACTTGTGCCAACATCATCCGATTGCTTAACTTAGGCTCTCACTCTCCGTTTCTTTTCTGAAGCCGCCTTTGAATTTCTCTGCTGGGTTCTGGAGAGAAAGGGAAGAGCAATAGCACATTGCAGCCATGAGAGACCCAGATTCAAAATCTGCTTTATGTGCAGTCAAACGAGCAGTGCTCATGGTCCCACTTTGGCCGTGATCTGAGTGTGTCAGGAGCCCCATGTGCCATTCAGCACTGCCGGGTGTAACTCCTTCCTCTCCGGGAGCACTCGCAGCGAACGGTGTGTGACGGGGGGCGAGGCAGGGAGGGAGGGAGGGGAAAGGAGATCCATGGTGCCCCCGGCAGAGAGCCTGGTGGGGCTGGACATCTCAGCACCCTCCCACACAACAGCTATTTCCAGTCATATATAGCAAAGATAATTTTGAAATCGTGGTGAGTTTTCCTAGGAAGAACATCTTCATGGCTTTGATGGCACCACCACCTGACAGAAGAAAAGCTATCTCAAAGCTCAGCTTCCTCTAAGGTGTGAGGGCGAAAGAGCCAGATTGTAGGAATGTTACAGAAATTTCTTTAACGGCTGCCTATATTACAGGAAAGTTGTGTCTCCACTATTGCAAGGTTTAGTCCGGAGTTTGATGGACCTTGCAGCCCATCTTGAGAAATGGGCCCACATTACTTGTTTATAATTCTGGCGAAACCATTCTTTCTTATATAGCATATTGTAAAAAAGAATCCATTCCCTCATATCCAATGCATTATTTATAATTGTTCTCCCTTCTTTGTAGAAATGTGACTATCTATATGAATAATTGATTGCAATTATTAATTGGGGAACATGCAGTATTTTCACACAACTCGTGTTATCCGGCGGGAGTGCTGAGCACGCCAGCAGCTCTGCAGCTCGTGCGCTGGGTTTCGGCCCCGTTGTCATGCTGCAGACGCTCTCCCTGAGCCCTGGCAGGGGGCTTCTCTGGTTGTGGGGGCTCCGCCAGCTCGCCCACCCCAGAGCAGCGCTGGGGGGGCACAGGCGGGTCCCGTGCTGCTGCGCGCACTCCCCACTGCGTGCCAGGCCCCCGGGGCCCGCTGGCTGGGGGGGCTGGCAGCGGGGGACGTGGCCGCTCCCCCCCCCGGAGGCTGTAGGTGTCTGCGAGCGCTGATCTGGTCTTGTGCAAAGGTGAATTTTGTCTGACGGGGACAGAACTTTTTTCTAGTCTAGAAAGATGTATAACGTACTGTCAGAGAACAAGCCTGATATGTGCCGCTGTAGAGCTGAGCACCTTTTAACCTCTTCAGACTGTAAATTCTGAGCAGTTGATATTTGAGTGTAATTCCTCTCAAACTGGCATTATTATTTGATTGCAATGAATTACCTTTTTAAAAAAAATCATAAGTATAAATTCACTTGACTGATCCTGCAAATTATTTATGATGTAGTGTTTTGGTCTAGGATAACCTTTTAAAATAAATCAGTTTTTCAATAATAGTTCAATGTTTGCCCACCTAATGGCGTTCCCATTAAGATCTGCATTTGTCACCAACCTGCCTTTTCAGCTTGTGCAGGAGACAAGTTACCGCCCCTAAACCCACTATGCTTGTAGGGTAAAGTAAATGCATGTCTTTGTAGGAGAATAAATAAAAAGAGCAAGCTGAGTCAATAAGCGGGTTCAATTCATGCCTCTAGCAATGGCGGACAGCTCATTTTGTAGATGTGGGTGTTTTGTTTACATTTATAATGCAGCTTTATTTAATGCTGACAGATATAGCTTGTGGCAAATGATAGTCAGAATGTATGAGCAGTCATAATGCTTCTGTCTTCTTATAGTGTGCTGCTGAAAATAAGCAGTTCACCTCTGTTTTTATTGAGGAAAGGATATGAGACAGCTATAGCTTCGTGAGGCTATTTATTGAGTTGTTTTACTAGCTGTGAACATGCCGCTTTATAGCAGTTGTGAAAATGGACTTTGCTAGTGTGTGGGAAAGGAAATAACATTGCAGTATACAAGGGTAGTAAAAAAACCCTCTATAAATAATTTTTCAGACTGAAGAATATTCTCATTTAAACAGCTAGAGAGTCTGGTGATTTTTGCCAGATGCCAGCTTTTCCTGGGATGGTGTTAGGTTACAGTTGCTTTACCAAACGCTATTAATATTTTAATGTAAAAAAATAAAATTTGGTTAAGCCCCTTCAAGCTGAGGTGTTCAAAAGCTTTGTAGGGAAAGTTTTGCATTGTTGCGCAGTCTTGTATATTTACAAACCTCTCAATATTTAATAGTGCGGTGTGATCTTTAGATCCTCAGGTCTGGAAGGAAAGAGCCTGCCTTGTTTGGCAAAGCTTGTGAAATGCAGGTTTAATTTGGGCTTGACGTGACTTTCTGCTTTATGTTGATGCGCAGCCCGTGCGTGGCTTCCGCGTGATGAGCGCTCACACACGGGTGATGTAAGCGAGCTCTCTGCGCGCGCTGTTTATACCGAAAGGAACTGGGGACACGGCTCAGAATTCAGGTGACTCTTTGTACGTAGGGTTTATCCCCAGGAACGTGAGGCCAGGCTTTGGCCAGGCAAGCTGCGCTTCTGTTGCCGGGGCTCTCGCCCAGCACTGCCGGGGGCAGCTGGGGAGGCTAGCCACGGGATTTGCCTCCTGCCACCCCAGCTTGCTTTCCCCAGCACTGCTAGCCGACCTGCTGCGGTGAGAAAGCCCCAGCACTGGCAGCTCGGGTGCAAGCCGGGGCTGCGGCACACGCCGTCCCTCTGGCAGCCCCCTGGTCCCAAGGCAGCGGGATCTCGTGGGAGGAAGGCTGCTCGGGCGTTTGCTGGAGGAGCCGCAGTAGTGTCTGCGTTTACCTGACGCTGCTGGTAACCGGCCATTTACTGCTGCTACATGCTACTTAGCTTGTGGTATTTTGAGTCTTAAATATGTAAAATGTGGTATTAAGGATTAGGCAGGATTTGAGGAGTTCGCTGCCTTTTCTATTTTTATTCACGTGTTCAGCAGCAGCACTGAGGGGCACAAATCATTTTCATGTATGCAAAAATAATTTCGAAAATGGTATTAGTCTCAGCAGGTGAGGCCTTTTGTTTCTTCCATGTTTATGTACAAATTCCTAGGGAACACTAAATATTAAATTGAAATAACCCTCCCTTATTATTACACAGCCACGGATTCAATTTAATTCTCTTCAGATAAGGTTTTTCTGGACACGTATTTGCAATTGCCTGTCCTGTAAATACAGTTCAGACTACAGCCAACGGCTCATTCCTACCTGCCTTTTCTGCAGGAAAGGCACTGTATTTCTGTGCTTTTGGATTTTTTTTGATGTAGACACTTTCCTTCTCATTCTCGTTTTGTTTATGGATTACCAGAGTGCTGTAAGATGTCCCCCTTCCCCCCTTAACTGGACAAAGAAATGGGTTAATCTCTCCACAGAGCTATTCCTCTACTTCACCACCTGTTTCCAAATCCCAGTTGCCAAAGCAAGAAAAACAGAGAGCCCGCTCTGAGCCTGAAGACTGTGGGGATGGCGAAGCCCCGGCACTTATTGCACACAGGGACTGAGGCTAAAAATGCAGGGTGAAAATGCGGAAGAATTTGCTATGTGTGTTTTCTTGTGGCTGGCAGACAAGGTAGCTCTTTAAATTGCATCACTACTGTTCATGTTTTATAGCCACCCGGGCGTCAGACATTTGGTGCTAGTGTATAATGCCTTCTCATGGAGAGCACAAGGACTTTTAACACCTTTGCTCTCTTCCTCTGACAAGATAACCTGGAGATTCAGAGGTGAGACTATAATCAGCCAAAATTTTACATTTCATTCTTTACGCTAAGGAATTAGTTTCATTTTTATGAAAATAAATATATGGTCTATCTCTCCTAATAAGACTGTCTCCACTGTGTTTAAGTAATAATCATTTATTGTTTAAATACAGTAGAGGCTGTAACAAAATGCTGTCAAGAGCCATCACACTCATTAACCTGCCAGCTAATTAGCCTCCTCCTGCCTGATTGCTGACAAGTTCTTCAATCTGAACCTATCGCTGTTGTGTCAGCGCTGAAGCACCAAGCGAAGTGGAGGAGGGCTCCATTAGATGTTTGCGAACAAAGTCTGTGCATTAAAGGTTTGTTTTCTGCACTCCAACAAATGTTACAGCATTAATATTCTCAGCTATAATTAAATTGGCAACTCTTAATTATGGTAATTAGTGCGTTAACCATTTCTTTCCCGGCGTCGCTCCCAGCCAAGGCTTGGGAGTTCAAAGCAAAAGCCAAGGTGATGCCCGTTGCCCTGTGGAGCTGATGTGACGGGGGGTCAGAGCCCCTCCTTTCCCAGGCTGCCAGCGTTCCCAGCATGGAGCGTGGGGCAGAGGAGGAAGAAAAGCCGGGGTGCATCGGCTCCAAAGACCTTACACTTAGCGTTATGGAAACACCTATGGAAATAACAATGAATGCAAATCTCCCCACCTAAGTCAACCAAGTTGTCAGGCAGTGCTTTGGTTGGCTGCCACAGGAGCAGAGCAGAGCAGATTGCTCGTTCCGCAGTCTCCCAGGCTCTGTAATCAGTCGCCCAAATTTTCTCTCTCAGAGAATTCAGGAAATTAGTTTTTTTCAGTCTCAGTTGGTTGCCTTTGACCTAATGTTCGCACGACAAAACCAACGTGTAAATTGCCGTAATTTGCATTAGTGCCTCGGTTTTAGGAGTGCCTTGACAGCAGATTGACAGCAGGGTGCATGTCCCCGGTGGCATGGAGAGTCACTTGAAGGACCCGATGGAGGTGCTGGTTCAGAAGGTACTAGTTCAGAAGATCTCCAATCCGTATGCATTGCCTGGTGGCACTGTGTTCAAAGGGGAAGCAGCTTGCTTTTGGTACAGGGGATGAGGACTGGCTGTGCTGCTGCCTTGGGGCTGGTTGGAAATAGGTGCCAAGATATTTCATTATTGCCTTAGTTCCTAGTGCTTTTCAGCCAAGACTCCTCAGGACTTTGTGGAGTGACCTAAGTGCCACAGTCTTATTTGCCTTCTGAAGAAACTGAGGCACGAGGAGAAGAAGTGGTTTGTCTAAAATCACACTGCAGTTTTGTCAGAGGCTTGGGGCAGAGACCTAGATGCCTGAGCTCAGTGCACATGCCGATTCACCGCCCCTGCTCCTGCTGTAGCACTCCTCTCCTTTGTCTGGTATCCACATGCTGTTTGGATCTCACCCGATGTAAGCCTGCTTAATTCCTGTTCTGCTTATGCTGGCTGTGGTGGGAATGTTTTGGAAATCAAAGCAAGGTCAGTGCTAAATGCTAAACAGCCAGTGAGTAGAGGGCTGGTACTCATCTGAGCTAAATTGGAGACATAAAGATCAAATGAATGTAAGACCAGCTCCCAGCACTGAGAAGTAAATTATCCCAGCGAGGCCAGGCGGGAGGGTCTGATGAACCTCAGTGCACCTGTGAATGATGCTGCACGTTTCTTTGCATGCAGACGCGCCAGGCCAAAGCAAACATCTCTGCTTGAGTCGTGCTGAAGAGAATCTTTCCAGTCAGCCCTGAAACCTGGCTCTGAGTTTATCCCCTTATTGCAGGGAGAAGGCAAGTTCTGCCCTGATGTCTGTGGTGTAAGACAGCAGCTTTTCAGGGGTAGCAATTCTTGCTAGTTTCAAAGGGGGGAAAAAGTGTTACCTTGATACTAGCTTTTTTTTTTTTTATTCCCCTAGTGCATAATAATTCTGTATGTATATAGTAAAAAGGGAGATAACCCAAGGCAAATTTAATTTCAGATTGGGTTTTTGCTTAATGTATTATTCATAGTATTATTTATATCATCACTTAGACATATCCCTGGCAATAAACTGAAAACTTAACTTCAACAATAACAGTCACCTCTATTTTGGGGGCGATGGTGGGCTGGAAGCCTTTGGCTCCACATCATCACACTGCAATGGTTTTAATGAGGGATGCAGTGTGGGGGAGGGTATTTAATGAGGGGCTTGGAGGGGGGTTGTTTTGCAGCTTTTTTTTTCCCCCCAACATTTTTGCTGCATGACCTGGTTTTGCATTTTTCTGCATCTCTGTTCATCTAATTAGGATGTTCTAAAAAGACCTGGACCACTTATTGTACAGAACTGTAGCCTGTGGGTATTTAATAAGGAGCTTTCAGTGGTACATTTGCATCTTTTGCTTGGGGTCTGAATAGTGAATTACCTTAAAGATCATTAGAAGCGCTGCTGTATTGTTAAAATCAGGCCACGATATTCTAATGACAGTTTAAAACTTGAGGCATTCCCGGTAACACAGTTCACCCCGGCATAATTGTGTGTTGCACGGGTGACCCTGGTATAAACTGCTGATATTCCCAGCTTCTTCCACCGTGCATTGCTGTAGGCAGGTAGGTTTCCACCCAAACACCCAGCCACCTAAGGAGTGTGGCAGCGACAGCAATAACAATGAGCCTTTTGCTTGTTGTGTGCACTCAACTGTGTGGCTATTACACAGCACCAAAGCCTTACAGGGAAGAGAAACGCAGCTTGGAGCCAATGAGCAGAAGGCTGCTGATGCATCCCTCACCACCCAGCGCCGCTCCCAGGCCCGTCCCGGCTCGCTCCCGTGGCCAAGAGGACTCTGCAGCCCAGCTGCATGTCGGAGCCGCGCACAGCAATGGGCACTGTCAGCCTCCAGTGCTTGTTAGGTTTCCCCAGGATTTGCATTGCGCTGCGATGATGGGGTGCTCCCAAAGCTGCTTCCACCAAGGAGCCATGCAGGCTTCGAGTGCAAAGAGGAGAAGCCGGAGCTCAGGGATAGCCCCTGGGGGGCTGGGGCTGGCAGGGCCATTTCGGCTGAGGGGCTGAGCCCCTCATGCATCGCTGGGCTTGGGTGCCCTGGCTGTCCCTGGCTTCCCCCAGCTCCTCCTTCTGAAACGCAGCCCTCTGCATCAGCTCCCTTTGGTTAATGTTTCCACTTCCCACAACACATTTTGTGGAGCTGGGAGGCTTTGTGGCCACTCGGGTCTTAGGGCACAACTTGGAGGGGTTTCCCGTGGAGACTTTCACATGACACTTGCCAACCGAGTGGAACCGCTGACCGAGTGCTTCTCCTGCTCTTTATTACAACCCAGATAATGTTGATGTTGTGTCCATTAGAGGAGAAGTGTGGGGTGTTCAGCATTTCCCAACTTTCTCGTTATTGTTTCCTGGTTGCAGAAGTGACTCTGAGCCCTGAATCCAGGCTGGGTGTTGCGGGGACCCGTGCCCAGGGTCTGCAGGGGCCCGCGCAAATGAGGGAGCCCCGTGTTGTCTTTCCTTCAGCCTTCCTCGAGCGCTGCTGGGTCAAACGTTACGGGAACCAAAACCCACTTTGTCCTGAAGGAGAAGCTTTCTCTGGGGCTGAGCGGGGGCTGAGCCAAGCCTGAGCACTTTTTCTTGAATAAATAAACGCTGGTCGGGGAAGTCCTGCACTGAGGAATTGCGTGCAGAGATGAGGTGCCTTCAGGTGAGTCTGGTGCTTGGGCAGGTGAATGTTTTTAGACAGTTAAAACTGCCAGGAGTAATCTGGTAATTTGGCGGAGGAGCTGTTTGTGAAGAGAAGAATTTCTCTTTAAAAAATTCAGTGTAACCAGCATTATTTTTTTCCTCTGGGATCCTAGACAATGAATGCACAGGCCTGTTCATTAATATCAGTTGTCTTCTGCAGGGAGTATCCAGATTTGTCGTGCCAGGTTTTAAATTTTTAATGTATTACCAGTTCTTACGCAGAGCAGGCCTTTTCTTTGTTCTTTTTTTTACTAATACTGTTTTGTATTCAGCCTTGCTCTCGACTAATACATCTCTTAGTATCCCTTATAAAAGCTCTCCCCTTATCAGTGCCTGTTAGGTTTGACAAAGTCTGTCTTTGTGAGTTTCTGCAAATGTACGCATCCAATTTTCTTTTCAGAAGTGCTGGGTGGTGTTTTGTGCAGTAATTGCTACATGCAAATCCACGGCTGGTTTGGTGATGCCGGGTGCCATGGCTCCGCGGGGCAGGACCCTTGTGCGGAGGAGCTGGGTGCTGCGTTCTGTGCATGTGTGCCACTGCGGCACCGGAGAGACCAGCCGCTGCTGTCATCGCAGCAGGGACCAGCAGCTGGATGGGGACCAGGGACCACGGTGCGGACCGGGGCTGTTGCCTCCTCTGCTCTGCCTTCCGTTTGCCGGCAAAGGGACTCATGCCAGGAGAACGTCTGCAAGAGTTTTCCTGGCTTTTATGCCTATGAGAAGCTTCTGTTTCGGTCTCTTCTCCCTCTGAAAATGCTGCTGCTATGTTTGTCAACGGCAGGGAAATGCTTGTTGTGGAAGCAGGGAGAAGGCTTAGGGCCAGGGTGGCATGGCATCGCCTGGACCGTGGCTCTGCTGCCCCGTTAGTGGCGTGGTAATTCCTGCACGTGTTGTGAAGAGCCCTCAGGCACATTCTGGGGTGCGATGTGTTGAGTCAAACCAGACCAAGCGATTTGCATGACAAACTGTAACTCTTAAAAATCATGCTCGTAAACATAAATAATTAATCACATTATAGTTTTTATCATCCTTTTCCTTCCTAGCAGTATTAATAAGTAGCTCATCTTCTAGCAGCACCTGTTAAACCCAAAGCTGTCAGTCTTTATTTTCCCCAGAGTGCTGGAGAGAAATTTGTTATGCAATAATTTCTCTTTTACTTTGCGATGTGACTTCGGTGTGTTTTCTGTTGATCCGTGTGTGTACAACATGCAAGATTTGTCTCCTTTATTTGCTTGCTTCGTGCATGTGCTCCACCAGCCTGGGGTGCCGCTGGAGGTACCGGTTGCACTCCTCTCGAGTGCTGGCCATGGAACAGTCACTGAGGGGGCACTGACGGGGGGGCAGTCGTGGTGCTCCCGCACCCTGACCCGCCAGCGCAGGAGGAGCCCCTCTGGGACAGGCAAAGTGCACGGATCTGCTGGAAAATTGCCTCACGTTGCAAGTCGTGATTTCCTGCCGTGTCTGGAATAAGTAAAAGAACAGGTGGAGGTGTTGCACGGCAAATGTAGAGACAGGCCATACTGATCATGGCGTCTGTTGGTGACACTGCTGGACGGTGGCGAGCGCAGCCGGGCGAGGGGACGCTGGCTCAGCTGCGGGCTGGAGCTGCCCCCGTGCTCAGGGCTGAAGAGATGGGGAGAGGCCATGCCACAGCCGCCAGTGGCTCCTTTGGGGAAGAGCACCAGCATTTTGGGAATAACCTTAATTTCCACTTGATTTCCCTCTTACAACAGACATGTGCTAAACAGTGCCTTCTCCCAGTGAGACCCATTTCGAGGGCCACCCAGTTGGAGGGGTTTGATCAGGACAAACTGCTCCCCATCCCTCCTGTGTCCCTGCTGTAGTCCTCTGTTGCCTGTGCCCAGGGACCCATCCTGGTGGGCAGCCTCACCCCGTGCCCTCTTGAGCAGCACGAGGGCTCCTGTTGCCTGGTGAGCCCAGCTCGTGTTTAAGGGCCGTGATGACGCTGAGGGTGCTTTGCACATCCCGCAGTGGCATGGGGTGCTGCGAGGGGCTGGGCAGCTCTCTGTTTTGGCAGCCCATGTGGTGCATGGCTGTGGGGCCGCGGGCTGCTGCCCAGTGCTGTCCAGCACCAATTCCAGTGCTGGGCTCCCCAGGAGAGGATGCTCACGCACGCCTGCACGTGCATCTCCCTCACATCAGGAGTGCAGCTTACGCTTCTCGCGTCCCTGCGCTGCTCAGGGTGCATTTGCCCTTTTGGGGTCAGGTCTCTCTGCTCAGTCAGCTCCTGCTGGCCGTCCCCCATGTCTCTGCCCGTGCCTTTTGGCTGTGGATGCCCTGCTCTGTTCGGTGCCCGTGGTGCCCATGGCGTGGGGACGGTGCTGCGTGGGGCCGTGGCTCCGTCTGCACTGGCTGTCCCTCTCCTCTTCCTCAGTTTACAGCCCTGAAATTCCAATTTAATACTCATGCAAAGAGGGCTGCAATAAATCTTGTAGTCAGCATTAAATATTGTTTGTTTTAGCTGCCTTGCACTTCATGTTTCCCCTTTTAAGGGGAGAGCCATTACGAAAGGTTAGATTCACAGTTAGTGGCGCTTTAGCTCTCCCTTTTGAATCAGTGAGGTTGCCGTTTTATTGCTCTCTGACTTGCACTTCAGTGATGAGAGTAAACTAGCATCAGATTAAAGGTCAGCAAATCCCATCAAAGAGAGGAATATTAGGGGCACAGATAGTTGGAGAGGCAGCACACCACTGGGTATTGACAGGGTGATTCCAGGGTATCACTCAGCAGAATTATAGCTGCCCAGAGAGTCAGTACTGCTTTAATGAGCCTGTGTGAAGAGGAAGAGGGTGGATTTATGTAGTTCCTCATAATTTTCTGTAGAGACTGTTATTGCAGACATTCTGTAGAGTGTTCTGGTCTTTCATTTAATTCAAAGGTCCTGGAGCTTTTCCATCCAAAGATTCCTTTCTGTTAGCTCAAATCAAAGCTGACATCTCTGCCTTTACCACCTGAAGCACCCGTTCTGGAAAGGGCTTTTCCCTGGCAGGTTTGAAGTCCTCTGTGCAGGTAACCTAATCTGCGGGTCCCATGCTGGGGGCTCGCTGGCTGTGTATTTCACCTCCGGACAGGCAGCTAAAATGATCATTTCTGTTTCATTCTGAAATGGGCGTTTGAAAAAGATGAGCATTTACAGTGTGTTCTTCTGTGATTTCTGGGCTGGGATTCCCACATAGTTTCTGTCCCTATCAGGTAAGCATTACTTTTAGTGCATGGTTTGCATGAATATATATGTGCTTTCTTTGTTTTGTTGAAATGCAATTAAATAAAATACAGACAGACAGAGAAGATATGTGCCTCGCACAGCCCCATCAAACTACAGGTACATAATGGCATGTAAACCTCTGCAAGGAGGAGAACACCATGAGAGACAACAAAGTCAGCAGCATTTATTTCTGCTCCTTCCTCTCCCTTTGTTGCCAGTATGTCAAGCAGGAGATCTAATGTTTATGCTGGGCAGTAACAGAAGAGTTCCAAACATTGTCCAAAACCAGTGCATTTTCTCTGGAAACAGAGCAGCTGGAGCACTTCTCTGTGTACCTAGTTACATTATAAGGCTCACTTGGTATTTATACAGCTTTTGTTTACAGCTTGCTAAAAACAACAATTTATGAGCAACTTTACCGATCAGTTTAGAATCTGTTCAGTTTTATTACCCTGTGTAGATATGCATTTATGTGATTTATTGTTAGGAAATTCTACATGTATAAAACTTTGATCATATTTTTACATAAGTGTGCGTTTTTGCAATGTTAAAGCAGAGACCTCGTTCACCTGATTTACCGCTGGGGAGCGGGCCATGCAGCCCACGCGTCCTGCTCGCCAGGGACCTGCCACAGCCCTCCTGCTTTTGGGGGCACTGGGTACATGGCACAGCCCCCTGACAGCGGCGCTGCTTTGCAAGGTCTCAGGGTTTTACTCATGGTCTGGAGCAACCTGAGCTAGTGAACGATGTCCCTGCCCGTGGCAGGGGGGTTGGAACTAGATGATCTGCAGAAGGTCCCTTCCAACCCAACCCATTCGATGACTCAATGGTAGTTGTACTGGGCTGCACCCAGCGCCGCTGGCAGCAGCGTCGGGAACAGTGCCTGGGGGCTCTTCTGCTTCCCTAACCCACCATGCGCCATGCAGCCTGCTCCATAAAGCCAGACTATGTCCCTTATAATAACGCAAATAAAACTTTATATCATGCTGTTGCATGCACGTGTCCTGCCAGTGGCGGTGGCCCTCGTGGCATGGTAATGCTGCACGCGGGACGCAGCCACGCATTGCGGGTGTGGGGGACGCCATGCCCCTGTCCCTCTGCTTGAGAACAAACACAGGCAGTCCATGTTGTGTATTTGGAACATTTTGTAAGATGGAGAAATAAGATGGCTGCAGTAGGGGAGGAGGAAAGAAGTGCAAAGGGAAGTCAGGTAAATTATCTGGTCCGTGAAGAATTCTTACTGCCATGAGGGACTCTATGGGTGAAGTTTACAGACATCCATGAAGTCCATGGCTAAGCAAATCTGGTGGTTTTAACTGGAAGTGGGGTGCAGTATTTTCTTCCTTCCTGGGGAAGGTCCGTGCTCGTGGTCATTAAGTGGTGGCTGCACACTTGCCGAGAGGAGAGTCTCCATTAACAGTGTCACATCTGACCGCCCTCCTTAAGTTCAACGCATTTCATGCATATGTAAATATAGTTGCATCCTTCTTAGAATATGAAGACTGAGAAGTCCTTGACCAAGCACAATGCAGAAACAGCATTAGGGTAAGTGTTCATTTGTAGAATCAGCATTATTAAAATAAGCGGGCGTTTTGGGAATGGTGTTGTACTGTTGCAACTGTGGTGCAAGGGGAAGGTTCCTCACATACTGCCTTGAGGTGGAGTTTCTGAGCCACGTGCAGGGAAGTTGTTACTCAAACCACTGCAAAAGAGCCAAAGCAGTCTTTGCTCAGGATTGCAAATGAAACGGGATCAGCCTAGCAAATGTAATTAACTCCCTGAACTGGGTCCTTCCTTAGCTCTCCTCCCCGCTTATGCCCCAGCTTTGGAAGCTGGCCTCTGGAGCATGCAGGGGCAGTGATGAGAAGCTATCGAGTACTTTGCTTCCTCAAGCTGAGCACAAATAAGACTGACATTTTAGCACTAAGTGCAAGTCAAAAGTAAGCAAGAAAAATAGAACGATCCAAAAGAAGAAAATGGAATCGGAAACAGAGATCTGTAAAAAGTACGAAGAGAGACAATGCAGTAAAACTGCACAAACTTAGACATAATTTACAATGGGAAATAAATGTAGCCAACATAAAATCTGTAGCAAGAACTCAATTTATAAAAATACCAGTTATTTCATATTTTCTATAAAAAGTTATTTCATATTTTCTATGAAAAGTAGAGCACTGTGCTATAAATCTGATAAAAGTTGTAATCACAGGAAAGATTTGTTTCTGTTGTGAACATTTTTTTTATTTCAAGGTTGTAAACTTTCATACTGATGATATTTAGGTTGGACACACAGTAGCTTGAAGGAATGTATATTACTGCATTTTCATGTGAAGGGTGTTCAAATGTTATGGGGCTCACTTTTAGCTGCTGGATGTAGTGCTCAGTATCTATCCATCTTGTTTAAGATTATAACACCACAACATTTGAACACCAGCCGTGGTAAATGCACCTTCTTCTGCATGTGGTATTTGCTCCTGGAAGCTCCCCCCGATTCTGTGAGGTCACTTTTGGGAGAAAGGGACAGAAATTGGGGCTGGCTGGGGCTCAGGGACCCCAGCGTGAAGAGAGGCCACGGGGCAGCATCCATGCACCGGCAGCATGGCCCTGAGGAGACCGGCGGCGGGGAGCGGTGGGGACCAGCACCAGCCGGTGAATGTCCTTGGCTGAGCTCCTCTGCATGTGCCGGTGGCTTCGTGCCTTGGCGTGGGGGGCTTCACGGCAGGCTGTGAGGGGAAAGGGGTGATTCTGAGGGGGAGTGGGGAATCTGTCAGCCACGTTCTTCATACCAGAGTTGTTCCCTGTGGGTCTCTTTCTGCTGCGCTGAGCACAGGGGTGTCAGAAGGTGATGGTGCCCATGGGAGCTGCTGTGGGCTTGGCCTTTCCCTTAGCCGGAGGAGCGGTTTGGCCACCGGTGCGGCGATGGAGGGACCTGGCGGGCGTGGGGAGAAGCCGGGTGCCGTGCCGGGGCTGTGCCGTGGGCCCGTGGCTGGCTGGCGTGGAGCTGGTGGCACAGGAGGGTTGAGCCCCTCTGTAGTTTGCATCTACATTTACGCCTGTGGGCACCTGTGGTCCCACGTGGGAAGGGGGGTGTCCCGGGCTGTGGCGGAGCGGGGTGGCGCAGCTCCGGTGCCAGGCAGGGATCCACATGCCAGATTAGCCCGGTCCGGTCAGACAGGGTGTGTGACAGAGCAGTGGCCACAGTGCACGGGACTCAAGGACCGTGCTCCTGCTGCGGCCCCAGCCTCTCCTGACCCCCCATCTAGCTCCTGCTAGCTAAAATAAAGACACATCTCATTCCAGGCTGCTTTTTTTCCTTCAACAACGTCTATATAATGTTTTAGAATAAGGCTTTTCTTCACTTAAGTAGCTTTGTTTTTAATAGAATTTTTTTTTTGCAAACTAATAAATTTCCTTTTAACTTTTCCCAGTGCCTCTAAGAAAAGCCCAAGACCTCTATAAATCCAGCCTGCTGCTCTCTGACGTCTGAGTCCTGCATAGAGACAAAGACACTAATGATTTTTTATTAGCATCCACCCTGCTTTTTATTGAACCTTTAGCAAAGGTCATCAACTGATTTTTTTTCGTGGGTGAGGAAGAAAGTTAGGTTAGAAACAGGCATCCTGCCAGCAGCCTTATAATGAAGGGGAATGTAATAAAGCCGAGGATTGACAGTTTATGTGTTGGTAGTGAAGGAAATGGAGGTGTGGAAGAGTATTACAGGGAATCTTTCTAGTCATATCTTCAATTCAAACATCAGGGGAAATGCTTCAGAATCAGAGATTTATGAATTCGTAGTAAGCAGTTTCCCAGCATGTAAACAAATCTCGCCGGGCTGTTTTAGGAAGGTAGGTTTGGGCAGCGGAGTAATCATTTTTATTATTCTGATTTTCCAAATAGAAATGGACATATATGATAAAAATGTCAGGCGCGCTCTCCACGTCAGGCTCCTAACAGGATTACATGTCAGCTCTTAATGTCTCGCTCTGTTTTTCTTTGCCATGAATGGCTGCATTATTGCTCACAGGAACTTCACTGTAATATATGGTAAGAGACAAGTAGCTCTTTATGGCCAGTGATTATTCGGTTTGAATGAAACCTGTGATTTATGTCCATTTAACTGAAAAGCCTTGTAAATTCCCAGTGCTGCATTTTTCCTCAATAGAGAATGAGTCAAGCGAAAGTGACAACTAGGTTGGCGTGGAAATGTGCAGTGCATCGTCGTGTTATATTTAATATACCTGACATGAAAAACGTGCACACACCACAGTCACCTTAAGTAGGAGTGAGAGTGACATTAGCCCGTGCCGCTGTGGCCGTGCCGCTGTGGCCGTGCTGCTGTGCCGTGCCGCCGGCGCCTCTGCCACTGGGGCTTTTCTCACCCGCGAGACAAAGGGGCGGCAGAGCGGCGGCCGCGT